>PYHX02000467.1:8990717-9505127 GCA_004302925.2 Cochliomyia hominivorax | reverse complement strand
TTCTCTTCATTTGAATCTTGTATTAACATTTTTTCTTATAGTTTTAAGGATCACACATCCACCATTTCCTACTTTTCTGTTTCACTTGTTACCATCAACATTTAAAGTGATTTACATTAAAAATGAAAACTTTAAATTAAATTAAATTAAATTTATTTTATTTGAGCACAAAATCTTGTTGTTAATTTTTATCACTTTAATAAATCTTTTTGAAAATTTCTCTATTAAGACACTTCAGCTCTAGAAAAGAAATGACATTTAGGAAAGAAAATGCGCTATAAAACAAAAAATAAAGACAGAGATATGAAAAGACTTAAATAAAAAAAAAATTAAAATCATCTTAAAATGCATCAAATCAAGTAAAGAGAAAATAATAAAAACAATTGTAAACTCTATTGTTTTGTGGCAGACACACAATTGTTGTTGTTGTTGTATTTATAAAACTCCAGTTAAGAGGAGAAATGAATGTGTGTACTTGCACTTGTTGCAATTGTATTCGCAACATTATTAAAGTAAATAAATAAAAAAATGCCAACATTTCCCTAATTGCGTTTACCAGCCAACAACCGACAACCAACAACAACAACAACCACATTGAAAGTCAGCCTAACAGTTGGTAGCAAAAAATTGCTGTTACAGCAAAAGTAGCAGCAGCCACAAACAAACAAGCGGCAATATTATTACAAACGGAAAAAATATAAAATGCGAAATAAAAATGTGGAAAAGTCAACAACAACAACAGCAGCAACAACAACATCGAATTAAACTTTCTTTTTCGTCAACAATTTTTTCCTGCGAAAAATTATTTGTTTTATTTATTTTTTCACAAATGTTTTCTATTTTCTTTTTTATTGTTTTTTATTTTGCTGACAACAACAAAATAATTAAAGAGTGAGTTCTGAAAATACGTCAAGTGAACACACATTTTTTTAAAAGAGAAATTTATTTTGTAAAGAGGAATTGTAGTTTTTATAAAAAAATCATTAAAAAAAGCATTTTTGATAAAAAAGGCAATTTTAAAAAGTTGAAAAATTGCCTTTTTTAACAGAAATTGCCTTTTCTATTTTTTAATGAGAAATTTTCTGTTTTTTTTGCATTATTTTAATAGAAATTGTGATTTTTCACTAGAAATTGATGCACAAGGAATGTTAACGAAAAGTTTTGTACCCAAAAGCAGTCGAAATTTCCCAAAAAGATATTGGTAATAAGGCAATAATAGCCAGTTGCGGCCAAACAATCAAATCATTTGTTACAAATAAAGTTTTTATTAGAAATTTCATGCGAAATTGTCACTTTCAATAGACAATAGAAATTTAATAGAAATTGTTTTTAGAGCAAAATTCTCAATAGAAATTCCCTTTTTTGACATAAATTGCATTTTTCAATTAAATCGACTTTTAAACATTTTTTCACAAAAAAAGTGTTTTTAATGAAATTGTTTTCTGTTAAGTAGATTTTCCCATAAAATGTGGGCTTTTTGCCTTCTGCAGTAAAATTTGCCCTTTTTCAGGGGGGGGGAGTGTTTTTGGTTTGAGTGCATCTCTACTGGTTTCTGCTCTGCCTTCTAAAATAAAATGTATTCCATTTGTGACTATTTCAAATTTTCCCTTAAAAATTTCTTCAATTTCACTCCTTATCACGGAGGCTGTGGCAGACAAGGTGTATTTTATGGCTGTTTTTTATGCAAGTTGATGAAGTTTATATGAAATTTTTTATCTCTTCTTTGGTTTGTATAATTTTTATTTTTTTGTTGTTTGTGTTGTTGTTTTTTCATAGTCCATAATCTATTGTATACAATTTGAAATAATATTTGTTTGGAAAAAAATACAAAAGCAACAAAAAAAAACTCTGCTCAAACTAATAAGGGCGAGGAAATTGTTTATCTACTCCCGGGAAAGAAAAAAGAAACAAATAAATGGCAAAAAAGTAGTTGAGTCAGTAGCTGCAGCAGCAACAACAACAACAGCAGTTGTTGTCTGATAAATAAGAAAATTAAATAATTTCAAATATTTATTGTTACAATTCATTCAGTTTTACAATAAATAAATGAAAACACAACCGCAAACAAACAAACAAACAAAAAGGTGCAAAGGAAAACTTTAACTGTTTAAGGTTTTTTATTAAATGTAATGAACTTATTTGGAGGACTGCAACGAATTGTAGAAAAAGCTAACTGAAAAAGAAGATCCTTAAAAATTTCCTTTTTACAGGAATCGAATTTTTTGATTCAATTTTTCACTAAAAATTCAATTTTCACTAAAAAATTCAAATTTTCACTAAAAAATTCAATTTTTCACAAAAAATTCAATTTTTCACTAAAAATTCAAATTTTTACTAAAAATTCAAAATTCACTAAAATTCAAATTTTACTAAAAATTCAAATTTTCACTAAAAAGATTCAAATTTTCACTAAAAAATTCAAATTTCACCAAAAAAATTCAAATTTTTCACTAAAAAATCAAATTTTCACTAAAAATTCAAATTTTTCATAAAAATTCAATTTTTCACTAAAAATTCAAATTTTCACTAAAAATTCAAATTTTCACTAAAAATTCAAATTTTCACTAAAAATTCAATTTTTCACTAAAATTCAATTTTTACTAAAAATTCAATTTTTTCACTAAAAATTCAATTTTTCACTAAAAATTCAATTTTTCACTAAAAATTCAATTTTTCACTAAAAAATTCAATTTTTCACTAAAAATTCAATTTTTCACTAAAAATTCAATTTTCACTAAAAATTCAATTTTTCACTAAAAATTCAATTTTTCACTAAAAATTCAATTTTTCAACTAAAAATTCAATTTTTCACTAAAAATTCAATTTTTCACTAAAAATTCAAAATTTTCACTAAAAATTCAATTTTTCACTAAAAAATTCAATTTTTCGCTAAAAATTCAATTTTTCACTAAAAATTCAGTTTTTTTCACTAAAAAATTCAATTTTCACTAAAAATTAAATTTTTCACTAAAAATTCAATTTTTCACTAAAAATTAAATTTTCACTAAAAATTCAATTTTTCACTAAAAATTAAATTTTCACTAAAAATTCAATTTTTCACTAAAAATTAAATTTTTCGCTAAAAATTTAAAATTTGTCACTAAAAATTCAATTTGTCACTAAAAATTAAATTTTTCGCTAAAAATTAAATTTTTCACTAAAAATTCAGTTTTTCACTAAAAATTCAATTTTTCACTAAAAATTCAATTTTTCACTAAAATTCAATTTTCACTAAAAATTCAATTTTTCACTAAAAATTCAATTTTTCACTAAAAATTAAATTTTCACTAAAAATTAAATTTTTCACTAAAAATTAAATTTTTCGCTAAAAATTAAATTTTTCACTAAAAATTCAGTTTTTTCACTAAAAATTCAATTTTTCACTAAAAATTCAATTTTTCACAAAAAAATCAAATAAATTTTGTACAAATAATTATGTTCTTTTTTTAATGTCAACTTTTCGCTTAAAATCCATTTTGCCCCAAAAATTTATTTATACCGCTTGTAGGGCATTTAACAAAGTAAATTAAAACAAAAGACTTAAATAGCAAACTTTTTTTGTTAATTCAATGGAATTGAACTTTTTGTGTATCTTTCTCTTTTTACATAAATAAATAAAAACCTGCCCATGAATCAAAAGATTTAAGACACAAACTTGATATCCTTCCTGGACAATGAAATGCGTACTTTCTTTTTTAACTTTAAAACAAACACAAACCAACATACTTACACTCTTTTATATAAAAATAAATAACTTATGCAATTTTTTGTTGTCTTCAATATTAACAGATTTTTAGAATAAAATTAAATTCCCATAATATAAATAATTTCTTCTCTATATTTTAAAACTTGTCCGATTTTTTCTTTGCTTTATTTAAAATCTTATCATCAGAAATAATTATTTTAAAGCTGTTCCACACTAATGCCATTTTAAAAAGGCAACAAAACTTATTAAAGATTGTATTTTTTTCAGCTGGTCCAACCACATAATAAAAAAGAAGCAGAAGAAATGTAATTTCGAAAAAAACAACTAAAATAAATAAAATCCCGTATCATATAATGGCATATTTGTTAATGCTGCTTTAAGCCATTTTCGTTATTATCAGGATTTAAAAAGAAAAATATTATTTTGTTTAAATGAAAAATGAGAAAAAAAGCAAGTGAGAATGCTATAATCCAGCTATGTCGAATATTCAATACACTTGCACATATACTAACAAAAGTATACAATATTGTGGATGTGAACATGACAACAACAGACAGACAGATGAACAGACAGACGGACATAGCTCAATCGACTCTGATTTTAATTTGTTGCAAGAATATCTATATTATGGGGTCTGAGATGATTACATCTTAGCGTTACAAATGGAATGGCAAAGTTAATATACCACTTCATCACTTGTGGTGGTGGAGGGTATAAAAAATAGTTAATGAAAAATTAAAAAAAAAAAATACAAGGAAAATAATTTTAAAGCTGGTTTTTTTCCTCATAAATGACTTTGAGGAAATCTTTGTAGAAATTACAAAAAAAAATGTTTAATTTTGAACAAGGTCTTGGCAACATTTTATTTCATTTCGAAATAGGAAAACATTTTGTGAAAAACAGGATTGTAAAATGTTTTAACAAATTTATTATAAAAGGAAATATTTTACAAAAAATATATGAAATAGTTTTTAGCGAAAATATTTCCGGACTAAAATGAAATTATGAAAATGGAATTTATTTTGATGAGTTGGAGAAAGAAATGGAATATTTGAATGTTTTATGGAATTATGTTGATTATAAAGTTTGTTAAAATAAACAATTATGAATTTTATATTCGGCATAGCCGAATTTTTATATCCTCTGTTCAATAAACTCGCAAGTGTTCTAATCGAAATTGTTTTTATTAATTATTTTGTTGTAAAGGCATTATTCATGTTAATTTAAATTTGCTTTAAAGTTTCAGAGATATACGATATTAAAAGTTTCTTTTGTTAGTGACCTCTAAACCATTTAAAAGAGGCTAAAGTAATATCAGATCCAAAAGTAAACCATTTAAATCACTGACTTTAACATTTTATGTTAAAAATGAAGTTGTAATTCGGAAAAATATCTAAGGAAATGCTAAAAAACAATTAGAAGCTAAAACGGTCTACAGGAAAAATTAAATTTCAATAGAAAAAATTAAGAAAGTTGCGGTTGTTTAAGACTGACTATGTGATGGTTATAATTAGTAAATAGAGGACACTCTTTTCTGTACGACTCCTATTAAAAAGAATTCATTAACATTTTATTATCATCTTTTTTTTATTAAATAAATTTTCAATATAACATTAAAGCCCCAAGTTTATTTGCATTAAAAACAATAAAATCGAAATATAAATATAAAGTTAATTTAGAAATTATTTACAATCTTAATGAAATTATTATTACAATTTAATTTAGCTTTTTATGGCAAATTAAAAAAAAAATCATAAAACAACAACTTCTAAATACCAACAACTCCTGATACTTAAGAATAATAATAAAACAACTACTTATAAATAAAATAGAAAAATAATTCAATCAATTAAAAATCCCACTACGAAACAGTAAAAAGAACTAAAATTATTAAAGACGATTGAAAGAACAAAAAAAAAACAAAAACAAGCAAAAAGACTTAAGACGCGTGCCGTCATAAACATCATCAACTTTTAAGAATAAAAAACCGACATTAAAATCAACTTAGTAACATAATTGTACTTTCATATATAAAGTAAGTATCTTTAAGTATCTCTTATATATAACATACATACATACATACATACATACATACATACATACATACATACATACATACAAACATACATGCATATGTATGTTAGTATGAATGTAACTTATAGGATTTTATAACAACTGTTGCCTGTTACTGACCAATTTAACAAGTTTATAGCTTTGACAAGACAAAAACAACAAACAGCCAAGACAAAGCCGTCTGATAAATAAATAAACAAACATTTACTTACACACATACACACACACATACACGTCACATATGTTTTACCTATTAAATATAAGACTAGAACCGAAAATTCTTCTTCTACTGCTATTACTTGCCATCGGCTACCTGTTAACACTTTATATCTAGTGGCCAACTTTTATACATAGTTTTTTTCTAGTCTCCAGTCCATTCTTGTATGCTAAGAATTATATAATATTTAATAATGAATCAATGCAATCTTTAACAATCCAGAATAACGTGTATCTCTTTCTTTTAAGTTACGTTTTTCTGATTGTTTGTTTGTGTATTTAGAGAGTTTAGTGGAAAAAAAGCGTTTGATCAACATATGAAGAAATAAAAAAATTAATGCCACAAACTACGCATGAGCTGTAAAGCGTTACACCATAAAGTAGGAGTATTAAAACAAAATCATAGTTTATTTTTTATTTATATAAATTTATATTTATATGAGAACATTTTAAAGATTATGGTAAGAATGCAGTTGGTAAGATATGTGGTAGGGTTAAAGCGAATTGAGTGATACTCTATGTTTATAAACATTATATGATGTTTAAAATAAAACAAAAGACCTTAAGAAAGAAACTTTAGAAATATCTTAAAATATTGAATAATAAAAGTGTATCTGTGTTTTGTTTTATGTGTAAATAAAATATAAAGGCAGACAAACCATAAGAAGGATTTTGTAAAGTGATCCGAATTGCTCCAGATGCATCTGACACCACAAAATGTATCCAAGACGATTTTTTTGTAATAAATCCGAAACATCTAAAATCGTTAGTCGTATCTTAATGAAATTTTACATGATTAAAGCTGAGATTGTTTAGAGGGGTACAAGAGCCTTTATGATAAAGGGGCGTAGTCGGAGGCCCTCCAAAGTAGGACTCCTCGGGTATGTTGAATTTTTTAAAATAATAACCAAAAAATTCATTTACGAATTTAAAAGTTTACAGATATCAACATCAAATAAATGTTTAACTTATTCTTACCCTTGTTTTTTCACAGACCTTTGGATTTAATGGCTTTAATCTTTTAAAGAAATGTGCAAGATTTCGCAATAAATTCTAAAAAATTTTTGCTGCAATTTCTATGGAAATATATGAATCCATTATAATATTATATTAGACTTAACTTGATTCTTTGATTTTTTACAAGAAAGTGGAAACATTTCTTCGCCGATAAAACTATAACGTTTGTTCTGAGGTTTATAAAGTTAGACGAACTTAGGGCTTTTGAGCAGATCAGAAGCCCCATCCAAAGTTGGTCAAAAAAGTTCTAAAAATCACAATGCTAGAATCATAATACATATACATACATATAATAATCATAATCATAGGTAGATTGTTCATCAGACAACTGGTTTGACTTCAAATAGATAAGAAATGGGTAGGGGAAGATATGGAGAAGCTTACAGTAGTATACACAATTATTCTGAGACTAACAAGTTACGCAAGGTTTTAGCGAACTCAATGGTTGTACTAAGCTTCATACAGATGTCGTGTGGCAGTTAGACTTTGAAAAGTCATAAAACTCTGGACATGTAATTGCCTGCAAGTATTCAGATTCCAATTAGGTTCTGAAGAGCAAGAGGGAAGAAATACTTGTCACTTGGATGAGCAAGCATTGAACTCGGCGATCAATAACTTTGAACCTTATATATACGTCATCAGTTCCAGTTACTTTGTACAAAAGTACAGTTTTATTTTAATTCTTTAAATGTTTTTTGATGTAGGGTATGTATCTATAAGAATTATGTTTCTTTTTATCAGTTCTTAACATTGTTAACGTTTTACGAAAAAATAAATGATGTCTTCTATTAGTTGAGAACATTTTTTTCTACTTCTCATTCAAGGCAATTGAATTAAAGTCTATTTCTCTCTCCCTTTCCTGATCTTGTCATTAATAATTTTTTAAACTTGGTGGTCTAGACGATTTGCAATGATGAACCAAACAAGCGCATACATATAATCATGAAAGACTTAGAACAAAAACTTTAAAACAAGATCATCTCAATCGCTTCATGATATTTTTTTGTTGAGGCTTTTTGCTTCTTCTTCTTTTTTGTCGTAAATAATATGAGGTAATTATAACAGTTTTGATATCATTTCATTTCTTATTAAATACGACTTGCAGAGTTATATTCTTGATGGTAAAAGCAGTTAACGAAAAAAGAAAACAAACAACATCGAAGATGGTATGAAATGAAAGTAGTACCATATGGTGGGAGGTAATATACACTCACACACACACACACACACACATGTGTGTATATGTATATAAGAATTACGTTATTACGTTAGTTCAGTTATCAGTATTTAATGGCAGCAACAAAATAAATAAAAATAATAAAATAAAAAAAACGTAAACATTTCAAATAATAATTGTTGTTGCTTTTGTTGGTACTTGTTGCAGTTATTTTTTAAACTGTATTATTTAATTAATAGTTTTATATAAATAAAATGTACCTTTTTTGTGGTTGTTTTTGTTTTTGCTGCAATAACTGACATAACTGTTAGGATTTTTCCTTAAGTATCACAAAATAAATATAAAATAAAAATAGAAATAAAAATAAATAACGTTAAATAAACGTTAAATAAACTATGTTTTCAGTATTTGTTAAGACGTTAGTTTAGATAATCTTTAGAAATAAATCGCTGAACCACATCAATGTTTTAGTTGTTTTTATTTCAAATACGCTGTAATTAAATTTTGAAGTTTGATATCGAAATAACAATAAAAATATAAACTATGAAGAGCAAAAAATCCCTTAAATATAAATAAAAACAATTAAAGACTGTAATGAAGCTCGTAAAATTTATAGAAGTTTCATTAATTATAGTGCTAAGAGTGAGGCCAGAAAAATGTTAATACGCATTATTAATTTCTTATAATGATTTTGATTCATCATATATAAAAATCATTATAAATGATGTGTGAAAAAAGATTATAAAATAATCAATAAATAAATCCAATAAAGAAAGTTCTAAGGAACGAGATCGAAAAATTCTTAATGCAAGTTTTTCATTAAAACTTTTAACCCAAGTATTATTTGATATTTTCTTGATCAAGTTACCTTTGAAAAGAAGTCATTTATTATGTTTAATGTCCATCAAATGTATATGTTGTCAATCTGGTAAGAATTATTTCAATATTTTCAACATAATCCCACCTTGTCCTATGAATAGTTGGCGAAGCATTCAAAGTTTCTGCTATCAAACTGTTTCCAATGTTATTAAACAGTACCGATAGAACTTATGGAATGGTACACATGATGTTTGTAAAGTAAAAAGAAGCTTCTACACATCCGATAGATAAGCAGCCAGTTCAGGTCAGTCTATTTGGTACGAAAAGTTAAAGCTAATTCAGGTTTAAAAACAAACAAGGCTAGAAAAAGCTTCTGACAGGAACGCAGCTAAAAAATTTAAAAGCCAAAAGCAGAGAACCGAAGTTGAAAACCAAGTTTTTCTAAAAAATATTCTTGCTGCATAATGTATGACGAAAAGTATGTTCTTTCAGATTTTTTGTAACTTCCTGGACTGAAATTTTATGCTGCTTATGCTCGAGAGTGTGCTAAAGAAAAGTTCAGGCTCAAATAGCAGTCAAACTTCCCAAAAAAATTCTTGGTATAACCTGCAATATGAAGTTGGGGGCTCTAGAAAATACCAAAATTTACATCATGCAATGTTAACATAAAATGCTGTTCACATTTTTTAGACTTCCTCATGTATCCTCATATTTTTGGCCCGATATGGCATCCTGTCACTATTATATACAATGATGTACAATAATTTGGGATTAGTACCAAGAAAACAAAACTTCCAAACTGCACGGAGTTAAGGCCAGTGGAGAGAATTGAAGTACACAAAATAGTTGTACAAAAGTGTGTCAGATTTAAAACGGAGATGAATAACCTTTTTGAGCAAAGTTAAAAAAGGCACTATAAATAGATGGGTTTCCGAATAGGTTCACAATTTCATCACTAGTTTATTAGTTCATTGGTCTCCATAGCATTATAATATAATATTTGTTGCAAATACTCAAAAATATGGTTTGGCATTGATTCCACTACTTTGTTAAGGAGATCGGATTAATTTCCCCTCAAAATTGCTTTAATTTATGTTTCGTTTTGGACATTATTTGTATAAATAAAACGAGGCATATAGCTTTGCAAGTTCTCCATTGGGTTTAAGGTCAGTCCATTCAATCATGAATATGTTATCAATAAACTAGTATAGACTGTCTTTCATCAAAAAATATATTTTTCCACTCCAATTGTGATTTTCAGCAGTTATTTGAGCATTGGATTCCACTTTGATTTCTTATCTTTATGTTTTCACTCTTCCGAAATGTGAGCGAAGTGTTTGGAAGTCAGAAGAAGATTTAGTTTGTTCTTTATTTGTATAGAATTCATTTGTTTCGGGTTGTTTCTTGATCTTTTTGTATTTGATAATTATGTGTTTTATTCGGAAGGTTTTCCAAACACCATAATTCTGTCCTTTTTAAAAAAAATTACTCATCACTTTTGGAATGTTTAATTTTACGACCAATTTCGCTATTGGGACATTCTTGATAATGAAAAAAAAATATTTTGGATCTTTTCTTGGTCGGACAAAAAAGTTTTCTTAAGCAGTTTTAAACGTTATGAAATTTATCTAAGACTAAGAAAAAATCTTGTTTACTTTAAAAAGTATCGTCTCTCATTAAAATAAACTTCAATTTTACTTCTAGATGAGAAAAACAAAAATAGGGAAAAAACTAAATGCATTTATAGGAATATGCAGCAGTGTATTTTAATGTCAATTGAACATAAGAAATTTTTATTTTTATTAAAATTTCCCCCTTCTCACCCCTTAATATCAACATTTTTTATTTACTCTTGTAATAATGCATCGTTTACTTGTGTTTTGTATCTCTTTAACTGAAATGCTAAATAATATTGAACTTAGACTTAAACTTAAATTTACGTTCATATGTTTTTGTGTATGTGTTTTTTTACCAAAATTTTGTTGTTGTTATTGTTATGGTTGTTTGTTTTAGTACATTAAATTAATTCATAAGATACATTTGACATGTGCCCGTAATTTTCCTTAATATTATTTTCGCTTATAAACTTCAAAACAGCATGAGGTTGATTGGAATACAATCTGTCTCTCTCTCTCTATTTCGGTTATTAGTTCCGCACAGTGATGATTTGTAAATACGATTTGAAAATTAAGTTTGATACAATTTTTAGTTGTGATTTATGTATGATGAATATTTCTTTATTAGTTGATCACAATTGTTATATAATTTTGTTATAATAAATATATCGATTGATTTGTTATTAAGTTTAAAGTTGTTGTTATTTATTATTTAACTTTCAGATTTTGTTACAAGGAAACAATAATTAAAAGAAAAAAATATGTTTGAATTTATTATATTGTAACATACAAATATCAAATACAATTAAAAATAAATTTTATTTTAATTATGGTTTAATGTTACGTTAATTAAAGTATACGAATACTTTAACTAAAACCATCTTAAATAAATTACTTAATAATTTGTATTATAATTTAATTATTTACGCCTTAATTTACATTAATATAACATAATTGCTCCATGCAATTTTGTTATTGGATCCCCAACTTATATATTTGGAATAGATTTCTGTAATTAAAATTTTGCAGGCTTTCAAATTTTTTAAAAGCAAAAATATTATTTTATCATGAACAATTAAATTTAAATTTTTGATAAAAAACTAATGTTTTTTTTTCTAAAATATTTATTTTTGATACCCTCCACTATCACAAGTGGGTGTATTTAATTCATCATTTTGCGTTTTATGTTTCGACATCAAATCAAAATTTGAGTCAATTTAACCATGTCCTTATGTCTGTCAGTCTATTTTTGGTTTGTAATTGTCTTTAGAAGTTTTCTATTTAAAATCAGTAATTCGCTTCATTAGGAAAAAAGTTACAGATCAAAGCTCAGTGGTCTCAAAATTCTTTATAATATTTGACATTAAATAAATTCTGTAAAAAATAAGGAATTATCATGAAATTTAAATATAATATGGGCAAAATATAAATATAGGACCTGTAAAATATTTCCACTTCTTCATTCCAAAACACCTTAAATTCTCACCCAAAGTAAACTCGTATTTCTTAACCGAGGTGAATTTGGAGATCCATTTCCTGACTTCACTAGAAAAATTTTTTCTTCAAAGTCAATTAAAAACACTTTAAAAATGTTCATTTCATTTTTCACCACAAAATTTTTCGAAAAAAAAATATCAATATTTTTCACAAAAAAATATCAATTAAAAAAAAAAAAATTAAATTTTTAAAAAGAAGTTAAATTTTTCAAAAAAATCAATTTTTTACCAAAAATTCATTTTTTTTTTACAGAAAAAAATATTTTTTAACAAAAAATGAAATTTTTCACAAAAAAATTTCAATTTAACAAAAAAAAAAAAATCACAAAAATTAAATTTTTAAAAAGAAGTTAAATTTTTCAAAAAAATTTCAAATTTTTTTTACAAAAAAAAATATTTTTTTACAAATAATGAAATTTTTCACAAAAAAGTTCAATTTAAAAAAAATAAAAATAAATTAATTTATTAAAAAAATCTATTTTAACAAAAAGTAAAACTTTTCACTAAAAATTCTAAATTTCAATTTTTCGCTAAAAATTTCAATTTTGCATAAAAAAAAATTTTCACAAAAAAATTCAAATTTTTCACAGAAAATATTTTTTTAAGTTAATTCTTACTAAAAATTTAATTTTTCTGTAAAAAAATATTAATAATAATTTTCGACCATATTGTTTGTTGTTGTCTTAAGCAGTTTTCCTTTTCGGCCGATCAATTTCTGAAAAAAGTTCAAAATTATGAAAAACTTTTTTATTTTTCTATCAAAAATTAAGTGAATTTATACATTTTTTAAAACGGATAATAGAAAAATTTGCCTATAACTTTGTATGCAAAATTTGGATACAACCCCAAAATCAATGTGTCATATTTTAATGAATTTTTTCACATAAATTAATTTAGATTTAAGTGTAAACTCAAAAGAGTACGATTATGATGGGTCATTATTTGATCAAGCTCTTATATTCCAATAATAACAATTCTATTATACCGAAATATCTAATGTGTCAAATTATTTTTCTCTTTCATATTGAGAAAATACCTTAAATTTGGTTAATCGCCAAATAATTTCAAAATTATTTTCACAGCCCAGTAAAACAATCAAATTATCCATAAACTTCTACTTTTCACTACTGATTACCTCAAAGACACTCTGTAGCAATTTTATGGTAGGACAAACATATTTGCAACATTTTTTTCCCAAGTAATTTCTCATCAAAATATCTTTCTCATCTTTAGTCAAAGATCGATAAATGACCACTTTTTCTTTTCAATAATGTGGATTTTTTATTATAAGAAAATAATAATAATAAAACAATGATGATTATAACTACTATTACTAATACAATTACAATAACAAGTATAAAATAAAATACATTTACTTTTCAAGAAAAACAGAAACAGAGAAAATATGAAAATAAGAAAGAAAGAAAGATTAAAACGCCTCAGACATTTTACCCGGAAATCAATCACTATTTTTATTCGTATAAAGGGCATTAAACACCGCAACATGAACAATCAATACTCCTCGTACGAACTTGTACTCACATCGGGCTGGTTGTATGTTGTTATTGCTTTTTTTTTTGCTTTTATATCAAAAAATTATCAACATTTTACAGAGTGTTTATTTTCAATATTTTCCATTTCTTTTCTTTTACGAGCAACAATAATAACAACAACATTAATTGAAACAACTTACCAAATGCCGCTAAAATAACCATAAGTAGCAACATCAACACATACATTCATATACTCACTATCCCCCAACAACACAACATTAAGAGCAACAACATCAAGATGGAGAGTAGTTTAAAGCGCCACTCGATATTAATGATGAAAGAAATAAAAAAGAACTGAAAATAAAAGAAATGAAAGAAAAAACTTAAAGAAAAACAATAACAATAACAACATGAAGAAAGAAATTGTGTGCATATAAAAGTTGCATATATAACAGCCAGTTCCGCTGCACTTGCAACAAGACAAAAACAAACCAACAGCCTGCTGCTAATGTTGTTGTTGCTGCTGTTTAATTTATCCTCACACACAGGCAAACAACGCAGCCCAGCCAACAAACCCAATCGTACCACACCACATCACAGTACCTACCAATTTCATTAGTAATTCCACTAACTAACCAACTAACTCGCCAACCACTCTCTCTTCCCAATAATCATAATAATCATCTTCAATAACAACATCATTATCATCTTCATTCTTTTGTATCTTTTTTTTGTCTTCCAACCAACTTTTTCTGTTCATTTTTATTCGTACTAAAATTATTTTTCTTTATTATTTTTTGCTTTACCAACATCACCGTTATATTATTTTTCTTCTTCATCATCATCTTAAAGATCTTTATTTAATATTTGCCATATCTTTAAGATACAACACATCCACACACACACACATACTCAATTACTAACTACAGTGTGTTGTAATGTAACCAGCTTGAAAAATCAATGAAAGTATCCCCAAAACCAAAGAAAATTTGCAAAAAAATAAAAACAAAAACAAGAGAGAGAGACGAGAAAAAAAACTTACAACTCTTTAACATAAAGTACGGTATCAAACCCAACAATAACATTATCATGAGTAAGCGTTTCTTTTTTTTTTTGATTGCAGTTATTCTCGTAAGTACTCGCATATAGTGGTGGTTTCATCGTAACAGGTGTTTTAGAGTAGAAAAAAATACGAACTATAAAATTTCCAAACAACGCGAAACGTGTATCTCAATTTAAAAACAAGAGCAACAAAAATATTCACATTCATTGATAAATAACTTAAAGAGAGAGAGAGAGAATTTTAAGCAAAGAGTTTTTAAAGTATGAGAATTATATGTTATGAGAGAGTTTTAAATGTAGATACTTATGTTATTAACAGAAAGTGGCAGATACACTTTTAAAAATAAAATAAAATAAATAAATAAAATAAAATAAATAAAATCTATATTTTTATATACTTAAGATTACATTATAATAATTCGTACGATAAACAATTTAACCCTTAATCACATCCTTCAAGTGATTCTGTTTTGTAGCCAAGAAATTTAGATATATTATTTAGGTTTGAGCTGCTGTTCTATAAATACACTTTACTCAGAACAGGTATAAGACATAGTGCCACACCCATCAACTTCACCGCCACAAGTGGTGATGAGGTTATATTAACCTAAAATTAACATCTGTTTTTGTTGTTGGCACTCTCAATTCCACGATACTAGACAGAGCTAAAAACTTTCCTATTTAAAACCGGCAAAATCGGATCAACACGAAAGAAGTCATTGGACTATTTCTGACACAACCCCCCTGAAAAATTTTAACAGTGATTCAGACTAAACGTCTTTATTTATTTTCAGTAAATTTGGCATGCTGATGTTGCCTTTAGCGAAAAACGTTACACATTATAGAATTTTCGGATAGGGCATGGGAAAGTAGTAACTCCCTTGAAATTGATACACTTTATATCGTATATCTTTGTAACTAATACAGGAAATATCACATGAGTAGTGAATTATTTTACACCAAATTTGCGGGCATATATTTTAGAAACTTTTAAATCTGATTTCTTGAAATTTGCCAGTTAGAAAAAGACTTAATAACCAAATTTTTAATAAGGCAAAAAGGAGTGTACCTCAATACAAGCGACATAAAATTTATATCACATATCTCTGAAACTTTTACCGGAAATTTTATGAAATTTGGGGCATATATAAAGCTATAATATAAAAATGTATACTACGGCATAGAGCACGGAGGAGTGGTGTTCTCTTATAATATGCTCAAGAATTATTTAACAATTGATCATTGCAGACAGTATTAAAGATTTCATAAAGCCGAATATATTTTTTAGTTCAAGCCACGACTTTGAAGTTAGTTTTATAAAACTATGTTTGCCTTAAAAAGGGTCCTATTGGTTATAACCGGTCCATTACTTCACATAGGCCCTATACAAATGTCCCTGCATCGAGGTATAATTTCCTAAATAAATATTACGAGGATCAGCCCCCAATTTCTTAAAGCTTCCATTCAAGATTCAAATTCGAATATCACTTTGATATGTAGGAATCTCACACATACGTTGGTATTGTATTTGTATTTACTTTAAATATGATATAAACAAAAATCGATGTCCGAAATTTCACGAAAATCGAAAATGGCTCTCATATAACCACCAAATTATTCTAAAAAGCTTAAATCTTACACAAATGTTAATAAAGTATCAAACTCTTAAGCATAAAAACCGAATTAACCGAAATAATCGGCCTTGACCCACTATAACTTTCTTACTTGATACAAAGGAGTTTTCCTCATAGTGACATGATACTTATTGAAGTCATACATATCAGAGCACGATATGGCGATGTTTATTGCATATATTGCCACATCCTATGCAGTCTCTAGACCTAAAGTTTATCAAGCACTTATGGGAAAATTGGAGTACAAATACATAAGAGTTCTTGACCTCTTGGACAAAGATTGGGGAAGATGACAAAATTGGTATATTTCATGCCAAGAATTCTAAAAAAGTATAAAATAAAATGAATTACCAACAAAATATTAAGTCAATCTTTTAATAATGTTCTCATCTTCATAACAATTGATTTATCTATATATGTCCTACATACTAATTTGTTTAACATTTTTAGTTATTTTTGTTCTGTTGTTGGGTCTGTTAGTCTAGAATTTTCGTTAAGAATCGTTAAATAAGTTATCGGCTACTTGTTGCTTGTATTCCCCAGAATATTGCGTTACTTAGTTATTCTATTTACCGCTTTCTACCTGATCTGGTTTCATGAATCGACTAAAATCCCACATATTTTGTGTTAAAAATTTCTTTCAGTGTATTTTTAAAGTTAAGTTAACATTGTAAATATTTACAAATTAACAGTCGATTCTCAGCTGCTTTTATATGAAACTCACTTTCAATCTGCTCTTTGATCAGGTGCAGTAAAATAAGTGAATAAACATTTCAACACAAAAAAGAAACAGAAGAAAATAAACTCAACAAAAGAAATATAAAATTAATTTTACATGTGCACGTTATTAGAGTGGAAATCTATTTAAAACAAGAGAGTTGAAATCGTACCAGAAAAAAGTACTAAAAAGGAATATTTACTATTCAATTGTACTTTTATTTATAAAAAATGTCGAAAGTTAACCAAAATTTAAGTTTTAGGTAAATTTTTTAAAAATTTTGTTTCTTAAGTCTTTTGTTTTATAATGGACACCGGGAGGAATTTGAATAATGAAAATCCTTAATTGATAAAGCAAATTTGAATATAATTCTTATATTAAAAAATTCAAATATTTGAATTTTTCAATTTTGTAAAATGTTTGTTTCTTAAGTCTTTTGTTTTATAAAGACATTTAAACGAAATTTTTATATAACGAGCTATTTTATCTATTCTTTTGAAATTTTTGTAATAAAAAAGTACTTTTTTATATATCTTTCGCTTTTCTCCCTCTCCCAAGCAACACTAAACGTTGAAACAAGTGTCAGTTAGCTGGACCGCAAACCCACTAAATGTTCAAAAAAAAAAAAAAAAAAGCAGATGATGAAGAAGCACACACATTAAACTTTTTAGAGTTTAAGCTGAAAGAAATTACTTAGTATGAAAACGACTTTCGTGAGCTAAAGACGCAAGCAACGGAATAATTTTGAACAAGTACATACACACAAATACATGCATACACAGACACTCGTTAATATATAACAGAAAAATATTGAATTTTACGTTAAAAGAAACGAACCAAATAAAGAAAAGATTTAGAAATAAATAAAACGAATTAATCTTTTGAGTGTTTTTATTTTCAGTTTTGTTAACAATGAAAGTTACTAGCAAAGAAAAAGATGATAATAAGTGACTGGTGAAAAAGTTTTAATAAAAAAATAAATTTTGAAAAAAAATTGAAATTAATAAAAATAAATAAAAGATTTTTTTAATAAAAAAGAAATTATTAAAATTTTTAAAGTTGAAAAAGAAGATAAAATATTTTTTTACAAAAAGTCGAAATTAGAAGTGTTAAAAATATCAAATAACAGAAAATAATTTGTCAAGCATTAAAATTTAAAGAAAGAAAATAAGTTTTGATTACATTTTTGCGAAAAAAAGAAGATACAAAATCTTGCGAATAACAAAACTTCATTTGCAAGAAAAAAGTGAAAAAAAAAAGAATCTGATTCAAGAAATAATAATAAAACTGCCGGTTTTACGCCTTTTTCAAAAATTTTACAACAAAAAGCAAAAAAATTGCATTAAAAAGAAAATTGAAGAAAATTAAAGTGTTTTTTTTTTCTGTTTAGGTTGAATAGACTCAACCAAGTGTAAATAATTGTTATAAACAAATAAAATTAAAAAAAAAGAAGAAAATTTTTTAAAATAAAGAAATTTGATATTTTTAAAGAATTAAAAAAATAATATTTGACTCGATTTTTGTTACAAATATGTCAACACAGCAACAGCAAAAACAACAACAACGTCAAAACGATGTAATAATGACGTCCATGCAACTGCAGCACCAACAGCACCAGCAACTAACAAAACTGGAACAACATTCGAAACCAATCTTAAGCCCCACACGATCCCTTGATGAAGGTTTTGAAAGTGATCCGGATCGTGTTTCAACGGATTCAGAGCATCCAACAAGTGGAACGACTGCTCAGAGTAAAGAAAAAAATTCTACAACAACATTTAATAGTAATAACAACAATAACAATAGTAATGGTTGTAGTAATATAAGCACTAGTAATAAACAATACCAACAACAACAAAATGTTGGTTCTACTTTGGCACAATTGTCATCGGCTGCAACTGGTGGCTTGTCAGCTAATGCTGATTTGTCATCATCATCCAATACATCTTCATCGGTATTGACTGCCGGACATAATGTTAGCAAAACAATGGATTTATCTAAAACCAGGTTGACTGCATTGGGAGCACCACAAATTATACGCCGTCCACCCAATACAAATGCCATACAGTTACATCAGCAACAACAACAACAACAGCATCAACAAATGCTACAACAACAATTTTTAATGGATAAATACTATAAAGATCGCAGAGGTTCGAATGATAGCAACCACAACAACAGCAACAACAATAACAATTCAAATATTAAATATATACAACAAATGAATATGCAAAATGCAGCACGTAACATTTCCTCAAATACAGGCGCGTCATCTTCACCATCTTCAGCAGCATCATCCTCATCATCATCATTATTAACAACAGCCGCCACAGTAGCAGCAACAAATGCTGGAGGCTTAACGGCTGCTTGTCAATCCAACAATATGGGTTCACCCCAAACTGTGCAACGTTTGCAATATCAAAAACAACGTCAACCCTTGGTGGCCTCAGCAGCTGTACACAATCATCGTTACGCACCAGGCGGAAGTAATGTGGGCTTTAGACGGGCCAAAACTAGAGCCATGTCTCCTTCAGTGCTTAAAACAAATGCTAGCAACAACAACAACAACAATTCTAACTCCCGCAATCTTTTAATAATGCCGCGTGGCTCAGCCATACGTTCACATTCGGTTGATGCCATAACACGTCAGAGGCATCAACAACTACAACAACAATTACATAATCATCCTTATGATGCTTCCAATGCGTTAATTTTAAAACATGAGGGTTCTGGCACAACAAGCACTGCAGCCTGTCTTCCCTCTAGCGCCACAGCAACACGCATGCAACATTATAAATTTCCTCCGGGGACAACAGTTAATGGTCAAGCTTTAACTGCGGGTTCTACACAACAAGCGCTACTCGTGCAGCCAATATCAAGTGCTACATTGTCAGCTAGTGCCGTGGCTTTACCGCCTGCCACAACCGTTTTAAATACCAGCAATGTTGGTGATGCCGCTGCTGCTTTGGTGGCAGCAGCTGGTGGATCACCAGTTATTGCCTCTTCCACCAACAGTTTGTATACATTCTATCCAGCTGAGGGTAATCTACAAGTATGGCAGTCTGAATGTGGCGATTTGACATATAAGTCATCGCGTAATCTACAAACGCATAAGGCACCAGTTTGTTGGACCCAGTCGATACCAAGGCAAACAAGACGGTAAGTTTTTTTCTTTATTTTTTTTTTGTTTTTTGTTTTTGTTATTCTATATATTTTTTTAGCAAAAAACTATTAAAACTCTTTTTTAAACAGAGGAAAAATATAAAACAATGTTTCTTAGTGTGTTTTTTAGACTAATTGAGGAGATATTGCAATATTGCAATAGAGCAATTTTGTAAAACAACAGCAACAACAAAAACATTGAAAATATAATAATTTTCTGTAATATTAGTCATTTTTTGCAACAACCACAAATTAATTAATTAAAAATAGTTTATTTCTGTAACTCGTATATAATTTTTATTTAAAGTTTTTTTTCTAAATATTTTGTCACTAATGCAGGTTTTGACTTTAATAATAAGAAACAAGTACAAATGTTATATTAGGTTATGCCGAATCCACAACACCCTTCACCACAAATAGGTGTGAAGTAAGTACGTTATATTTTGTGCATATACACTTACATATACACTCACAATGTAAAAATATATAAAAGTTTTTCTTAAATAAATACGGGAACACTTAATGAGTCATATTATTAGTTATATTTTTTGGCTATAACTTTTTTTCTACTGAACCGATTTTGATATTTTTGGAACAGTAATGAAGTACATATAACATAATATTATGGCAGAAATGCATTCTAAATTGTCGTCTTATAGTTGATAATTTCACGAAAGTTCTTCGCTTAAAATTGCCTCAGATATCGGTCTATATCTCTTAACATACTATACCGTTTTAAGTGGTTTGATTTATGAAATTTTTTCAGATTATAACAAATATTCGGGACAAATTTTATTGAATTCGGTCACTTATTGTGAATGTGAGTGTGACAACAACTGATAGACAAAACGGACTTAGCTAAATCGGTTGAGATATTGATTTGATGTAGGAATATATATATACATTATGGGGTCTGAGATTCCTTCTTAATGTTACACACGGAATGACAAAGTACATATACTCTCTTTACAACTTGTGTTGATGTAGGGTACATAAAAATAAAAAACAGGGTTTGAATTTAAGCAAAAAGTTTTTAAGAGAAAAATTTTTTCATGAATAAAATCTCAATACTTTTTCAATAATTCAAAATGATGGAAGTTTGCAATTTTATGAAAACTTAATTTGTTGATTTATTTGTAACTGATATTAGAAGATTTTCAAAATCTTGTCATTAATTTAAGACGATTATTTTCGTCATAAAATTTTAATTGAATTAAAATTTTGTTTAATATATAAAAAATAGTTTTCCTTAATTTTTTTTTATAAAATTGAAAGTGATGTTTTGTGATTTATCCAAAAATTGGCAAATATTTTTGATGGATTGTTTGCTATTTTACATTATTGTGAATTAATTTCAAAATGATTGTTGCTAAAGTTATTCATTTGACATCTTGTTGAATTTTTAAAATATTTTTGGCAACAAATGTAATACAAGTGAATGCCAAATAATTTGAAAAAATATTACTTAAAAATTCCAACTTATTTACATTCATTTTGGATTTAAAAAGAATGTTTTGAAATGATTAAATC
This sequence comes from Cochliomyia hominivorax, assembly GCA_004302925.2. Taxonomy (NCBI): domain Eukaryota; kingdom Metazoa; phylum Arthropoda; class Insecta; order Diptera; family Calliphoridae; genus Cochliomyia; species Cochliomyia hominivorax. The sequence continues at coordinate 9,483,408 of PYHX02000467.1, read as the reverse complement.
ACAATAAATAAAAAAGAAAAAATAAAATTATTTTGTTTAAAATTTTTTATTGATTTTAAAATAATTTTTAAAGGAAATATAATTTTTCTAAAGTTTTATAAAAACAAACCATTAATATCTTCGCTAAAGTTCATCTTAATTCACAATAGTTCTTACAAACAAAATTTTGGAACTGTTCTTAATACAAAAAGTCTTTGTATAAATCATAAACAAAAAGTCATTGTATACATCATATTTTACGGTTTATCTAATCAGAAAGACTGAAATTATCGCATTGTCAGGATTTTTCCTCATTCACAATAATATTTTCAAGTTCAAATTAAATATGTTTCTTCAAATCCAAAAGCAATCGTTTGACATTTTTAAGCAATAAAATTAATAATTGAATGAATTATTTTGAAAAGAATCTATTAAAAAATTTGATTATGTTTTCCTTTTTAAAGTTATTTTAATTCACAATTGCTTCTTCAATCTATTCTTTATTATTTTTTTAACATAAAAATTCATTAGATAAATTTACTTTACTATTTGTTAAACGAAAATCTACACTTCTGTTAAAAGTTTAATACATATTGAGTAGAATTCGTAATTCACAATAATATTTTTAAATTAAATTTTAGAAAATTTTAAAATTAAATTGCACAAATCACACTTTACTACATACAAAGGAAAAAAGAGCTAAAATTAGTGCTGTAAATACTGAAGCTTTAAGCTTTGAATATAATTTCGGCTATTTTATTGAAAATTTCATTTTATATTCAAAGCAATTTATTCCTTTTAAAAAATGGTGAAATATCTTACCAAACATTTTCTTTACATTTGAGAAATTTGTTTCATATTTTATAACCAGAAATTATAAATTCTGTAAATCAACTTCTTAAAATTTATATCGTTATTGTGAATGTTTTCATAAATAATTGACGAAAGAAAATGAATAAAATGTATTTGATTTCATATAAATTATGAGCCTTTTGTAAGGCCTTATTTAGATTCCACAAAAAATAAACAATTTAAGAAATCCTCATTCCTATTCCCACAATAAAATGAACCAATATATCTAGAAATTGCTTTCATAACCTATGAAAAGATTTTAAAAGCACTTAAAGTGTTTGAAGTTTGATTTTGAAATTTTGTTTTAATTATGAATTTTTACAATCATTTTAGTAAACTTTAGCACAATTTAAAAATACTTGTAATTCCTTTTTAACATAAATTATAAATTAAGTTCAATACTGTGAATGATTTAAATAAACTATAAATAAATGAATAAAATTTGACTTATCTAAAAGACATTGTTTTTCATATCTAAAAATAAATTGTTTATGTTTGAAAAATTGAATAACATTATTGTATAACATTATTGTATAAACCTTAAATTTTTGAATTAAACATAAATTTATTTATTAAATTAAGAAGAATTTAATAAAACCTTATTAATGCTTTTAATAAATAATAAATTAGGTTCATTATTGTGAATTGTTAAAGTATATCATAATGGCTCATAATTCAAAAATGGTACTGTTTTATTAGATTATAAATTTAATCCGAATTATTGTAATAATTTTGGGAATATTAAATTCGAAATTAATTCGTATTTGCCACACAAAAACTGTATCACAGTCTATGCTATAAGTAGGGATGCCAACACCATAATACCGATCCTGAAAATGTTAAAATTTTTCGGGATTAAGAAATTCTGAAATTTGTATAATTTTGATATATTTAATGAAAATATTGTGAATGGCATAAGAAATCTATTCATTGTGAATGAATTTAAAAAGAAAACTATTAATTTTCAAGAGAAATAAAAATTTTGCGAATTAAAATCTATTTTATGATACAGATTCTAATCTAAATTGAAAATATGCTTTAGTCTACATTATAACTAGAAATTAATACAGATTAAAAACAAGACTCCAGTTTAGATTACAAACCTGACACTTTAGTTTAGGCTATAAGCTAGACACTCTTTTTTAGATTATTAACCATACTCTAGACTAAATTATTAACTAGACTCTTGTCTATATTATAAACTAGAAACTAGGATAGAATTAAAACTAGACTCAAGACTCTCTAGTCTATAAGGTAAACTTGACTATTATAGATTTTTTATTACTCTCTAGTCTGGACTATAAGCCAGGCTCATGTATATAATATTAGCTTAACTCTAGTCTAGATTATAAACTAGACCTTTGTGACAAGAGACTTGTGTACAATTAACTAGGCTTTAGTATAGATTATTAACTAAACTCTAGGCTCTATGTCTAGATAAGAAACCAGACTTTAATCTAAATTTAAAATTACATTCTAGTTTATATTACAAATATGGACAAATTTCAAACTCTCTTCTTCCCAATAAATGAAATTTGTTTAACAATAATAATTAAATTCCAAAAGTATTGATTTCAAATTCTAATTAAATATTTAATGTCACTTTGATGATGATAATAATTTCGTTATTTTTCTAATATTTAAATTATTTGTAATTAATATTAATCCCATCGATTTACATGACTGACAACAGACAATTTATCACTATTGATTTCATTTTTGATTTAGTTTCCCGCCACCTGTTTTAGAATCAAAAATAAAACTGATATTAAGATATAAAGACATGTATGTATGTATGTATGTATGTATGTATGTATGTATGTATGTATGTATGTATGTATGTAATATGTGATCTAGAGCTATTGCAGTTATAAGTTTATTTTTTATTTTTTGTATAATATTATGGTTTACTAGACACCAACAATTTGTAAGCAGCTTTAATGTTTAAGCAGCTTTTTTCTAAACAACTAAATTTAGTATTGTTTTACGAAAATTTGTGCGTTTGTTTTTATTCAGGAGGTTTAAATCAGTGTGCAAATGACTTTTTAATTAAAATTTGTTTTTTTTTCTAAAATTAAAAATTTAACTCATGCAAATGTTAACTGATTTAAATTTCAATGTTTTTTACAAGAAGGAGTTTGCTAAAACTAAATGATTCACTTTAAATTGAGTTTAAATATTTAGTTTAAATTTTCCTTATTATTACAATATCACATTAAAGCTTTTATTAATTAATTCTCTTAAAACATCGTTTAAATATTTAATTTTGCTTTTGTTTCTTAATTAAGAAATTCTTTAAAAAAATCGAAAACAACATTTGTATCTAATTTAATTAAAGAAAAAAAACTCTTAAAACTTGTTAAAATTTAAATCTGTTTTAGTTTTTGCTAAACTGTAGTTTTTCTTAGCAAATTAGAAATAGAAATATTTAGAAAACTTTTGTTTTTTGTTGTTGTTTTACTTGGCAACAACTAGTAATTATTTGCTTAATTGATTTACTTAAATCCAAGTATTTTGTCAACTTGTTTTTGTTTTTTTTTTTTTTTTTTGTCCACAGTCTACAATTTTGTCTAGTTTTTTTTTTTGTTTATTTTAAAAAAAGCTAATTATGTAATCGTTTTTAGGAAGTTGTTAATTAGTTTTGCTAGAATTGCTTTAAAAGGTTCTCATAGATTTGTCTTCTACCGCTGTATGTAGCTTAAGTCTTTTGTTTTTCTTTTTCTATTTTTTTTCTTTTTGTTACTTTTGCCAGACACAATTTTCTATACATTATTGCCAATTATTGTGAATATTTCATAGTTTTAATTGATTTGATTTTTATGCTGTTCGTTGCTTGAAATCATTTTGAGAAATTTAAATTTAGTGTTTTTGTTTTAGTTCTTAGATAATCATAGAAAAGGTCAAGTTGTTTTTGTTGTTGCTTTTTTGCCATTTTAAACTGTAACTAATTGTTGTCAAGTAATTTTGCTTTTTTAAGTTAATTGCTGGGATTAAATTAAGATAATTTTCAAATCTTGAAGTTAGAATTTTTTTTTTTAAGTTTAGAATAGAGTGTAAATATAAACTAGACTCTAGTCTAGATTATAAACTGGAGTCAAGTCCAGATTATAAACTAAACTCTAGTCCAAAGTATTCACTATTTAAAACTGTAGTCTAGACTAAAAATCATAATATTATCTAGATAATTTAGGACTTTATTCTAGATTATTAATAAAGCTTAAGTCTAGATTATTATATTCTCCTGTCAATATTGTAAACTAGACTCTTGTTTAGTTTTAAATCTGAACTCTAGTCTAGTTTATAAGCAGGACTCTTGTCTAGTTTAAAAACTAATTTCGTTAATTTATTATATTAATGTTGATTTTAAACTTTCCTTTATTACAAAGTAGACTCTAGTTTAGACAATAAACTGGACTCTATTCCATATTATGAAATAGACTCTTTTTTATGTTAAAAACTATACTATAGTCTATTTTATAAAATATATTCTAGTCTAGATTATACTCTATTCTTGATTAAAGTCTAGAATTTAGAAAAGACTCTAAACAAGATTAAAAATCAGTTTCTAGTCCAGTCTATTTTATAATAGACTCCAATTGAAGTTGTCTGATTAAAAAATAGTGAGAATGTAAGGTCAAGTCGGACTATGTAACATTTTTATTACCGTAATGTAGGTTACAAATACTAGTTACGAGTAAAGTAAATGAATGACGCTACATTATGGTGATACTAACATTTATGTTAAATTAATGCACTTAAAATGATTTTTTTAGAAATAGACGGACAAACATCTTTAAATCAACTCTGAAATTGATTCTGAGTCGAACGGTATAAAGGTGCGACTAATATTATTTTTTTATACGTTACAAACATTAGCACAAACGCATAATACCCCAAACACCTATGATTGTGTAGGGTATAACTAAACTCTAACCAAAATTATAAATAGATTTCAAGTCTTTAATATAAACCAGATTTTACATTAAGGACTTTTGTTGATATTCTTCTTTATGTTATTGCATGTACACACGTTTGTTTCTTAAATCTTTAGTTTTTTTCTCTTTCTTGGTCAATTACATAATTTAAAGTTTACAATCTTAAGTCTTTCTTTCCTTTCAACTAATTACTACAAATGTGCAGAGACAAAATATTATTTTTAATTTTTAGACAAAAAAAAAATTAACTTGAATTCAAAAAAAAAAAAAAAATAAACAAAAAAAACTTTTTAATTACAATTTTTTTTGTAATTCATACAAAAAAAAAACACGAAAAAAATTCCCATCTTTGAGAGATCGTCTAAGAGAAAAATATATAAATAAACAATATCACATTGTCATGAAATTGAAGAGAAAGTGCAAATACTTAAACAGAAACAACAAAAACAGTGAATATGAGTACCAAATAAATAAACAATAATTTAGTACCAAAATCGGTATGAAAAGAGAAAAAAACAAAACCCAGACAGTTTGCAATGATGTTACCCAAGATTACGTTAAAAACAGATAATAATATTTTTAATTTTGGCTTCTTTCTTATTATGAATATAAAAAAAATTAACAAATAACAATTATTATTTTTTGTTACTTTTTGACAGTGTTTTAATAAAAAGAAGCTAAATAAAACTTTAATTGAGTTAAAATAAAATTTTAATTATTATTTTTTTCTTTATGGCCAAAAACAGAAGATGTTTAAAAAAAAATATTTTAAAATTTTACAAAAAAGAAAAACTACCCACGTTAAATTTGTTAGTGTGCGTTTGTTTGTGTTCGTATTTGTTTTAAATATTTTCATATTTGGAAAGTCATAATTAAATTTAAAGTTTAAAAATTTATAATTTTAAAATAATTTGCTAAACACGTTTTTCTCATTTTTGTTTTTTTTTTTTATTTTTAATTCTTATTTATTTTGCTATAATTTTTTTGTTTATCTCTTTTCTTTTAAAGTTCTATTTTTTAAATATGAGTCTCAAAAGCTCTTTTTTGTGAAATTCAAAATTTTATATTTTAAATTTATTTGAAATTTACATTTTCAAACGAAAGTTTATTATAAATTAAAATCGTTTTATTTTTTTAATGAGAATTTAAACATCGTATTTATATTTTTTTATGCCCTACACCATTGTAGGTGGTTGGGGTATTATGCGTTTGTGCAGATGTTTGTAACTTGCAGAAAAAGTGGCGTTACACCCACCTTTGACAATACCGTTCGACTCAGAATCACTTTCTGAATCGATTTAACGATTTTCGTCCGCCCTTCTGTCTGCCGGTTGAATGTCCAGGTAAACGTAATTTTTAAGATTTCGCAATGAATTAAAGTACATACTATTTTATTCAGGAGGGTTTCTTATGAAATTACCCATAATCGGTTCAATATTTCAGGTACCTCCCATACAAATGTTTCTCCAGAATGGGTTTTAAGGTCATAAAGGTCCTTAATATAAAGCGATTTAAACAAAATTTGGCAATTATAATATTCTAAAATAATATACAAAAATATATGAGGGCCGGTCTATTATCTCTCGTAGGTCACATATAAACCATCTTCGAAGTATCAATTTTAAGGCGTAAATCTCACGTATACGTTGGTATTGTAGTAATAAAAGCTCTAATATAAATATAGAAAAAATCAATGTGTAAAATAATACGAGGGCCAATTTAAAAACAAATAAATTTCACATAAATGTCAGTTTCAAATTAAATTATACGAGGGTCATTCATTAATTTTTATAACCACCATTTATAATGTAGGCTACTGGAAGGTCGACTTTGACCCACTATTACATTCTTACTTGTTTTCTTTTAAATTCTCAATTTTCGTTAAGATTTTTTTTTTCTATTTTTTTATTTTTTAGAAATTAATTAAGTTTTATGGAGAAGTTTAAAGAAAAATGAAAGTTTTTTTTTTGGTTTTTTTAATGTCTTTTAATTAGAAAATAAATTACTTAATAAACATAATTTTAAAAGTTGTTGAACTTTTAGAGAGAGATTTTTTAAGAAATCTTTTTTAAGATGCTGAAGAACTTTTTTTAGTTTTTGAAAACTTTTTAAAAATTGTTGAATTTTAATTTATTAGAAAATCGATAATTAAGTTTAATATTAATCATTAGCAAATAAATTAATAAAAAACCGATTTGGTTTTATGATTAATATTTACCTAAAATATACTTCATGTCTTCCAGATGCCATCTATTTTACATTTTGTCCAATTTTTTGTTCCAAATCCCATCCTGGTGATGATTCGTACCAAATTTTAAAACTCTCGATTTTCAAAATTTTTAAATTTATAAAACAATCCTCGTAAATTTTGTTGTTGTATTTTTTGTTAAATTTATTAGCTTTGTGGACTGTAAATCTGTTTTCTAAAATGGAATCGACATGATCACTTGTGAGATATCAACTTATCTTTAAGGAATCTATAACGCTTGTCTAACCTAAGATTTTCCATACAATAAATCTAACCACTGCTCTGCTTAAGACTATGGAACGCAAAGTTGATATCATGATGAAGCAGGTGGTTGATAAGATGAGATTTTTATAACATGGAGTGTCGTCCACCTCTAAGAAATTCCCTTAATGATAATGGTATACTCAATGTCAAACAAATAATCAAAATAATCAAATCAATAGACCAGTTTCTGGAAGATCAGGAAGTCACTTGCTACTCATCTTCAGGACTTTCCATGTCGCCTTTCTTAAAATCTTCTACTTACAAACTGTAACCAATATGATCACATTTTTTTGAATGTGTGTGACCGAAAGCTTCTTCCAACTATCGATAATAAAATAATGTTATCGAAATTTCTCGCAAAATATAGTTTTTTGCAGACTAAAAGAACCAGATCAAAATTTGCAATTAATTTTAATTTAAACTTAAACTTAAAAAATAAAATTATTAAAATATTAAATCATTATATAAGTGATCTAATACAAATCAGTTCCAGTTGCATAATGATCCCAGAAAAATGAATATTAATATGAAAACAACTTTTTAAAACGATTCAATAACCGAAATATCAAGAAGTATTTAAAAAATTCTAGAGAATTTTATTGAATTGTTTATATTAACAAAAACAATTAATCAAAAACAAGTTAGAATACTATATATTCGACTGTGCCGATTCCTAAATACCCTCCACCATTATTTTAAAGACAATTATTTAATTAACTAATTTCCAATGTTTAAAAGAGAGTTAAAACTAGATTCGTATATTAAAGACAGTTTAAAAAATGTTTATTCATATAATAGTTTTATAAGCTCAAACCAGTTTTTCGTGAAAAGGAAGTTAAGCGGGAGTTATAACAAATGAACCGATGAGACAATTAGAAACATAATATCGTCGAATTTTAACAGAATTATTCACTACTAGTATAATAAGATCAAAAAGGAGCCTTAGCTATATATGAATCTCGGTTCAAATTAAGTAAATTTTTATTAAATACAGTTAGAAAAATAATTGTGTAATTGTTCAATAGAATTGATCTTTATTTATTAGGTTTTTAATCTCAAAACTGTTTTTTGTTAAGGGGCCTTTTACGGGAACTACAGCAAAACATGGATCGAGATTGTCCATATTAAGAATTTACATTAAAAATATTAAGAATTTACATATTAAGAATTTACATTAAAAATAGTTAGCAAAATCATCTCGCCGAACTCCAATGTAATCGGTATTTATTTAAGTCTTTTATAATCTCAAATCCGTTTTCCAGAAGAGCCGTTATATAGGATAATATATAATAAAATTAATAACATATAATTTTTTCTCAGATATCGGTCTATAACTTTTTTGCTAATGAACCAATATTGCTGGTTTTAAACATGAAACTGCTTAGGAAGATAGAAAATAATGTGGTAAAATTTTATTGAATTCTGACAATTATTCAAGGCGCGAGAATGCTTCTAACAGACAGACATAGTGAAATCGATTCAGATTTTGATTTGATGCAATAATATAACTTTATGTAGTCTGGGATAATTCCTACTTGGTGTTACACAAAGAATGACAAAGTTAATATACCCTCAACATCACTTGTGGTGGTGTAGAGTATTAAAATTGAGTTTAACAAAACTACAAAACAAAAGACTTAAACAACAAGCGTATTTTATATCAAGAGAATGTTTCAAAGAAAAGAACTATTTCTCTTTAGAACTTTTAAATTTAATATTTTTTTAAAATATTTAATACTTTAATTAAGATGTCTTTCTTAATTAGATATTTGTTGTTTATTATTAATAAAGTTTAAAAAATTATATTAACCAATTTTCTGTTTTATTTTTTTTCCAAATCTCTTTTTTAATTTCCAACATTTAAGTAATTTTGTTCATAATTAATTTTTTCTAAAATTTCACAATTTATTTACTTTGTTGCCCTTTCAAAATATTGCGTATTTGATTTGTTAAGAAAAAAATTATATATAAAAATAATGTCTAAAGTACCTTTCAAATGATCATCAATACAAATATTTTATTCAAACAGTTATGGAAATGTGTGTGTGTTTTTTTTTAAGTATCATCAATAATTTGTTAAATATATGATGAGATTGAAGTTTTTTTTTTTTGAAAATATTTAAGAAGAAAAAAAATTTGTTATTATGACCAAACAATCGAGCTGAAGTTAAACCACAAAAAAGTAAAAGTTTTTGCTTCTTTTTTTCTAGCAAATAATTTTTATTGATCATCATAAACAAAATGCTAAATGGTAAATGTCATTAACTTACACATACTTATAGATAATATATATGTATACAAAGATATTTATATGCTTATTTAAACATTTATTTATGCATATGTATGAGTATTGTAAAATTTCAAATTTTGTGCAATTTCATTTTGACACTAATATGAGTAGAAAAAAAAGAAGGAATATTAGGGGGAGATCTAATGGAGGAAAAAAAGGTGAATTATTTCCAATTTAAAAATGTTAAAAACTAAAAACCTTGAGAGGTAAATTTTGTACCTTTTTAAGGAGTTCGAATGAAAGCAATTTTTAGAAAATATAAAAATAAAGTTTTGAAGATTTTTTTATAAATGTTTAATATTCGAGATCTCATTTTTTGACACCTCATATATGAGTTCGTAGATCTATCTGCGTTCAATCTACAATTCACTTATATTGATACGCACCAAGTTTTATTAAAATCCAATCGGCCGATATTAACAATTTTCTTGAAATCAGGTGGGCATAAACAAATTTCGAACACTTCAAAAATAGTGTCCAAAAAGTCCTATTTTGAGTCTCCTTGGCTCCGTTCATAGAGCTTCTGTCGGGATTTTCTTCGAAATTTATATTGTTATACTTCTCTGCTACTCTGCTATATAAAATAAAGTTTAATTAAGATATTTTTAAAAGAGATTAATTATTGTTTAAAAAACAACTAAGATTTTATCGAAATGTAGGAGCAGCAACAGTATTCTGTGACAAAAAGTTTTAAGCTTCATAAGATTGTGAGATATATCACTTTAGTGGTAAAACAAATCGTGTTTGAAACATTTTCTTTTTTTGAAATTTGTTTATTATTCAATTAAACCCGAACCTCCCTAATTTTGCATTTATATGTGTGAGAAATATAAGAAATTGTTTTTTATTTTTTATTTTATTTTTTTTTAATTTTCTTCTTTTTGAAGAAAAATAACATAAAGTCATGCCCTAGACAAATAAATACATAAAAATTATATTTTATTGTAAAAATTACACTCACACCTCAAATTCACTTACTTGGGAATTTTTTTGGTTAGAAATTTTTATAAATTTTCCCTTTTTGAAAAAATTCGTTCTTTTAAAAAGGTGATAATTTTCTAAAGATGGAATTTCTTGAAAAATAAAAATAATTTTAATGGAAAAATATTTGCAAAAAAATTGCTAATTTTAACGATTATTTTCAAAACCATTTTCAAACTACTTCAAAAGTCATCAATCATTTGTTTACTTACATTTATTATGGGAGTTAAAAGAAAAACAATATTTTCACACATTTTTAGGTCATTTCCAACTAATAACTTAAGAAAATAAGGGCGTTTGTGTTTTTGCAAAAAATTTAAGTTTTTTTTTCTTCAATACATTTAAATTTGTAATAAAATGTCAACCAAAAAAAGTATTTAAAAATTTATTTTTTTTTAAGTTAAAACATGCAAATTTTTTATAACTTTTAAATTTTTAATTTTATCTTCAATAGTTTATTAACATTTATGGAGATTTCAACTTTAATCAGTTTAATTTTATAGATTTTTATAATCTACAGCACATATAGATCAAATGGCCCTACACTCACCATCAAATATAATGATGGACTCGGATTCTCATACTGAGTTGATTTAACGAGGTCTGTCTGGTTACGTTTGCTTTTAAGATACTTTTATGAAAATTAATTCGCTCCCAAAATGGTGTAGGGTATTATGTTCATATATAGACATTTTTAGTTAACTCAGAATCTATTTCTGAGTCGATGTAACGCTGTCTGTCCGTCCATCTCTCTCAATGAGTGGCTTACTTTCCATCTCTCCATATTATGAACAAAATGCTCTTTTCACATTTTGAAGATAACTGACTGGGGTTGAATCAAATATGTATTTGACATGGTTAAGGGAATAATTTATATGAAATTATTTAAAGTCCATTTAACAATGTATGTCCGTCTGTCTAGTTATATCCATGTAATATTTTGAACGAAATACTGTTCAAAGTTTTGAAAATGTCACAATGAAAATTGACACGTGTTATAATTTTGGATCAAGAACGATCCCACTAGGTCCTTAGTATAGCTAAGGGATTTATATAGTTATACAAAATTCACTTTATCAATATTTTTAACAATATCTGTCCGTCTGTCTGGATGATTGCCAATTGTATAGAAAATACTGTTCGTCATTTAAATGGATGAAAATTGCGCTGTAATTTATATGGTCCAAGAAAAAAGACCCTCTATATAGTTATGGACATTATATAGTTATATAAAAATATAAATCGTCTCGAAATCACTTTCTGAATAGATTCAACGATATCTGTCTGTCCGTCTAGATGGCTATTTTTAGTTAACAAAATGCTGTTCGTAGTTTTGGAATTATCTGGATGAAAATTCGCTTGTATTGTATTAAACCGAGGTTGAATGCTCACAATATGGCATAGAGTTTCAAACAGTTAATTGAAATATTCAAATGGGCTCGAAATCATTTTCTGAATTGAATTCTGAAGTCTGTCCATCCGTCTGGATGACTGCATATCTCTCCAAGTATGGTTGAATACAAAATTTTGTTCACAATTTTGAAGATATCGCTGTTAATATTGGTCAAGGTCCAAATATACTGTTAAATAAAAAATTACCTTCCGGATAATTTTATCAGTGACTGTCCATCCGTCTTAAAGACTGTCTGCCCATGTATTTTTGAGAACAATGTGCTTCTTACTACTTTGAAAATATCTTGTAGAAAATTGTCTCAATTGATTGTTTTGGTTCAAAGACGAATCCAATAAGTCCTTAATATAATGTAGGGTACATCAGTCTTCCTCCTAATTCTTATTCGATTAACTTTAATTTTTTACTAATCAAAAACTAATTTATATTTTATTTATTATTCTAAATTTAAAATTTTGCTTGAACTTTTTTTAATTTACATTTTTAATTATATTTACATTTAAAAATAAAAATAAAAAAGTAATAAATTTTCCCAATAAAAATAGAATTATGATAACAAATATGTTTTGCAAATCTATTGAAAATTATGGTATAAATTTATGCATTTATAATTGAAATTTCAAACAAATTTCTTATTAGCAATAATTTATTGAAAAATATTTTTATGGAACGAAAAATATATATTTTTTATGGTACTAGAAACGCTGTTTAGTCATCGGTTAATTAGAAAAAAGTTAAGTTTTAAAATTCCCTAAACGATTAAATAAACGGAATAAAGTTAAAGTTTAATGGTGATAATTTACCACGTGACGATTTTTATTAAAATTATATATCGTTCCTAGCCAGCAAAAGACCCTAAGTAAAGATACTTTAAAAATATATTTAACAATTAATCTTAATTGAAAATATCTTGTAGAAAATTGTTAATTATTTTTTTTTCAAAGAAATCCAAAAGTCCTTAATAAATGTGTACACATTCCTCCTAACTTATTCGATTAACTTTATTTTTTACTAATCAAAAACTAATTTATATTTTATTTATTTTTCTAAATTTAAAATTTTGCTTGAATTTTTTAATACATTTTTAATTATTTTACATTTTAAAAATAAAAATAAAAAAGTAATAAAATTTTCATAAAAATAGAATTTATAATAAAAAATAATTTTGCAAACTATTAAATTATGGTATAAATTTATGCATTTATAATTGAAATTTCAAAAAAATTTCTTATTACAAATAATTTTTGAAAAAATATTTTTGAACGAAAAAATATAATTTTTTATGGACTAGAACGCTTGTTTGTCATCTGGTTTAAATTAGAAATAAAAATAAAGTTTAAAGTCCTTTTTATAAAAATTCACACTTAGGGATGCTAAAATAATCGATTATATAAATAAACTGAATAAATTAACTTTTTTAAATAGCACAATTATAAAGGACTTTATTCTCAATAAAGTGATAATTTGCCACGTGATGATTTTTTATTAAAATTATATATCGTTCCTAGCCAGGCAAAGTCCCTAAGTAAAGATACTTTAAAAATATATAATTAACATTGATCAATAAAAATGCATTGATAATTAAGATTAATTATATTTATATTTGATTAAAATTTAATAAATTAGTGAATTACCAAAGTTGAAACATTCACCTAAACTATTCTCGTTTTAAGTCGTTTCAAAATTTAATCGAACTGTATATCAATAGAAAATAAATTTCTGAAATGGAAATCAGTAATTCAGCGTAGATGCATTTTCACTAAAAAATAATTTTTTACTAAAAGTGGAATTTTAATTAAAAAATAAATGCAACTTAACACTAGAAAAATCATTTTTTTTACAAAAAATTCAATTTTTCACTAAAAATTAAATTTTTTACTAAAAATTAAATTTTTCACTAAAAATTAAATTTTTTACTAAAAAATCAATTTTTTCAATAGAAAATTCAGTTTTCCACTAAAAATGCAATTTTTTGCAAAAAAAAAAAAAATAATTTTTCAATAAAAATTAAATTTTTCACTAAAAATTAAATTTTTCACTAAAAAGGAAATTTTTCACTAAAAATGAAATTTTTCACTATAAAATGAAATTTTTCACTAATAAATGCAATTTTTCAAAAACATTAAATTTTCACTAAAAATTAAGTTAAATTATTTTTTTTTATTCAAAAAAATTTTTTTTAATAAAAATACAATTTTTCATAAAAAAATATTTATTCCACAATTAAATTTTTCTCCAATAAAAAAAACATGAAATTTTCACTAGAAATTAAATTTTTAACTTAAAATTAAAATTTTATTTTTCACCAAAAATTTCAATTTTTCTAAAAATTAAATTTTTTAATCTTTTTAAATTTTTCTATACATTTTTTCCTAAAAATTTCAATTTTCATCGAAAAAATAAATTTTTCTCTAAAAGATATTTTCTTTTTCTAAAAAATATTTCTTTTCCTAAAATTAAAAGGAATTTAACTTCTTATTAAAAAGAAATCCATTTTCATTAAAATTCAAATTCCTCTTTAAAATGTTTCCCAAATATTAAAATGTTTACTAAAATAAAATTTTTGCTTATTATTCAACTTTGCACCAAAAAAATTGATAATAAAAATTCAATTTGTATAAAAAATTAATTTTTTTCTTAAAAAAATATTAAAAACGAAGTTTTTATTAAAACTCTAATTTTTATTTAACATATTTTTTACTAAAAATCCAAACTTTTAAATTGCCTTCCCAAAAAACGGTTATGTTAACAATTATTAAACATAAATAGAAGATAAAATCTATAAAATAATTGCATTAACGTAAAATCACAAATAAACACTCTTTTGGCAAAAAGAATCACAAAAGTCTTAGTGTCGTGTCATGTCATCAAATAACAATCATTATTAATTAGACAATATTTGTTAAAAAAAAGAAACAGCAACAACAACAAAAACACTAAACAAACATTGCCTGACGCTTATCAATAAAAATGCATCAATGAAGGTATTTTTAACTTTATTTCTAATTTTTTGCACTCCAACATTAAAGAAAGCAATAGAAACAAAAAGAATAAAATCCGTGTGGAAAATTATTTATAACAGTTTTTAGAAATGTTCTTTTTTTTAAGAAATTTCTTCAAGAGATTAAATATTATTTTAGTCATGCAAGCTCATGCTTGCATTTTCCTTCTTAACCTTGTTAAACAAAATCCCAAAACCACAAAAAAAAAAGAGATTTAACTGGGAAGAGGAAAAAAGAAGTTAAAAATCATCGGATGTTGGTTTTTAAATTGAAGAGTGTTAACAACTATTGAATGCTTTAAGAAAAAAAAAGCTTAAAAAGAATATTTTTGATAGAAATCCTAATAAAATAACAAAAACTAAATGTAATTTGTAGAAAAAAAGGTGTTGGAAAAATCACATATAAAAAAAATTGCAACAACAAATAGAAAATAGATCTGGTTAAACAAAAAAATTATATAAAATTTGTTTTAAGAGAAAAAGATAATATTTCTTGTGAGCTTTTTTGTTAAAGTTTAACTTTACTTTGATTTAACAAAGTGAAAGGTTTTTTAACAAAAAGACTAAATTTATAATAATTTTAATTTTATGGTCTTTTTATATTTTGATACCAAAAGCAAAACTCCTTTATATAGATGATGATGATGATCATCATCATCATCACGCTGATGATCATTATGGAAATTTTAGTTTTTGTTTTTATTTTATTTTATTTTATTTTATTTTATTTTATTTTATTTAGAAAGCATAGAATTTTTTCTCATAAAGTTTATAAATCAAATAATAAGAAAATAACTGTAATATAAGATTACAACTAACTCATTGATTGCTCAAATTCCAGAAAATATATACCGTTCTATAAATATTTCCTTAAATTATATATCAATTCAAAACAAGTAAATACCCTCCACCACAAATGCGTGTAAAGTAAATACATCATGTTCCGAACATATACAGTCACGCATACACTCGCAAATGTATATGATGTATAAAAACTTTTCAGGGCTAGCGCAATCAATCACTCAGGCTTAATTTCATTGAGTTCTGTAAAATATTGTGGATATAAGACTACCAACAACTGACAGACGGACATAGCTAAATCGATTCAAATTTTGATTTGATGCGTAAATATATATACATTATGGAGCCTTAATATTCCCTCTTCATCACTTGTGGTGGTGGAGGGAATAAAATAAAGTTTCCTTAAAATATTATTTTTTGAATTATGTCGTTTATGCGTCAAATGGCAAATGTGATAACTTTTTTTTAAATTATTATTACATAACATTTAATTTGTTCCGCAAATAACTTTGCAAAAAACACAAAATATGTGTATATCACCTTGTCCTCTGATCCCAAAAACAGACCATTAAAATGTTTTATGGTTAATTTTACTTTTAAACATTTATTTTCCAAAACGTTTTTATCACTTTTTTAAATTTATATAAAAATTTAAAACATAATTTTTTTATAACAAATTATATTTATTTTATAATTTTATTAAAACAATTTTGGGAGGAGTTTTTTAATGGTCATTTTACAAAAAAGTCAAACCTTAAAAGAAATATGACGACAATCGAGTAAATATTTGTGATTTTAGTGTAACAAATATTTAAATTGAAAAAAAAATAAATATTTTTATTTTGATGACTTGAAAAACAATGTTAAACAAATTTTATGTAAAATAAAAGGTGTGTTTTATAATAAAGATCTTTTTATGGATTATTAAATACTTTTCTGTTTTTTGTATATAAAAATATTCAATGAATTTTTCATGGTTTAAAAATATTAATATTCCAAGAGTTTTATTGAAAATTCCAATTTTATTTTTAACAAATAAAAAAAATTTTCATTGAAAATTTTATTTTCAGTAAAAATTCAGTTTTGCTCGAAAAAATAACAAAATTTTCTTTTAAATTTAATTTTTTTATCAAAAAAGCTATTTTTTCAAAAAATTAAATTTTTCTCCAAAAAATTCAATTTTACCTAAAATCAATTTATCATTAAAAATTCAATTTTTCTCTAAAAAATTATATTTTGCCACATTCTTGTTCTTTTACCAATCAAGAGCTTGCTTACCATAGAGACAAGATGCCAAGTCGGGCCAAAAATAAGTGGTCACATTATGAAATCCCATAACAAGAAATTTTTACTGCTTATAAATCCTAAACTTTTCTTCAAAATTCCACTCAAGCATCAGCACCATAAAATTTTTGACCTGATTGTTGCGAAATATTTGTCATGCATTATGCAGCAAAAATATCCCTTTAGAACAAAGAGCGTACTTTTTTCTGCTAATAATTTAGAGACTTTAAACAGAGTACTCTGTTGCTCCCATTAAACACCCCTAGAAAAAATGCTTTAAAACGCATGAATCACACATGAATGTTGGTACAGTAATAACAAACAGCACTCTTAAGCATAAATCAGTAAAATAAAATTTATACGAGGGTCGTTCACAAGTATGTAGCTATTACACAGTGGGCTAAATCGATTATAACTTCACTATTTGTTTTCCTTTATTTGATAGATTTTTGCCTTAACATCATCATTTGGCATTGAACAAGTTTATTTCACAGAATTCAATGTCTTAAAGAAAAAAGCGCTTTTATAAAGTACAAATAATTAAAAAAGGCTTTTATTAAAAAAATAAATAATAAAAAAGTCAAGTGGTAAATTTAAGTTGTAAAAGTGTCTTAAAATCAAAGTGAATAAGTATATTTGATTATTTAATTAAACTATAAATACCCCCTAGACTTAAGCCAAATATATATAATATATAATAAACTAAATTCTATTAAAGAATTGTGTTTTAATCAAAGTCATCAAACTTTGTAATAAAACTATCCCACATGCATTATGCAGCAAAAATATCCCTTTAGAACAAAGAGCGTACTTTTTTCTACTAATAATTTAGAGACTTTAAACAGAGTACTCTGTTGCTCCCATTAAACACCCCTAGAAAAAACGCATTAAAACGCATGAATCACACATGAATGTTGGTACAGTAATAACAAACAGCACTCTTAAGCATAAATCAGTAAAAAAAAAAATTATACGAGGGTCGTTCACAAGTATGTAGCTATTACACAGTGGGCTAAATCGATTATAACTTCACTATTTGTTTTCCTTTTTTTGATAGATTTTTGCCTTTAACATCATCATTTGGCATTGAACAAGTTTATTTCACAGAATTCAATGTCTTAAAGAAAAAAGCGCTTTTATAAAGTACAAATAATTAAAAAAGGTTTTTATTAAAAAAAATAAATAATTCCCAAAATTGTTTTCATAAAACAATTATAATTGAATATTATTAAAAATAAATAAACTTTAAAAAAAAATAAACAAAAAATCATCACTGGCGATCATGAGTCTAGTAAAAGTAAATCACAAAATTAAGAAAAAATAATAAAATTAAAATTAAAAAAAAGCAAATAAATAAATAAATAAAATTAAATGATTCACTAAAATAAAATACAAGCAAAAACATCATAATCAATGTCAAATGTTGACGAGCAAAAGCGGTATATGCAAATTAATAAAAATTAAAGATAAGAAATTTAAGCAAAAAACAACAAGCAAAGAATGCTATTTTCGGCTATGCCGAATCTTCAATACCCTAAACCACAAATGAGTGTGAAGCAGATATGTTATGTTATGTTGCGTTTCCTACAGAATGACAAAGTTAATATACCCTCATTGCCACTTGTGGTGGTGGAGGGTATAATAAAAACCAAAATGTTAAAACTTTTTAAAATCACAAAATAACACCCACAATTTCTTAACTAATTTTGGTAAAAAATAAAAAATCATAAAATTTATATTTTTTAGTTAATAAGACTTTTTAATGGCATTAACTTGGATTTGGGAATTTTAATGAATTATGAGTAATATGTGAATTCTTGAATTAAAACCCTTTTCTTATTATCAAATTTATTTATTTGCTTATTTACTTTTTAAGGGCATCACAAAATCACTCTTTTTATTTAAAAAGATTCTTTAAATTTTAAATTGGTTTTATAATTAAAATTTTCAAAAGAGAAGAAGCAGCATAATAATCATTTGGTTTATAAACTTAATTATAAATTATTGTTTTATAATAATCTTGTTTAAGATTTCCGGTTTTTGTGTTTTATAATTTTTTAGCATTTTAACATTTTAGCATTTTAAATTTAATTCTTGTTGATTTTTGGTTTGTTTATTATGGTTTGTTTAAATACCCTACATTAGGCAGAGGTAGAAACCATCCATTTTAATTATATTAGTTTAATTATTAAAATTAATTTTATCATTGAAATATAAAAAAACAGCAAACTTTGGGGGATTTTCTGTTAATTGTGTAAAGTATTTATATAAGTATTTGATATTATTGGAAAGGTAATTACTCGAAAAGTTACATAATGTAAATAATAAATTATTGAAACTAAATCTTTTTAATAATTTAAATATGAACAAATATTTTTACTTTCGCTGAAACTTTTTGAAAAAAATATTTTTGAGTGTTTGACTTCAAATAAAATTATATAATAAAGCTTTTGACATAAAATTTTCGTCAAATAAGGACAAAATTGCCCTTAATACAGAACTATAACTAGATTTCCCCTTTTATGATGTAAAATACCATAAATTTTAATTCCAAAAAGAATCTGAAGTTAATTTTAAACGTATTGTGTACAGTAATTTCATAAGTTTTATATAGCGTTGGAAAGGTAATTACTTTAAAAATAATAAAATATACGTCATAAAATAATAAAATTAAATATCGAAAAACTTTCATGAAAAATAATAGTGAATATTTGACACTAAATAAAATCTACTTAAATAAAGCTCTTAACTTGCATCGTTCATAACATAATAAAAAACATCCTTAATACTCAACTTTAAATAGATTCCCACATTTTGCTCCTTAAATACCCAAAATTCTAATTTGTAAAAAATTTTAATTCAAGAATAATTAAGCTAAATTATTTTAATAAAATTTACACAATTTGTGTTTTTGTTGCAATTTCGTGATAATTTTTTTGAATATCTGACCTCAATGAAATTTACAAAATTAAGCAATTTTGATAAAAATATCGCAATATAAGAGAAAAATTATCTTTTTATAGATTCCCAAATTTTGCTACAAAAATTTCCAAAATTCCTAATCGGGGAATCTTCTATTTGGAAAAATGGGCAAAATTTATAGAGATAAATTCTAAGTGTATTGTGTAAAATATTAATATAAGTATTAGGTATTATTGGAAAGGTAATTAATTAAAAATATGATATACATTATCAAATATTAAAATATTTTTTAAAATTTTTACAAAAAAAAAGAAAAAATATATAAAAAAAATATTTTTGATGAAGTTTTGTAAAAAAAATTTTAATATTTGACTCTAAATAAATAAAATTTATATAAATAAAGCTTTTATCTAACAATTTGAATACAATATATAAAAAAATTGTCCTTGATACAAGACCATCAACAGATTCCTAACTATTGTTTCTAAAATAACCAAAATTCTTATCCAGGGACGCATAAAAAACAATATTTATTTCAGTTGATAAATCATTTATTATTAATTTGCCAAAAATTATTCTGTTATAACTTTAAAAATATCGGAGTCCCGATTTGAATTTGAAATTAAAACCAAAAAATCGAATTTTTAGAGATTTTTCCCAAAAAGGTGGTAACATTTATTCATTCTTCATATAAAACAATTTTTTGTTCTGAATTTTTATAATTATTTTATAAAGTGTAATTTTTATCAATAATTCGTGTAAATAAATAAAAGTTTAGGCCTACAAGTTCTAACCAAATTTGGTAAAATTTTAAGAAAACTTTTAAAATATTTTTATTAAATACCAAAGTTGACATGTTGGGATCATCATTAGGTAAACCTTAGTATATAGCTATTTTGATAAGGTAAGCACCCGAAAAGTATTTTCTGCCAGATGACTCTTATAATTGGTACATTGAAAAAAGTAAAATAATTAAACACGATTTTCATGGATTGAGATTTTGGGTATTTTCGCATAGAAAAGTGGGAAACTAAAATTTCAAATAAATTTCTTTATTTGTTTCAACTTTATTGAAATCAAAATATAAATGTTACTTTAAAAAAAACTATTTTTTTTACTTTTTAATTCAAAACTGACCATTTTCAATTTAAAAAAATTCTCTTCAAAAAATTAAAAAAAATAAATTTTAAAATTAACAACATTCTGATAGGGATTAAATGTTTTGAATATCTCCCCTGACTTCTATTTATTTCAAAATGTTTCCAAAAAAATATTTAAAATTTTGAACACAATTTTAGTATTAATTTTATACAAAAAATATATTGCTTTTTTCAAAAAAAGAGATACAAAATTTTAAATAAAATTTTGTGTATTTCAATACATAATTAAGAGAATTAAAAAAACTTGTTTCAGAATTTGAAATTATTTTGGTTCATTATTTATTCAAATTAAATAAAATTTAAAACATGCGGTAAATATAAATTTTAAAAATAAATGTCAAAGGATTTTTTTTAAATAAAATATTGCAATTGAATTGTTTCAAAACTTGAATTCAAAACATTTATCATAAATATTTTAAATACAGTACAAATGGGAAGAATCAACAATTTAAATGAAATTTAATATTGTGACGTATATAAGAAGGATAAACAACAATATGAAGTTGACGGCTTTTTTGCCATGCTATCACGAATGACATAAATGTTTTCGGTAACATTTTTTCATGTTTCCTATTCGATTCGATTTGCTAAAAAATGCGTAAATTTTGCTCTGCTATTTTCTGTAGCTTTGTAAGATGGAAAAAATTTTAACGAAACCACTAAACTTAAAGTTTTCATTTCTTTATTTGATTAAAATTATTATTAAAGTTAACAAAAAAATATTTATAGTTTGAATCACTAGTAAACATATTTTGAACCTCTTTTGGGAAACCTTATTTTTTTAGTGTTTTCTGTCACTCTGATCAAACAGGTAGTCCATCTCCTTCTTTTTTGTGCTCTTCAATACTCTTTAAACAAAAACTCACCGGTTTTAGCTCTGGGCTGTTTGGTGGATTTGTCTCTCTTGATAGAAATACTTCATTGAAGTCTCACGAATGGAAACAGGATTTTTTGTAAACATTTCTTGATATTAATTTCGATTTAATTCTTTGCCGCAACTGCATATTGTGGGAAATTTTGACAGCTTTTGGGTCTTAAAGTTTACTTACTTAAACTTTAGAAAACTTAACTTCGACTTCCGTACTTTATTTTTGGCCTCAAAATTTTTAGCAACATTCCTGTCAAGAAAATTTTGAGCCTTGGGTGCTCTTCTGAAAATGCTTTCTATTTTTGGGGTTTTACAAACATTATGTGGACCATTATATCACTCTGAACCAGGTCTTTTATCAACAGACAAGTTCCACTGGTACTGTTTAATACCATTGTAACCAGTTTGGCGGCAAACCTTTGGATGATTTGCAGAAAAAAATTAACTGGAGTTATAAGTTTAAATGAGAAACTTGTGTTAAGAATTTTTCGATCTCAGTACTTATGTACAAAATCTATTTTGTCTCAATTCATAAATTATTATTTAACGAACTTTTTAAAAATCTACATGTTTTAGATGAGAAACTTTAAAATGTCACCGACAATACTCCTGACTTAATAGGGATCTGTTCTCCTCCCATTACACACTAAAATAATTACAGGGACTATAATACATGCCTACCTGGGGCAACATAGGGAGGGAAAAATATTGAAATTCTTCATAATCGAAAGGAGTCCATGAACTCAGGGCTAGAAAACTACAAAACATTTCCAATGTTACAAGTATTCCGTGCGCTATGTGTTCTTTAATCAATTTTTCATTAAAAAAGAAACAAAAGACTTAAGAGACAAACTTCTTATTCATCTGTTTTAATCACTACTCTTTCCCATAAAACAAAAGATTTAGACAACAAACTTCATTTTCCAGAATTTCCTGTTAAAACTGTTAAAGAATTTTTAAAATATATTTTTATAAATTAATTTAAATTAAACATTTTAAAAAAATATGTCCAACCCACTCAAGCTAATTTTAAATAATTCCCACGCTGTCTATTTTTCCCTCTCTCTTTACTTATATTTTTTATAGTACGTGCCCTAAACATTCTTTAGTTTTCTCTCCCCCCACTTAAACTCATGAATAAATTCATGAACATTTTTCTGTCAAAAAGAAAGTAATTTGAATGTGATCTTTAGAATCTCAATTAACTACAAAATAGAGTAGAGTAACAAAAAAAGTCGGCCAGATTTTCTAAATTGACTAAATTCAATTTTCGAAGATTTTTAATTTCAAAATTCTCATAGTTAATACAAGAAGATATTAAATTTATGTTAATTTTCAAAAGCTTATTTAACATTCTTAAAGCCTCTGCCAATCTAAAAAAGCTTTAAATATGTATGATGATAAATTTTTGTTAGATTTTTTTTTAATTTTTGTTTAACCGAAAACAAATTTGTTGCGGTGACTGTGGATTTTTTTCCAATTTCATTTCTTAAGGTTTCTTTTTTTCTGAGTTTGAAAATTTGATGTGAAATAATAATTCTTTTTGATCTGTTTGAAAATGTTGTGGCATTGCAATTTTTGTCTTTTTCTTAGATTTGGATCTGCTTTATTTATATCAAAGTGATGGTAAATAAAATATTATTTCATTCATTTTTTTTCATTTATTAACCTTGAGTTTTTAATCTAATTTTGTTATAAGATTAATTTTTGTTATTCGAATTCAAAGTCTTCATTTGTTTGTGTAACAAATTTATTTAAATTAAGGTGTTTTTTTCTTTATTTGCTTATTTGTTTAAGTGACAAAATTTATTTAACTTTTAATAATCAATTAATATTTTGTAATTTCTTTATATCTCTTTTTTGTATGCGGGCTTTAATGCCTACATTAGTGGTGTCTCTTTAATGGGGAATTTATAATAATAATGAAAGTCGGTCAAGTTTAGGGTAATAAAAAAGTAGATTAATCACTTGTTTCCAAAATGAAAAAAAAGGTTTTTTTTGGGTTTTGAAAAATATAAACAAAAAATAATAATTTTTGCTTATTTTACTGTTTTATTTTATTTTTTAATATTTAATAAAAAGCTTTTTCATTAAAAATATTTTATTTTCCAAATATCTGGGTTTTTTATATAAACTCCAAACACTCTTCATGATTTAGTCAAAATTCATTTGTATGGTGTCCATATAAAATAATAGATCTAAGGAGTGAGATCAAAAAATTCTTAACACAAAGTTTTCATTAAAATCTTTAACCCAAGTTTTGTTTGATTTTTTTTTGATAACATGTCTGTTATCATGTTTAAAGCCAAACAAATGAACATATTGTCAAACTTATTATAATGACCGAAAAAGTCGCATAATAAAATTATTAATTTAAAATAAAAAACTTGGCCCAACATTCAAAATTCTGCTGCGAACTCCATTACCGGTTGAACTTATCTCTTGATAAACAAAAACTGGTTCAGATATAGGGAGTGGTTCACATGACGTTTCTAAAGCCAAAATATGGAAAATATTTTCAAAAGAGTTCCCAACACATCTGGTATGAAAGCAACCCGGTTAGCTGAGTGCTCATAATTTTTGGTTACAGCTAATGCAGGTTAAAAAGCATACAACCCAAAAAAGTTCCTCACAGGAACATTGCTAAAATTTTTGAGACCGAGTATGTTCTGGCAGATTGCCCACAACTTTCTGTCTACTAATTTAAAGACTAACTTGACATCCTGTCACTATGGTTAACTCTTTAATGGTACAATACCAATAATGTGGTAAACGTAAATCTCCCAAATTGCCCGATGCTAAGGCCGGTGGAGAAATATTGAGTTTCTGTTAAAAAAGAACTGAACTAGATTTTAAACGGAAATAGACTTCATGTTCGAGCAAAATGACAGAAGGCACTATAAAAACGTTAATGGAAGGGCTTCCGAAAAAGCTTCAATTTCATCACTGGTGATTTAAACTACACTTCTTGAAAAATGTGATCAAAAATAATGGTCAATGATTGACTTGATAAATTAAAATACAAATTTGAGGATTTTAGAAAAGATGATGATCACATATTAAGCTTGTTTTGGGGAAAATACAGTAATTAATGTGTTAAATACATTTTAACTTAAAATATAGATTTTGA
This sequence comes from Cochliomyia hominivorax, assembly GCA_004302925.2. Classification (NCBI taxonomy): domain Eukaryota; kingdom Metazoa; phylum Arthropoda; class Insecta; order Diptera; family Calliphoridae; genus Cochliomyia; species Cochliomyia hominivorax. Next base: position 9,458,282 of record PYHX02000467.1, on the reverse strand, counting down.
ACTTTTTTAGAGTTTATTTCACAAGAAGCTTAAAATCAATGTTTAGTTTTCTGAGAAGGATCACAAATTAAGCTTATTTTACCTAATATAACTTGATATATATTAGCAAAGAAGTATTGAAGTTAAAATTTTTCCAAATAAAACACAAACACCACTTTAACCCCTTCAAATTTAACAAAATTTGCACAAACAACATGTAAAACTTCAGAAATGAGTCATATGCTAAACATGTGAAAACAACATGAAATGAAAATTAAAATGTTATAATATTTCCTGTACATATGTAAATATACATATAAAGTGTCACATACATATGTAAACCCAACATAACAACCAAACAAACATATTATATGTCAAACGAAGCTCAAAGGTGACTACTGACTGAATGACTGTCACCCTGTAAAACTTTTTTTGCTTTTTGCAAGTTGTAATTAATTAATTTTTTTTGTACAACAACAACAATAACAAACCTTGTCTCTTGTTAAAACGAGGGTGTTACATATTTAGTCATGTGAAAAGTTGATATTTTTTTCTTTTACTGTTTCGATATGCAAAATACGTAAAATAATGCATTTTTTTTAATAAAAGAATCCACACAAAATAAACAATAATGAAAAACAACAAAAACAACAACAGAAAAAAATGTATTAAATTTTATATTTAACAAACATACGTTGATGATGATACAGTCTACTTCACATAAAGCACAGATGACGCAAAACTGGGCTTAAATGACATTAATGAATAAAAATTTATGACTCTAAAAATATAGAAATAAGTATAACAAAATTTAAAATAAAATTGCAAGAAAATAAAAAAAAACTGGTATAAAAGTGTTATACTCATATTAAATGCAACGAATTGGAATTAAATTGAAAAATTACATGACATTAATAACATTTTCGGATGTAACTATTATTACAGAGACTTTTTTATATCTTAATATAACAGTTTGATTTAACTATTATACAATATTAATTGTTTTTATTAAAATGACGTTACTCATTTTGTATTTATTAACAAAATAGATAATTTTTTTTTTACTTTGTAAAGAAAGTTTAGTATAATAAGTGGCATCAACCAACTTCAAAACTTTTATACTGTTATAAAATAACTGTTATACAGCAGTTATTCTGAAAAAGTTAATGAATTTAAATAGAACATAATCTAATAAAAAAATTTATTGTTATAAAACTGTTATATGAATAAAACAAAATTTAATTTCAACATTGCAATTTTCACTAAAAATTTAGATTTTTAGTAAAAATTCAAATCTTCACTAAAAAATTAAAAATTAATAATTTTACTAAATTTTAATATTTCACTAAAGATTTGATATTTCACTAAAAATTTAAAATTTCACTTAAAAATAGAAATTTCCATTAGAATTAAAATTCACTAAAATTAAAAATTTCACTTAAAATTTAAATTTTTACTAAATTCAATAAAATTAAAAATTGAAATTTTCACTAAAATTGAAATTTTCACCTAAATTGAAATATTCACTAAAATTGAAATATTCACTGAAAATTCACTAGAAGTAAAATTTGTTCACTAAAAATTAAAATTTTCACAAAAAATTTTATTTTAACAAAACATTCAACGTTTTACAAAAAATTCAATTTTCACTAAAAATTAGTTTTTTTTTCTCAAAAATTTAATAATAAATAAATATTTAATTTTAACTAAAAAATTAATTTTTTACTCAAAATTTAATTTTTAAAAGAAAAATTTATTTTTTACTCAAAATTCACAAAAAAGAACTAAAAAATTTAAGTTTTCGTGAAAAATTAAAATTTTTCTTTAGAACAAAATCAATTTTTCACCAAAAAGTTAAAATTTTCTCTAAAAAATCGAATTTATTATCAAAAACATTAACTTTTTCTTTAAAAATAAATTTTTTTCCAAAAAAATTTTTCTAAAAAAATCTTCCCCTTAAAAATATATATTTTTTTTTTCAAAAACATCATTTTTTTCTATAAAAAATTATTAATTTAATTATTATTATTTTTTTTTTTTTTTTCAAAAAAAAAAAAAAATAAAAAATTTTCTAAAAAAATCAAAAAAGGTAAATTTTCTTTAAAAAATTCAATTTTCTTCTAAATTCACTTTTTTTAAATTCAATTTTTCTTAAAAAATTTCAATTTAAAAATTAAATTTTTTTCTAGAATTCAAATTCCTTAAAAATCCAGTATTTTAGTGGAAATTCAATATTTTTGTCAAAAGATCATAAACCAAAATAGAAAGCAATTTTTATTGATTTTAAAATAAAAAAAAACTTAATTACATTATTCCCCTCTGTTTTATATTTTTTTTAATTAATAAAAATTTTCGTGTGGGATTTTTTTTTGAAATTTTACATTCACATTTTTCTTTAAAATGACAAATTGCCCAAAATAACCTTAATAAATTCCCAGACTTTTATGATCACTCTCCGGCAATTTAATAAACAATTGTGATTAATTAATTTATATAATTTTATTACAACAATTTTTTCCTTCTTTTTCTTTATTAATTTCCACGTTATATGGCAAATTTTTATTATTTATGCGTAATCCATGAAAAAGGCCGCTAATTAACACTCATATAAATTCCATCAAGAATATTTCTTCAAAAACTAATTGTAAATAAAAAGTTTTTTGAACTTTTTTTGTGGGTAAATAACTACGAAAATTGTAGTAAAATATTAAAACGACTTTAATGAGAAGTGTTAGAGGAAAAAGGAGAATATTTTACAATTCTGGTAATTAAAGAATTTAATTTTGACGATTTTAAATAGAGGAATTATTGATACCCTAGAGAAATATGGCAAAATGTTAAGTATTTTGAATGTAGCTCCAATTCTAGTTGTTCTTGCCTCCAACTTTCATTTATTATTATTTGAAATCATAAATTATAACATTATACCCTCCACAGCACAAATGGTGAAGGGGGTATATTAACTTTGTCATTGCGTGTGTAATGCAAAAGGAAGGAATCATCTCAGACCCCAAAAAACATAACGTAAATACTTACATACGCATTTGTGTTGGAGGGTATTGGAGATTCGGTGTAGCCGAATATAGAATTCTAACTTATTTTTATTCTTTCTTTATCTTTATCTTTATCTTTCTTTTATTATTTATTTTAGTTACCCATCTTGTTTATTACGCAATTTGTTATTAAATATATAAAACAACAACACTTCAAAATTTATTGTAAAATTATTAACAAATTCCACTATAAAATCTAAGAAACGAGATAAAGATTGTTACGCCTTTTAAACATAAATCAAAATAAGAATATTTATTCGCCCTAAACTCAAATTCAAAAAGATAATTTTTTCCAGACTTTAGACTCTTTAAAATACAAAAAATAGTAAAATAAATGATAAACAAACGCATTAATAAAATTAATTATTTTTTTTTTTACAATTTCTTCTTTCTCACTTTTGCGTCCATAAAATCAAAAGACTTAAACAACAAACTTGTGGTGTAACTCTTTTAAGATAATTTTTTTACAACTTTTTTCTCCTACTTTTCTTCTATTTTATATAATCTTCTCTGTTTTATTTGTTCTAAAGCGGTTTTTCTAGAATTGTTAATAACTTTTAAATATTCTCATTTTTATTTATATAAATATTTGTTAATTTCAATTTGTATATTCCATAAATGCATGTTGAAAATCTCAGATATTTTTTCAGAATTTTAGAAATTCAGTAGTTCTGGTCTCACCAGTTTAACTTTTTTATTTTTGCTGGTCTAATGATTTTTTTTATATAAAATAATTTTTAAATACTTTAAACAAAATTATAAAATTAATTTTTTTTTTTAAAGAAAATTTTAAAATATTAAAATATGTTGAATTAAATTAGATGTGCATTTTCAGCTTTTAATTAGAAGATAAATATTTTAAAATTAAGGGGTTTTGCTGGAATCAACTATAATTAAACTAAAATCAAACTATAATCTGAAGTATAATCTGAATGATAATTTGTACTAAAATCTAAAATGGGAACTCAATGATAATCTCAGCTTGAACTATAATTTATATAAGAATCTGAACAATAATTAAACCAGCGTCAAAGCTAAAATATGTAATGGGCTTTGAACTAGAAACTGAAACCCGAATCAAAACTTTATTCTTAATTAGAATCTGTAACTGAATTACAAATAGATTCTGAAGTAGGGTGCCTACTGGAGTACCAGAGTCCAAACTATAATCTGATCTGGGATCCTAACTAGAACTATATTATAACTGATCTAGGAACGAACTAGAAGGAAACTAGAAGAACTGGAATCAGAACTAGAAGCTGAACAAGACGATGAACTAGAGTCTGAACTAAATAGAACGGAACTAGAATAAAACTGGAACAGAACTAGAACTGAACTCGAACTAAGCTAAAACTGAACTTGTACTGAACTAGAACTAAACTAGAACTGAACCAGAAATGAACTAGAATTGAACCAGAAATGAACTAAAACTGAACAAAAATTGAACTTGAAATAAACTAGAACTGAACTAGAACTGAACCAGAATTGAACTAGAACCGAACTAGAACTGAACCAGAACTAGAACCGAACTAGAACTGAACTAAACTATAACTGAACTAGAACTAAACTGAAACTAAAGTAGAACTAAACTAGAAGTGAACTAGAACTGAACTAGAACTCTACTGAAACTGAACTAAACATTGTTTAAATTTTAAATAACCCATATTTATTGCAGTTTTTTTTTTTTTCAATGTTATATTTTCTATCACATCTTATGTTATGCATCATTAACTGTTTGGAAACTTTTACTTGATTATCATGATAATGAGAGTAATTATTATCATTAACAGCATTTCTGCTTCTTAATAATTTTCTATTTCTATTTAGCAAGAAAAAAAGGAGAAAAAAAAAGATCATAATGTTTATTTTCTTTTTAACTAAAAATTTTGTTTTGGTCGCTTGAATTGTTTTTGTTTTCGTTGGACTAGTTGTCACGCATTACTGCACTTTTTCATGACAAAACCGAATGTCAATAATTTTCTTAATTAAACACGGAAATATTTTCTTTTTGCTTCTCTTTCTTCTCTATCTTTTTTCGCTTTGGAAAGCCATAGAAATTTTATAAAGAAAATTATAAAACCACAAAATGTGAATAAGATGCAGCTAAATAAATAAAACAAATAGACGGACAAACATAAAGATAGACAGACAGACAAACAAACACCCCAGATAGTTTATGTGATGGATTTTACGTCTATTTAATATTAAGTTTATGGAATAAAGAAATGAAATGAAAACAGAAAAGAAATAATATGACTAATGATATGTTTACACTTTCGTTTTCAATTAACTAAAGCACAACAACAAAATTGAGTCATGCTGCATTAAATCGGCCCAAAAAAAACAGTTGGTCAACAATAAAATAAGACAAGACAAAAATAAAAATAATGAGGAGAAAAGAGGTAAAGAAGAGTGAGAGTAATTGTTTTAAATTACAATAACAACAATTTAATTTAAAAACTAAAAAGAAAACACAGAACCAATAACGTTTCCCTTTTATTTATAAACAGAAAAACAAAAGACTTAAGCTACAAACTTATCGGCTTTGTTTTGTTTTTTTTTTCTTTTTTAAGAAAATCAATAAATGTTTTGTGTTAATGTTTATAATTTTGTTTCGTTAAGTTTTTTGTCTAAAATAATTTATATTTATTATTCTAAAAATCTGTATTTTAACCTCAAAATTGAAAAATAGAATCTTGATTTCAATTTGAGTTTTTTTCTTTTCGTCTTCATTCAAGACAATCAATTTTTATAATAGAAAATTAGTTGTTATTGTTATGACCAAAAAAAGTGCAGAAAATAAAAATATAAAACTTTGGCATAAAATTATAAGCAAAAAAAAAAACGAAAAGGAAAAATTCAACATTATTTCGCTTGACTGCACTTGTCTTTGTTTGGCAGACAGAACAGACAGAATCTCATGCAAATGTTGCGCCAAAAACACCACAATATGCTACAGTCATTCAAACATTCAAACATTATTAAAAGGAAGTTGATTGCATTTGTTGTCTTATGGTTTTAAATATGAATGAGCGAAAATTCAGAGGAAGAAACTCAACTGCACAAAAAATATTTTATTTTTGTGATTTTTTTTTTTACAAATTGAACAATGAAAATTAACAAGGTTTAGCGAATTGTTTTTTATATAATTTTCCTGTTTTTTTACATTTTTGTTTTTGTTGTTATAATGTTAAGGTTTTAACATTGAAATACAAAAAAAAAAAGAAAAAAATTAAAGAAATAAGTTTTTTCGGAAAATATTTTTAACAAAGAAAAAAAGACTGTTGTTGGAAAAAAGGCAGCTGTTAATATATGGAATACTAAAGTGAATTAAATTTTAATTAATAAAACTAAACTTTAATTTAGTGCCTGTTAATCTTAATGATGAAGTGAAATTGCTAAAGATTTTAAAAAAGTCCTATCAAATGACAAAAAAAAGTAGTCAACTTCAAACAATTTCAAGATAAGTTGAAGTTCAGATACTTCTTCAGTTCCAATTAAATTCTAGTTCAGATTTTAGTTTAGATTTTAGTTTAGATTCTAGTTCAGATTCTATTTTAAATTCAGTTTAGATTTTAGTTCAGATTCTCGTTTAGATTCCAGTTCAGATTCTAGTTCAGATTCAAGTACTGTTTAATAACAAGGGTAACTTGGTCCAACAATTAAATAAAATTTCGGTTTACATTTTTACTGAAAAACTTTTAATCCAAATAATTATTCGATCTCACTATTTAGTTTAGTTCAAATTTCAATTTAGATTTCAATTCTTATTCTGATTAAGGATCTAATTCAGATTATAGATTTTCTTATTCTTCAATAAAATCATAATAAAGTATTAAAATGATTAAATGCTAAGAAAAAAAATCATTAACTAAAGCAAATCATTAATTATATTGTATGCAACATAGTTGCAAGTAAAGAAAAAAACACAACAACAAGAAACAATTTTTCCAGATGATTACAAAATATTTAAATAATATACCTTTACCACTAGTAAAGTGCCAATTTAACAATCTGTTTGTGGCACATCAATAAAATAAAAGCAACAGCAACAACAGTAACAATAACAACAACAAAACTCTTAAAAATGGTAATAATTTTTCTTCAACCAAAAACAGAAATAAAGAAAGAAGGAAGGAAAAAAAAGATAAATTGACCAACACATTGCAACCAGCAATGAGCAATCAATGATGCTAATGGACTAAACACGCAATTTTTCAAAAGACCACCAGTCAACAATAAGCAGCATAAGCAACAGCAACAGCTAAAGAAGAAGAAGCATCAGCAATGGCAATAACAGATTTAAAGTTATATAAAATCTAAGTTCAGAATAGAAATCACAAAAAAAAAATAATAGAAAAATAGATTTTCAGTTTACTTTATTCACCACAAAAGTGTTTTTCTTATAATGAAAAATGATTTTATGAAATAAAAATATAGTTATTTTTCTTAATGTTGTTGTTGTTATTGTTGTTATTGGTGTGTTTGTAAGCCAATAGTATTTTGTAGTTATAGTTAGAGCAGATTTTTTCTATTCTGCTTTTTATAGTTTTTTTTTATGAAAAATATTTACAAATTATAGAGCCGTCAAAAGAAAGTAAATGTTTGTGTTGTATTTTAGATAAAGAAGAAGAAAAAAACTTGGCAATTTTAAGAGTTAATTTTTGTAAAGTGAAATTAATTATAACTACTCATACTGTGAAGTAAGAGTAATGGATTTTTTCTTTGCGGGAATTATGTTTTATGAGATTTTATTATGTTAAGCTTTTTATACCCTACACCAACAGAGGTGATTCAGAGAATATGACTACCTAAATGGCTTAGAAGTTTATTAGTCGATGTTATGATGTTCAAAGTTAAGTAGATCATATTTATTTCTGAAGAAGGTGTCTTGTAAAGTATTGTTTCAGTTCAAAATTATTTTAGCAATGACATAAACCAATCTTGTGTTCATGTCCATGCTTAGAAATATGAAATAAACCATTATGACAGAAAATAATGAAATGTAAAGCTTCATACTTTTGATAACTAAAACGGCATTGATTTGTAACCTTTTGCAAATAGTCCGGAAATATGTCTGCTATTATGCAGACATATTTCATATTTATATAAAATAAATATATTTAAAATTGTTGCCACTATTAAAAAATTAACGAAATTTTTGTCACTTCTGGAAATATAAAAAATTTTAAATTGTCATAAAATATTTAACAACAAAAATATCATACTGAAATTTTTAAATCATATATGGATATTTAAGTCTTTAATTGAAATGTTTAAAATTTTTTGATTTTTAAAGAAAAATCCCAAAAATTCTCTCAGCGATAGTGGTGCACCTACTTTAAATTGACTAGTCTTCTTGATTTCATAACCACAATGATTCAATTATCGTATCGTACTCCTTGAGTTTATGAATTAGTGGTTCATACTTGACTAAACTTAATTAAATTATAACATTTACATTTTCAAAGCATTTTTCATGACTTTTTTCTTTCCTCTAAACCCCCTTTTTCTTCTGCTTTAAGACTGAGGTATTTTGGCGAATTGTTGACAACATTTTAAGTCTAAAATTTTTATAAAAAATGAATCAAGTTCGAGGAGGCTAAACTATAATATCTGTAAGGATTTTGGAAATAAAAATTCTTATTTAAAATTTTCAACATAAAAAATCTTTTGAATTTATATTTTTTATATTTTTTATATATTTTTAGGAAGAAAAAATTATTATAAATGAAAATTACTAAAAACACTTTTTTCAGCAAAAAGAAACATAAATATTGCTAATTTTTTTTTTTTTTGATATGAATTAAAAAATTGTCTCAAGATCCTTGCGAAATTCAAAATTAGAATAAAAATAACTCGAAAACTATAAAAGGTAAAATGCACATGTTACCATATTTTTAAAAGGTCTCATCAAGGATAACAAATAATAAAAAAAGGAAAAAATACCGAGTGCCAATTAGGTTATGCCAATTTGCATACCTATAACTGCGCCCATAGAGCCTTTCTGGAGTCCAAACTTCCAAAAATATAATATCATACTCCTTCGCTATTATTACTTTTATTTTGCTTAAATCCATGTATCCTTTCAAAAGTTACAGTTCTATTTCTCGGAAAATCAACTCGGTCCCATGAAAAGATTTTGCATAACATTTTCTATTCAAACAAAACAAAAGATTTAAGCAGCAAACTTGTTACAGTTAGAATGATTTAGTTGTTGTTTGAAATGACTATAAAATATTAGAGAGTAAAATATAACAAAACTAATATATCAACATTAGCAATATTAATTTATTTTAGATAAAATTTTTACTCGTCTTTGCACACCTATAACTTTGGCCATGAAACCTTTACGATGTCCACGTTTACAAAGTTATAAAATTACATACAAACTACCAGAATTTTGTTCAATATCATCTAAATCGAAAATTACGGATTTATTCCCAAAACATCGATTCTGCCTCACTGAGTAATAGATCAAGAACGTTTATATTATCAAGATCGATTGCCTTTTTAATTAACAATGATATGACTTCTGAAATATGTTAAGTCCTTTTATTTTTCAATCCGTCTAAAGTATATTAATGCTTTTTACATTTTATGATAAGAAAACCAACGTATTAAGTCTCACCATTTCTTTTCATTATATTTTCAATGACCTCTCTTTTTTGAATCTCTTTTCCTTTTCCTATTATTTCCTATTTTCATTCCCAACCATAAATGTAACTGTAAACCTTTAAACTTCAATCACACACCAATCATTATTACATCAAACATATTTCACTTTAGATCTTATCTTCTAAAGAAACCAAGTTCCTTTCCCCCTTTCCCCTAACAGCGAAATGAAAATCGTTGAAATGAGAAAAAAAATAATAAAATTGAATTGAAAAATGAATTTTCATTTTCAATACCAGAAATAAAATTCCATTATAATCATTTTTTTTCTTTCTCCTTAAACTTTTATGAACCCATTTTTTGCAAATTAACGGTTGCAAAAGGTGAATCATTAGAAAAAAATTATAATAAAACAATAAAAACGAAAGAAAGAAAGAAAAAAACACTAACATTTTAACAACAATGTTTTTCCTGTATCATTTTCCTAAACAACAACAACAACAATTTTCATTCGCATCATATGAAAACTGAAAATGATGAAATATGTCTGAACAAGTCTTAAACATAAGATGAAAATGTTAACAGCTAAAAGAAGAAGCAGAAGAGAAGGAAAAAAAACATAATTTTCGAAATAAAAAGTTCATTAACATTGTGGCGGTTTTGGTGGCGGCGATGAGAAAATTTATTTTCACCACAGTGGCAAAACATAACAACAACAAAATTTCCAGCATAATTTAGCCATGTTTTAAATTTCATAATTTCGCATAACTCTTTTTGTTTTTGTTTTCTGTTATTTTTGCTTTCATCATTAAAAACATTTAGAGGAAAACTTTCGCTGTATTTTTATATGAATCCAAAAAAAAACTGTTAAAGTATTGGTCAGGTTTAGTCATTTTTCCTATTATACAACATTAAAGGAGGATTTTTTTCACAAAAAAAAATCATATGAAAAACTCATTCGTCTATAGACAACTATTTTAAGGAAGATAAAGTTATAAAGTGGATTTTCTTGCCACCAAACAAAAGAAAAATCAAAAGTTAACAAAAATAAAAATTGAAGAGTTATTTGAAGACGATTTAAGAGATAATTGCCCAAAATAGCTAAACAAATCGATGATGTAATATCTAAAAGAAAAAAAGTAAAGAAAACTGCTTAATTCGATAACCAATAAATTGTCTTTAACAGCATTTTTAAACCTCCATTTTATTTGCTCAAGCTTTTAACATCCAAATCATACAGTTTTCAATATCTTTTCCCCACCTACGTCTCATTAAGTTAATAAATATTATTTAATAAATTCTCATCTTTAAAATTATAAAATGACCTTATTTTTGCTAAGACAACAAAAATTCTAAAGAATTTTGCAAATATCTTTTTCATTTGTTAATAAACAAATAAACAAACAAAACAAAAGACTTAAGCAGCAAACTTGTTACAGTTAGAATGATTAACATGTTGTTTGACATAACTGTAAAGTATTAATCAGAAATAAACATAATAAAATAAATCATTCAACTTTTACCATTATTAATTTATTTAAGATGAAATTAATGATGAAATCAATGATTCAAACAATTTTTAAGAGAGATGAAACCAAAAGGGAAGCATTTGACTTCAATTAATTAATAAGTCTGATGTTAATTCGGATCTGAATATAAATTATTATCTGGAATCTGAACTAGAATCTGATTAGAAATCTGAATAAGAATCTTTATTTGCATCTGAACAATGAATTCGGAACTGAACATGAATTATTATCAACACCAGCATCTGAAATGGAATACGAAGCAAGATGTCATATGGAATCAAATCCAGAATCTTAACTGGAATCTTAACTTGCATCTCATTAGAAATCTGAATTAGAATCTTAATTTACAACTAGAATTAGATCTGAGACCTAAATTAAACTCTAAAAAAGAATTCTAACTAAATTCTGAAGTAGAGTTTTACATGAAATCTGAACTGGAAGCTCAACTAGAATCTGAACTGAAATCAGAACCGGAGTCAGAACTGGAAGCTGATTTCGAATCAGAACCAGAATCTTAACCAGATTCTGAATTGTTGTTTTAACTAGAATCAGAACTTAAATCTGAATTGTAATTTGAACTAGAATATAAAGTGAGATATTTTTGAAGGCTGATCTGGAGTCTTAACATAAAATCTGAATTAGATTCTTATCTTGAATTTGAATCAGAGTCTGTACTAAAATAAAAACTAGAATCTGAAATAAAATCTAAATTAGAAAATGAACTGGAATATGAATTGTAATTTTAACTGGTATCTGAACGTTTAACTCTACTGGAATCTAAAAAAGAATTTGAGAATTGGAATTTAATGTGCAACCAGAATCTAACTTGTAACACGATTTGGAGTCTAAAGTGATATAAACCATATGTAGAATTTGTACTGAATTCTAAACCATAATCTAAACTGAAATCTCAACTAGAATTTTAATAAAAACCTAAATTGGATTCTAAACAGAAGACTGTATATGAATCTGAACTTAAATCCGAGCTTTGATCTGTACCTGAATCTGAATATGAACTAGAAATTGATTTAAAAAAATATAAACTTGACTTTGAATCTGAACTTCTATCTAAAATTAGAAATTGAACTAAAGTACTATAATTGTGACAAATAGGAATTTATCTTAAACCTGATTAAGAATCACTGCAAGATTGTCAAATTCAAATCTGAAGTATATTCTGTACTGGAATCTTTATTTGAGTGTGAATTCGAATCTGAATAATTATTTGAATTAGAGCCTAAAAATGGAATCTGAAAAAGAATCTAAACTGGAATTTTAACCAAAATCTGCGTTAAAGTCTGAATTTGCCCTGACTTATTTCAATTAAAAGCGTAACATCTTAAAAAAAACTCTGAAAGTCTCGAAAATCATAATTTTTAATGAAAAATAATTTATGTATTTTCAATTTCAAAAAAAAAAAAAAAATATTTCATGGTCAAAAATGAATAAATCTCCCAAGACTGTCACTTATTTATTAGAAACATAAAAACACCCCGTCTGTGAATTTCAAATAGAAAAATGTCTACAAACATGTTTGAAACACTCAAAAGAAGCAACAACAATCATATTGATATAAAAGTTATCTAATTTAGTGTAAATCACTAAACACTTATACACATGCAAAACAAAGTTAAGGCAAAAGATGAATGGATGAATGAACGAATGAATGGATGCCGGGATGTCTCTGGCAATTTAATAAAGCTTGACTTGTTGTTGTCTACATTTTTTCTTCTTCTTTTATATTGTTTAAATTAAATATTAAAGACAGAGTCTTAGAGGCCGGTGTAACAACAGAAATAGAAACTAAGTTTTAGTTGTTGTATGCTGGTGTTTTAGTTGTTGTTTGAATAAAGTTGATAGCAAAAATTGCAGTAGACAAATAATATTTCTATTGCCTTTTTTACCAAACAACAACTATTTAACACTAAAAATATTATTAACCAAAAAAAATAATAATAATGAAGATGATGACCAATGATGTTTTGTTTGTTGTTGGTTGGATGTTTGTAACTTTGTAACGCTCAAGTTGTTTTCTTAAAAATGTTTTTTTTTCTTGTTCAAAATTATTTGAATGTTTAATGTTTGTTGTGGATAAAGTTGTGAGTTTTGTTTTTAAGTTTGCTGGATTGTTTGGTTGTTTGTTTAAATCTTTTAATGAATTTCCCTTTTAAAATTCAAATGTTTATTTTGTTGTTGTTGTTGTCTGGAGTTAGTTTTATATTTAGATTTGTTTGAAATATAAGAGATTGTAAATGTTTTTGTGTCTGAATTTGGTTTTGTTATCTAAAATAGTGATAATTACGCAAATACATAAAGTGCTAATTTGTTACTTTTCTTTTTATACTCTACACCACCAACAAGCGGTGAAGAGGGTATTTCAACTTTGTCATTTCGTGTGTAATGCTAAGAAGGAATCATCTCAAACCCCATAATGTATATATGTTCTGGCAACAAATCTAATTCTGAGTCGATTTAGCTATGTTCTTTTGACTGTCTGTCTGTCTGTTTGTTTGTATATCTTTCTGTCCGTTTCTCTGTCTTTTTGTTCGTCTGTTTGTCTGTCTGTTGAGCTCAATGAAATTTATTGTAAGTATTTCCTTCTAAGGCTTTATATATTGTATACGTCTGTGAGTGTATATGTAAGAAACAAAACGTATTTACTTTACATACATTTGTTGTGAAGGGTATTGAAGAGTCGGTATGGCCGAATGTAGCATTCATACATGTTTTGTTTTTGTTATATGAATTCAGATATATATTTATTTATCTAAATATAAATGTGTGTATGTAAATAAATAAAATATGCATCTTAATTTAATTAACACTTGGTTTACGTTCAGATTGGCATAAGTAAATGCAAATATAAAAGTGTGTGTATGCGTGTGTGTGTGTCTTCATCGTGGTGTCTGTTTAGAGAAGCATAAAAAAGTGATTTGAAAAGTGGTTTAGGTTTTCATAATGAAAACAATATTTATATAAAAAATAATAAAATATTTATTTCAAAAAAAAAAAAAATTAAAACAAAAAAAGCTTTAAAACTTTTATTTTGTTTATAATTTAAAATCTCCAACTTTTTATTTGTTTAATTCTTTTTTAATAAAAAATTAAAATATAAATTTGTCATACTCAGTTTTCATTTTTTTTTTCTTCTTTCAAAATTTAAATCTTTTATTTGCTAAACAAATTTTTTAAATTAAATTTTAATATTGAAGTTTGTCTCTTAAATCTTTTGTTTTATTTTATTGAACAAAACCACTATCAGTTATTTTTTTTTTTTGAAAACCAATAAAAGAAAGAAACTTGTCAGATGTTTTTTTTATATTTAAAATAAATCTTAACATTATTTGTTTTTAATATTTGCTTTTCCTGGATTTTTTTTTTTTTTGGTTTTGTGTGAATATGATTAAATGATTTATTGACTAAATTGCGGAACAATTTATTCACGGAAATAGTTGTCATGCAAGTGACAAAAAAATTATCTCTTTGAAGATTTTTAAGTGATTAAAAATAAAATAAACAAATTTAAATTTTGATTTCATTAATTTAAAAAAATATTGTATTTAGATTCTAACTCAGAATCTTATTTAGATTCCAGTTTAACTACAACATAGATAGAATGTTGTTTATCTTATAGTCAATTTTATTGTCCAGTTTATAGTTTAAATTATATCTTCAGATTTTAGATCAAACTACAAATCAAATTATAGCCCAGATTAAAGTTATTTATTTTATTGAAGATTATAATTCAAATTATATTTAGATTAAAGTGCAGTTTATAGTTCAGATTTCAGTCAGATTATAAATTAGGTTAAAACACAAATTATAAATGAGATTATAGTTCACATTATTCTTCATAAAAAATTCAATTTTTCACAAAAAATTAAATTTTTCGCAAAAAAATAAATTTTTCACAAAAAAATCAATTTTTCACAAAAAATCAATTTTTCACAAAAATTCAATTTTTCACAAAAATTCAATTTTTCACAAAAAATTCAATTTTTCACAAAAAATTCAATTTTTCACAAAAAATTCAATTTTTCACAAAAAATTCAATTTTTCACAAAAAATTCAATTTTTCACAAAAAATTCAATTTTTCACAAAAAATTCAATTTTTCACAAAAAATTCAATTTTTCACAAAAAATTCAATTTTTCACAAAAAATTCAATTTTTCACAAAAAAATTCAATTTTTCACAAAAAAATCAATTTTTCACAAAAAATTCAATTTTTCACAAAAAATTCAATTTTTCACAAAAAATTCAATTTTTCACAAAAAATTCAATTTTTCACAAAAAATTCAATTTTTCACAAAAAATTCAATTTTTCACAAAAAATTCAATTTTTCACAAAAATTCAATTTTTCACAAAAAATTCAATTTTTCACAAAAAATTCAATTTTTCACAAAAAATTCAATTTTTCACAAAAAATTCAATTTTTCACAAAAAATTCAATTTTTCACAAAAAATTCAATTTTTCACAAAAAATTCAATTTTTCACAAAAAATTCAATTTTTCACAAAAATTCAATTTTTCACAAAAAATTCAATTTTTCACAAAAATTCAATTTTCACAAAATTCAATTTTCACAAAAAATTCAATTTTTCACAAAAGATTCAATTTTTCACTAAAAATTCAATTTTTCACTAAAAATTCAATTTTTCACTAAAAATTCAATTTTTCACTAAAAATTCAATTTTTCACTAAAAATTCAACTTTTCACTAAAAATTCAACTTTTCACTAAAAATTCAATTTTTCACAAAAAATTCAATTTTTCACAAAAAATTCAATTTTTCGCTAAAATTAATTTAAAAAAAATAACTTTTTCATAAAAATAAATTTTTATTTAAAATTAGTTTTAGTTAGTAAAATTACTCATTTCCCTTCAAAAGACCCTCAAAGTAATCTGAACTACAAAATTCATTCATAAATAAAATTCTATAACAAATAAATTAATAAAAATAAAGTTCAAATAGCGAAAAGCGTAAAAATCATAAAATGGAAACTGATGAAATGTATGTAAATGGTGACAGCGGAACTTATTTCATAATTAATTCGACACGAGTTGTTTTGTTTGAGTATTTTCTTTTTCAATAACAATAACAACAGTAACATTAAGATACATGTGTATTTATTATTTTTTTTTTCATATTGAAAAGATAAACATAAATATTTTTTAAAGATACAAATTTACAAGCCACCGTTTTCTATTATCTGATTAAAAAATATAAAATAAGAGACATTGAACTTCGAGTTCGACAAAAAAAAATATGAAATTTTTTACAAAATAAAATTTCACTTGCATGAATTTAAGAAAAAAATATTTTTAAAGTGATTTATGCTTTTAAAGATGAATGAAATTTGAAAATTTACTTTTTAACATAAAAGAAGGTGTTAATTTGTTTGTTTTTTGAGAAATTTGAAGATTTTATCGTCGCATGAATATTAAAAATTTAGAAAAACTGTTTAATGAGTTTTATGGATGTTTTGATTGGGGGTTTTTAAAGATAATGATTTGCAAATATTTTAATTCTTATTTGAGTGACTAAAAATTCTATAAATTAAGATTATTTAAGATGAAGTTTTTTTGGAAATTTTATTTAAAACAGAAGATTTTATCAAATATTATTAAATTTTTAGAATATTAAATATCTAAATGATTTAATGATAATTCTGGTTATGCTAAGAACAAAAGGAGACATGTATTAAATACTAAAAAAATAAATAACAACAAATAGCGACAAAATTTTATAACAGATATAAGAATCATAAACCCGTTATGATTCTGTTTTAAATGTTTTTCAAATTAAATTAATTCAAATTCTATTTGAGATCATAGTTTAGATTCTGGTTCAGCTTGCAGGTTCCTTAATTATAGAAAAGTAGACATTTTCTAAACTCATTTAAGATAATAGTAAATTCTGGTTCAGGTTCTTGTTCAAATCCCAGAATTTCAGAATTTTATCAGTTTGTAGGTCAGATGCTAGTTAAGACCCAATTTTAGTCCAGCCTCTAATTCAAATTTCCGTTCATATTTTAGTTTATATTATATTTCAGATTTAACTTTAATCTTTAATTCAAATTCTACTTAAGATTTTCGTTTAGATTATAGTTTAAATTCGAGTTTAGATTCTACTTCTTATTTTAGTTCAAATTATAGTTGGGAATTAAGTTCAGATTCTAAAAGTTATAATTCAGATTATTGTTTAGATTCTAGTTCAGAACACATTTAAGATTCTAGTTCAGATTCTACTTCAGATTATACTTTAATATCTAGTTCAAATTCCAATTCAGATTCCAGTTAATCTTCTGGTTTTAGATTCTAGTTCACTTTCTTGCTTAGATTCCAGTTCAGGATATAACGTAGATTCTAGTTTAAATTCTACTTCAGATTTTTTTCAGATTATAGTTGAGACTTTAATTCAGATTCTAGTTCAAAATCTAATTTAAACTGAAGTTTAGATTTTAGTTCAGAATACAATTTAGATTCTGCTTCAGATTTTAGTTCAGATTCTTATTCAGATTATTTTCAGATTCTAATTCAGATTGTAATTCAAATTGTAGTTCTCTTTCTAGATTAAATTCGAATTAAGATTTCAGTTTAGATTCCAGTTTACAACTTTGTTCTCTTTCGAATTTAGATAATATTTCAGATTACAGTTTAGACTCTAGTTCAGATTCTTGGGATTCTATGCCAATTCAGAGTGTGTCTAACATTTTGGTTTCAATTCTACTTCAGATTTTAAATTCTTTTTCAAGTTCTACTCCATATTCTATATTTTCTTTTTCTGATTAAAATTCTAGTTCAAGGCCCCACACTTAGCTTTCTGTGGGGCCTTCAATTAGCCTTTTTATATGTTAAAATTTAATATGAATAATTTAAATTATTTTCTTATAATTGACACTTAAGTTTCTTCCAAACTCCAACAATTGAACATTTCTTTCCCTTAAGAGATACAAATTTTAATTAAAAACCTCAGATTATGAACATTCACTTTTTTCAATTTTACTCCAATTTTGAAATAATAAAAATTATTTATTTTAAATCATTTTTTTTCTGTTTCTCTCCTTAAATTCAGTAACTCTTAAAAAACTAATAATGTACTTGTAAAAACAGCAGCGGTTAAGAAAAAAACAAAAGTTTTTTTTTCCAACTTTGAAAGTTCAAATTATAGCAACTGTTGGAGAAAGTAAATCATATGCTGCTGCTGATTTTTTTGTTTCCAAACAAACTGGCAAAAGACATCAGCAACAATTTTTTACTTACTTTGGCTGCTAAAATTTTCTCATTACTTTTTTTTTCAAATTGTTTGTTTCATAAAAAAAATCCAAAATGATCAACAGAAAATGAGAAAAAAAAACGTTACAACTGCAAAACAGCATCACCACAGCAATTTTTTCTTACCACAAAAAGGTAAAAATAACATAAACAACATTTCAATGACCATCCGATCGTTCATTCGCTTCTTTTTTGTATTCATGAGTTTATTTCACTTCAAAATATTATGCTTTTCCCGAGTAAATAAATATTTCAAAATAATTTTAAAAAATATTTTTCAAAAATATATATTTACACTTATGTTTATTTATATGTAAAATGTAAGATATTTTATTTTGTTGTCGGTAACTTGTTACTGACTTTTTATCAAAATTGTTTTTTTTTTTTTTTTTTTTTTTTGAGGGAATTTTTCTTTAATATGCGTGTCATTTTTTCAAGCGGTAGGTGGCATTTGTGGAATCACGTTTTGCCGGTTATAGTACTTCATTCATTTAGCTTATTATTTTGACTAATTTTAAGCATGAAATTATAAAAAGTTTATTATCTTGTCTTAATTTTATTCCCTCAAAGCAGCTGACACTTTGTCTCTAATTTCTGGAGATTTTATTACTCTGAAATTGCTAAAGAATTGAAATAATTTATTTTGTGTTTAATTTTGGGAACTTTTAATAATATTTTGAAGTTTTCACAAAACATCTGGGATTAATTTTGTTAAAAAGAAAATAATTAAAAAAAATTATTTTAATTGAACGTGTAACATCTTCATAAAATGTATGTTTCTTAAGTCTTTTGTTTTGTATTTGTTAATATTAAATTAAAATGAGCGTTAAAGTATAAATAATACCTTTCATGTTTAGATTCGAATTACAATTACACATTCTAATTCTAATCATTGTTTAGATTCTAATTCTGATTAAGTTCAGATTCCAGTTCAGTTCAGTAGCTCAAACTACGAATTTTTCAGGTTTTTCGTTCAAATTCTTCTCAGTTCGGATTTCAGTTTAGTTTTAGTTATGATTCTATTTCTAAGTCTAGTTCATATTCTGGTTCGTATTCTTTCTTTGATTCCATTTCAGTTTCAAATTCAGAACTTAGTTCAGATTCTAGTTGAAATCCTATTTGAGACTTCAGTTAAGATTATACTTCAGACTCTATTTCATAGTCAAATTCAAATAATTGTGCGGATTCTAGTCCAAATTATAATTCAGTTTCTGGTTGAGATTCTTTCAAATTATAGTTCAGTTTTAATTCAGTTTAAATTCAGTTCTAGTTTAGTTTAAGTTCAGTTCTAGTTCAGTTCTAGTTCAGTTTTAATTCAGTTCTAGTTCAGTTCTAGTTCAGTTCTAATTCAGTTCTAGTTTAGTTTTAGTTCAGTTCAGTTCAAGTTCAGTTCCAGTTCAGTTCCAGTTCAGTTCAAGTTCAGTTCCAGTTCAGTTCTACTTCAGTTCGAGTTAAGATTTTAGTCCAGACTTTAATTCTTAAAACATTAAATATAATAAATTCCAAAACTATCAAAATATCATGTTTTTTTTAAATTTTGTAAATGTTTCGAAATAATAAAATTTAATCATCATATCTGGAAATTGACTATATTTCAATCTTATTTATGTCATGTAAATCCTTTCTTAATATTATTGATTGATTTATTTGTTCACCTTAAAAAATCTTTAATTATTTCCGAAAGAGACACAACCACATGCACATAAATTTATTTTATACTAAAAAGTAAATAAAGTTTATTAAAAATCAATATGTGGGTGTTATTTTGTCATTATACAATTTGTTAATATGTGTGTTAAATAATGTAAAATGAAAATAAGTAATAAATATATTTAACTAATTGTTTAGGCCACCACTCCTGCTGTTAACTAAGTTTATTTTTCTCCCCATCAAAATCTTGTCACGTGTCTTAAATTTTAGTTAATTTAAAAAATTGAGGAAAGAAATAAAGTGAAAAAAACAACAACAGCACAATATTAACAAAATTAAATTTAAGTTAAATAAACAATTTCATGGCAATTTAAACAAGTTAAATTAACAATAACAATTTTTAAATATTTAGCTGTTTAGTGTTAAAAAAATGTGCTACTAAATTCAAGCAATAAATAGCATTATTTTAACAACAAAAAAAAAAAAACAAGTAAGAATGCTATATGTGGCTATGCCGAATTTTCAATACCCTCCACCACAAGTAAATACGTTATGTTTTGTACATACAAACGCACAGACGTTTACAATATATAAAACTTTTTCTTATGAGTCATTTAATTAGTTATATTTTTCGACTATAACTTTTTTTGTACTGAACCGATTTTTAAGGTTTTTGAAATGATAATGAAGTTTACATAACATAATGTTAATGCAAAATTACATTATTATTTATGAGTTATATTTTACAATTTTACGAAAGTTCTTCTCTTAAACCGAAGATATCGGTTTATATCTTTTAATATATTGAACCGATTTTTCTCAGGACTATAACAAAGAGGCCAAATTTTATTGAGCTTTATCAATTTATATAGATGTGACTCAGATTTTAATTTTATGCGGAAATATATACTGGATCTTAACGTTCTTCTTAACGTTTACAAACGGAATCACAAAGTTAATATTCCCTAATCACAACTTGTGCTGATGGAGGTCATAAAAACATATATTATTTTGTTGAAGGTGTTAGAAGAGAAAATGACACAAGGTCATTTCCGTTTTGTCAATAATGTCATAAAACATTTTTAATTTATATTTCAATTTAAAATTTGTCATATGAAAATAAAGTTCATTTCTTCTGTGGGAGTCTTCTGTCTGTAGCATTTCCTAACAGCAATTTGAAACTGTTATACAATTTTTAAATTTTAAAATTAATACAATTTAATACAATAAATTAAAGTAGTTTTTTTTTAATTTTAAGAAATTTTGTTATTATTAAAAAAAATGTGCATAATTTTATTACAAATTGCGAATTTTTTTTTGAAGAATTTTTTAATACCAAAAACTTTGTTTTTTTATGATTAATTTTACCTTGATACCATTTTGTTTTTTATAATTAAACTCTTGTAAATCATTAAGAAAACTACTTAAAATAATTATTTGTTTTATTATTTTAATAATCATAACTGTTTTGTTAATTTTTGTCTTTTTTAGGTATGTATTTCATTTGGGGAATTTTTATAAAATAAGTGGAAAAAAATTAAATAAAATATGTCGAAATATTATGTAAGTGTTTTTAATTATAGTTAAATTTAAAAAACAAATACAACTGTTAAATTATATATCATAATTAAATTAAATTAAATATCATAATAAATCTATAGACTAAATTTGTGACGAAACAATAGACTATAGACAGAAAGGAAAGACTACAAAATATGCTATAAAATTGACCACAAATTGAACTCAGTAAAACACTATAAGTTAGGTTATGTAGTAGTCTGAATAATATAAGACTATAAACTTAATATTAAAATATATAAGCTGTATATGTATTTCAGAGCAAACTTTGTATTAAACTTTCATAATATCAGAATAAGAACTAAAATATATTAACAAAAATTAGTACAAATTATAAGTTTAAATAAATACTGACAACGAGCGAAAATGTGACCACACTTCATTCTTACTAGATCACAAAATATTAGCCAGACTAAAAATCAAATAGTAGACTTAAAAAAAGACCATACTCTAGACCAAACTATAATTAATTAGTGAAGTTAAGACCAGATTATACTCCAAACTATAAAAAACGATAAAATTTGCAGTAGATTTAGCTATAAAACAAACTGTGATCTAGATCAAACTTTAGGTTAAACTATGAAAATTATATACTAAACTATATATAAAGCTGTAGCCTTAACAATAAAATACAAATTGGACCAATCCATAGAGAAAACAAAAGGCCCGGTTTTGGTCTATATCACTTTCATATAAAAACGAGGCAGTGTATCACATTTTTCACCAAATAAGAGACTAAAACTATGGGTCCTTGTAGACAAAATTTGTAGCCCAAAACTATAAGTTATTAGACTTAATTATAGAGCAAATTATGAGTCAGCTTCTGAATCAAATTGTTGACAAAAGTATAGATTAAACTATAGTTCCAATTAGAAACTGGATATTAAATCTAAATGTTGAGGAAACTATTCTCCTGACAACAGAATAAACAATAGAAAAGGCTACAGACGGAATTATATCTTAAACTTCTCGCCAAACTATAAACATTTAGACCAAACTTAAGAGCAAACAATCTACAAATTTCAAACCAGATTTAAGACTAAAATTATAAAGCAAACGAAAGGCCATATTTTCAGATCTGTAATAAGTTAAAATTGAAAAAAAACTAAAGAGAAAATTTTAAGTCAGATGTGAAACTTAAACTACAATACAGAATATAGACCAAAACTTTAGACAAAAAACATAAATGACTACACTGATGCATAATCCTATAGACGCATTTAATTTTTTCTTATAATTTTCTCTGACAAAAAATATTTAAACGGTAATAATTTGAGATCAAACGATGTTCGCATATCAAAACTTAGTAATTTTTGCAGTTGGCAAATCTAAAATTTGTTTTATTCCAACAACAATGATTAGGACAATTTGCTGGATGAACTCAATCACTTTTCTCTCTTGTGGAAGAAAAAATGGATGAACATAGCAAATTTCACCAAGATAATTATGCGGTACATATTTCAAAGCAGTATAAATTATGGTTTAACAAACACAACATATGGACTGGCAGGCTTGCATTTCAGCCTTAAACGAAAGCATAATGACTTGAACAGAGGTTGAAATAAAGCAAGTTTGGAAATAAATACCCTCCACCATAATGCATGTGAAAAAGTACGTTAATTTTTCTACATACACTCACAGGCATTTGCAATATTAATATTAACTTTTTTCTACTGCACCGATTTGGACCTTCGAACATGCCTCAGATATCGGTCTATAGTTTTTAATATACTGAACCGAATTTGATGGTTTGAAATAGGAAACTTCTCAGGATAAATTTCATTCAGCTCTGTCAATTATTGTGAATGTAAGCGTGACAACAGCAGGCAGACAGGTGAACAGACAGAAGGACAGACAGACGGACATTACTAGAGCGACTCATATTTTGATTTGATGCAAGAAAATACATTATGGGATCTGAGATTATTCCTTCTTAGCGCTACACATAGAATGACACAGTTATTTACCACTTGTGGTGATGGAGGGTATAAAGAGAATACTAATTTATACTATAAACAGTGAAATATGCTGTTAATAAAAACTATTAACTTTGTTATAGACTATAATATAATATAGACTGAGATATAGTCTATTTTATACATGATGTTACCGAATCTGGAAAAGACTATACTACTTATAGTGATATATAAATAATGAAGTACCTTGACAACAAAACATTTCTCACATTCCCCAATATTTCTTAAACTCTAGTTATTTCAAGTACTGATATCTAAAATTATATGTACTTTAATCATCTCATCATCCAAAACAATAAAACTTTTACCAAATTGATTGCTGTCTTCATGTTATTTTCAACACAACAATAATTCAATCAATATAATGATGTAAAAACTATTATATCATATCATCTCTCCCACCAGCTTTATTTCTTTTAAATAACAAATTTGTTAAGATCATAATAAAACACACACACAAATACACACAGACACACAAACATACAAACAAACATCAAACATAAACACTTTACCATAAGAGCTTTTCAATCAATTTCTCAATAGAAAATAAAAACAAAAACAAAAACACTCTTCAAAAATCACTTATCAGAAAAATTCAGTTAAACCAAAAGTAATAATAATAATATTCATTCCCTCTCTCTCTCTATCTCTCTCTCTCTCTCAATATCTAGATACAAAAGTGCAATTTATTTTAAAGAAACAAAAAAAACTTTTTTTACTTAAGTTGGCGTTTAATGGAGATTTATTTTTTTCGTTGTAGTTGTTGTAAAGTTATTGTTATTTTTTTCTAACAATTCCTTAATGTTGTTGTTGTTGTTTTTGTTATTTAAAATACAAAGTTTATGATTATGGTTAAAATAACAAAATATTGGCATCTTGATTGCAGAGTTTTACACACTCACATGTTATTACAATATAAGAGTTATTTATATATTGACAATAATATTTTAGTCTTTTTATACCCTTCATAACCAAATGAGGTGAAGAGGGTATATTAAATTTGTCTTTCCATCTGTTACTTAGCTATATTCGTCTGTACGTCTATATTTCTATCTATCTATCATCTATCTATCTATCTATCTATCTATCTATCTATCTATCTATCTATCTATCTATCTATCTATCTATCAATCTATCTGTCCGTCTATCTATCATCTATCTATCTGTCCATCTATCTGTCCGTCTATCTATCATCTATCTATCTATCTATCTATCTATCTATCTATCTATCTATCTATCTATCTATCTATCTATCTATCTATCAATCTATCTGTCCGTCTATCTATCATCTATCTATCTGTCCATCTATCTGTCCGTCTATCTATCATCTATCTATCTATCTATCTATCTATCTATCTGTCCATCTATCTGTCCGTCGATCTATCTATCTATCTATCTATCTATCTATCTATCTATCTATCTATCTATCTATCTATCTATCAATCTATCTATCTGTCCGTCTATCTATCATCTATCTATCTATCCATCTATCTGTCCGTCTATCTATCATCTATCTATCTGTTTATCTATCTGTCCGTCGATCTATCTATCTATCTATCAATCTATCTATCTGTCCGTCTATCTATCATCTATCTATCTGTCCATCTATCTGTCCGTCTATCTATCATCTATTTATCTGTCCATCTATCTGTCCGTCGATCTATCTATCTATCTATCTATCTATCTATCTATCTATCTATCTATCTATCTATCTATCTATCTATCTATCTATCTATCTATCTATCTATCTATCTATCTATCTATCTATCTATCTATCTATCTATCTATCTATCTATCAATCTATCTGTCCGTCTATCTATCATCTATCTATCTATCTATCTATCTATCTATCTATCTATCAATCTATCTGTCCGTCTATCTATCATCTATCTATCTATCCATCTATCTGTCCGTCTATCTATCATCTATCTATCTGTTTATCTATCTGTCCGTCGATCTACCTATCTATCTATCTATCTATCTATCTATCTATCTATCTATCAATCTATCTATCTGTCCGTCTATCTATCATATATCTATCTGTCCATCTATCTGTCCGTCGATCTATCTATCTATCTATCTATCTATCTATCTATCTATCTATCTATCTATCTATCTATCTATCTATCCATCTATCTGTCCGTCTATCTGTCTATCTATCTATCTATCTATCTATCTATCTATCTATCTATCTATCTATCTATCTATCTATCTATCTATCTTTCTGTCTATTTTTTTATAGTGGAGGTGGAAACCTTCAAAAGGTACCATATGGTTATGTCGGATTTTTACTGACTAAAACCACCTGCATCGTCCTCCAAACCCAACGCAAGGTTTATCTATCTGTCTATCTATCTATCTATCTATCTATCTATCTATCTATCTATCTATCTATCTATCTATCTATCTATCTATCTATCTATCCTATTTACATCCAGCATAATCGGTATATTAATGGATATAAACAAATATTTGAGACAATCTCTAAGTTCTTCTTTACTTCACACGCATTTGTTATGGAGGGTATTGTAAATTCAGTATAGCCGAATGTAGCATTCTTATTTTTTTATTGTTTTTCTCATTACGTGTATTTTTGTTTAATCTCAGAAATAAGAAAAAGCCTTTGTAACCAAAAACTCTATTTATAACCCTCTTATAGTTAAAATAATATTATTTTAAAACTTTTTTTTTAAATCAACCATCAAAAAATTTCACTTTCATTTCTTTGCCTCAAGTAACAAAAATCTCCAGAAATAAGTAAAATAATACCAAAAAGACTAAAAAAAACTCTTTAAATTTTCTTTAAAACAATTGAAATTATTTGATGGTTTTGTCTGTCTGTCTGTCTGTCTGTCTGTCTGTCTGTCTGTCTGTTTTGTTTTAAGTTTTGTCGTTCAATTTATTATAAGTTTTTTTTTTTCTGTTTTCTGTTGAAAAACAAGGGGAATATTTGCAACCATGTTTAACAAGATCTGTCAGTAATAAAATGTTGGCCATAATCAATGTCTTTCCTTCTCATAAAATTTAAATGAAGCAAAAAGAGTTATTGATAAGTGTTGAGTGTATGTGTGTGTGTGTGTCTGTTTTAAAAAATAAATATTTATGATTTTGTTTAAATATTTATGAAACAAAATTGTCAATAAACTTTAAGATTTTATGGAAATCAGGAAATATTTTAATATATTTTGTGAAAATAACCTAAAAGCAAATTGATTACCATATAATATTTGTAATTATAGATAAAATTTTTAAATAGACACAAAATGATTTTAGAATTTGGTAGAAACAAGAGATGAAAGAAGTTTAAATAGACTTTAATATAAATTATTATGTAGAGTATTTTATAAACTATAATATTGATATAGAATATTATATATACAGACTATGTAATAGACTATAATTGAAACCGAGTAATAGACCATAATATGGACCATATTATAGGTTATTCTATGATCTTCATTAATATTAATATATTAATATGAAATGATATATAGTCAATATTAAAGAATATACAAATGAAAATAATGACAGCACTAATGACTATAATACTTTATAATATATTTTGGACTTAAATATAGACTATATTGTATAGCCTGCCTTATTGAATAAACTATGGGCAATATAAGGAACTATAATATAAACTGTATTTCGGACAGAATTACGAAATTCTGATTATTATACTCTTATAAAATTATAGCATATAGTAAAGGATCTAGTCTATAATATAGACTAGGAACTGGGAATCCAGACTAGGAACAAGTCTATAATCAGAACTATTAACTATATTATAATCAACACTAGAAAATAATTTATAGCATAGACTACAAAGTAGTCTATAACAAGGACTAAAAGCTGGGCTATAATCTGGACTAAAAACTTGTCTGTAATCTGGATTAAGAACTGGTGCAATCTGGACTAAGAGCTGGTTCAAAAAAAAGATTATGAACTAGTCTACAATCTAGACTAGAATCTAGCCTATAATTTCGACTAGAAACTGGTCTAGTACTAGAAACCAATCTATTATCTAGAGTTTAAAATACTTTATAATATAAACTATCGAACAGAGACTAGAGTCTAGTGTTCTTTATATACCAACAACTAGTCTATATTCTAGACTAAAAATTAGAAAAGAATTTACATTATCTAGACTAATAACTAGTCTATAAACTAGACTAGAAAGTTGTACATAAAATATACCAGATACTTAGTATACAATGTTGACCAGAATCTAGTCTACCATATAAACCATAATATAGTCTTCCTTAAACACTAGACTCAAAACTAACATTTAGAATAGAAACTAGTCTACATGAAGACTACGAACTAGTATATTAAAAAGAGTAGAAACTTGTCCATAAAATAGACTAGAAACTAGTCTATAATTAAAACCTGAAATTAATCGATAATCTTGACCCGAAAATAGTCAAAAATATTGACTATAAACCTGTCAATAATAGAGATTAGAAACTAGTCTTCAATCTAGTCTGCAAACTAATTTGTACTATAGAAAACAAAAAATATTTTAGACTAGAAACTTGCCTATTAAGGGTTTAGACTAAAAGCATAGAAAGTAGTCTAATAATTTGACAATGAAAACTAATTCTATATTGTAATATGGACTATTTGAAAGACTTTGCTACCAACTATAGTATACTCGACTATATTGACTGTTTAATTGATATTGATTTAAATAACAACAACAATAATAAAAAAACATTAATTAAATATTGTTAAAAGTAGATTGATTTATTTATTTATTTATTTGTGTAATTCCACACTGTGATTGTGTCAATAGTTTTAGTTTGTTACTTGTTTCTTGTAGCTGCAACAGCAACAACAACAATAATAATAAAAGCTCCTTATTGACGGTAATTATGCGGTTAAAAAGCAAACTCCGACTACGTCGACAATATGTCTTTCATCAAACATTCTCTGCTTCAATAAACACTCATCAATATTTATATAAAATTGTTTTTTTTTTGTTTGTTGCTTTTTGTTTTTGTTTAAATGCTTATTTGTCGGTTTAAATTAAATATCAGATCAACAATAAACATAACAATAACAACAATAACAAAATGAAATAGAAAATAAAAAACAAAAGCAAAAAAAAATGTTGTAAATAATGAAAAAAGGCGTTGAAATATATTTTTCAACACTACAAATGGAAAAAAGCTGAAATAAATGTAAATTAAAGTTAAAATTTATATTAACTCTTTATAAATGGAGTTTTATGGTAATTTAAGGAAAAAGTTAAAGTTTTTTAACCTTTAAATTGAATTTTATTGAAAATGTTGTTTACACCCTACACCACCGTAGGTGGTTGGGTTACTAAGCGTTTGTGCAGATGTTTGTAACGGTTTGTACCACTTTTAAGTATACGATTAGATAAACGATCTTAACTGAATTTCACATAAATGTATCATAATAGTCTATTGCACACATAAGCGTTAAAAAGGAAAACAAATTTTACGAGGGTCGCTCATAAATTTTTCATAGCATTCGTTTGCAATCAACAATATGAGATACCGTATTACATAGTCGTGGTTGACCGACTTTAAAATTTATACTTATTTATTTATTATTTTGGAGGAGGGAGTAAGAGGTGGGTTTTAACATTTCAATTTAAGTTGTTTTAGCGTAATTTATGTTATTTTATTAGTTTAAGTTTAATTACTTTTATTTTTTTATTTTTCTTTTTTTTCAACTTTATTTCTTCATTTTTTAGATTCCAAATTATTTTGTGTTTTTTTTTAAGTCTGTAATTTAGATTTTAGAGTTAGAGTTTAATTACCATTTTGCAGCATCTCTTCTTCTTCTTTTCTTTGTTTAATTTATGTTTGAAACAAAAAGCAAAAAAGTTTTTTTTTTTGGGAAAAGAAAGTAAAAGTTTTATTTGTTTCTCTTTCTTTAGAAATTTCTTTGTAGAAATAGAAAATATTTCAAATGTAATAAATTAATTGATTTAAAAACAATTAACACACATAATTGATTCAATGTAAATATTTAATGGTTCGTTGCATTTTGGAGTTATAAAGATGTTGAGATTTCTTAGACATTCACTTTGGGAAATTAAAATAATTCATTAATATTATGATGTAAAACTATGAAACATGAAATTAAAGAGAAGATTATACACTGATGCATATTCCTATAAACGCATTTAATTTCTCTACTTTCATTTCATTATTTCATGTTGTTTTCATCTAAAAGTGAAGTAATATTTAAAAGTAAAGAAGATTTTTTCTAAGACTTGTTGTTTACCTAATTCATTGTGCTATTTTATGTTGCATATTTCTATAAACGCAGACGTGAGAATTGGTTTAAAAAATGAACAAAAATAAAATATGACGCCTTTAATGACAATATCCCAATTTTACTGCACAATTTTCAAATTTAATCGACAAATTTTATGAGTGAGATCAAAAAAATCTTAACACACGTTTTTCATAATACTTTTAACCCAAGTATTATTTGATCTTTTTTTTCGATCAAGTTACCTTCGTAAAATAAATATTGTTAATCGGTATTAATATGAATGTCCAAAAAAGTGAATAGTAAAACAACTTGGTCCTACTTGTTCTATCGCCAAACTGTTTTCAATGTTATTAAACAGTACCGAGAGAACTTGTCCGTTCATAAAAAACTTGGTAGAAAGAATGGTTCACATGAAAAACAATAATAGAAAGGATTTTCGAAAGAGCTCCCAACACATCCGATATGAATGCAACCCGATTAGCTCAGTGCTCGGTGGTTTGTTTTTTTTTAACATATATGTATGTTATCAAATTTTCGATCTCACTCCTTAGTAACTAGTCTACAATACAGACAAGATGCTGAACTATAATTATATTAGGCTTAGTAACTGGCCTTTAATATTGATTACAAAGTAGAAAGTAGTTTACAACAAAGACTAGAAACGGGCTTCTAATACGAACTTGTCTAAATTAACTGAAACTGGTCTAAAATACAAACTAGAAACTGGTCTATATAGACTAGAAGATAATCTATAATATATTAGAAATAAGTCTATAATTTAGACTAGAAACTAGTCTAAAAATATAGACCAGTCTATAATAAAGACTAGAAATCATTTTGTAGCATAGACTAGAATCTTGTCTAAATTCAAAATTAAAAACTTTGTTAAAAATATAAACGGGAAATTTAGATAAAATCTCTAATTGAATCTAAACCAAAAAGTGTTCAATAATGTTGACTCGAAACTGATTTGAAATCTGGACCAGAAACTTGTCTAAAATTTATCTTAGAAACTATGGTCTAAACTGGACTGGTCTTAAATCTATACCAGATTTTAGTCTTAATCTAGAAAATAAATTTGTTTAAAATTTTTTGAAAAATACGAAAACAGAGTTTTAATTTTTTGTATACATTTTTTCATGAGTGAATTTTTTACTTTTTTACTTTTATTCTACACTGTACTTTAAGTGAAAGTAAAAGTTTAATTTTAATTATAAACAAAAAATATTTTACAATAATTTTAAATTTAAAAATTTTATTAATATTTTATTGAGTTAAAAGGTCATATTGTTATTGGGAAGTATTGATGTTTTTCCCCAAGAATAATTTTATTTGCAATTAATCAACAAAAAAATTAACAACTTTTACACGAGTCCCAAAAGTGTAATAATTCACGGTTTATTGTCGAAATTAAACAATAAATAAATAAATGAAAACAAAAAAAATAAATTAAAAATATTGATTTTTCACACAGTTAATTTGTTTGTTGTTAATTTGAAAGTTGAATAAAAAATAATTACATCCACACATACATACATACATACATACATACATACATACATACATACATACATACATACATACATACATATATACATATACATACATACATACATACATACATACATACATACATACATACATACAAACATACACCCTTTTTGTGCCCATCAATTCTCTTTAAAAAAATCACAATATTTCCCCACTGCTTTAGCTCCAGGCATTTTGGAAAATGTGCTTCTCTTTCTTATTGTTTTTGCATAACTTATGGAATTCTTTACCATTGTAACAGGATGCCAAATCAGGCCAATAATAAGCGGACACATTATGAAACCTAATGAGCAGCTTTTTCTGTTTACATTCTCTGATGTAAATTCAGACTTCTATAGAGCCCGTTGTAAGAAATAATTGATTTGCAAACGAACTTTTTGGGGAAATTTTGACTGCTTTTGGGACTTTAACTTTACTGCAACATTCTCTTGAGCATCAGCAACATAAAATGTTTAACCAGAAACCAGAATATTTCTTTTAGAAAACTTAACTTCATTTTCAATGTCCTGATTTTGGCCTCTAAATAGGAGCGTTAGTGTCAGCCTTCCTAGTTTTTAAGCCTGCATAACTTTAACTTTTTGTAACAAATTGTTCGATCACTGCTTTCCTACTGGATATGTTGGGAGCTCTTGTGACAATGCTTTCTATCTTTTTACTTTGGAAATATCATGTAAACCATTTCGTCTACCTGAACCAGGCTTTCCATCATCGGTATTGTTTTATAACTTAGGAAACAGTTTCACTGTTTGAAAAACTTTTTCCAGGACCAAGTTGGGTTATATTGAAAATATTTAATAGTTTTAGTACGCATTTTTTCTGGTCACTCATTTTAAATTTAAAAAATTCAATTTATGTTAAAAATTTATATAAAATTTATTTATAAACTTTTATTTAAACTTTTTCTTATAAATTTTAATTAAAATTTCTTTTAAAATTATTTATTTATCTTCATTAAAACACTTTTTTCGTTACTTTTTTTGCTCATTTATTATTTGTATTATGTAATCGAAAAGGGGCCAACAATTTATCCATGACAAAATGTTTAAAAATGTCCATCATGACATTTGCAATTAAATGAATACGAATCACTTTTAAGACAAAGATGTTTTTTTTTTTTTTGCCATCAGTTATATTTATGAGTAGGAAGTTAACAATTTTGATTATTTAACATAACTGTTAAATGAGCTGCATGTATTCATGAAGTTGAGTACTTTTTCTGTTGTTGTCTGCTGGAAAAAAGTACCACTCAAAAGTTGTTTACATATCTTAAACATCATTTTGTTTTTTATTTGTTTTTTAATCTTTAAAAAAAGTTTTGACTCTTTTCATCGATATTTTGTAAATACAACAATTTTGTATTTGCAGTTAAATGCTTCATTTTTGTTGTTATTTTGGATTTCATTGACATATAAGCGGCTTAATTTATTGATGCTTTAAATGCAAAACACTTGTAGCGTTTTTAAAATGTAAGTAAGTAGGTATTTTTTAAATAACATTAAAAGCGGAAAAAGAAAGGAATGTGGGATTTTGAAAATTGTATTTTTGCAAGTTTGTTTCTTAAGTCTTTTGATTTAATAAATTGTATGAACAAAAATTTGTTAAAAAAAGAGGAAATTATAAGGGATTTGAAGAGCATAAAATGGAATTAAAATAAATTTAATGAACTTCAAGTAAAATGGTGATATTTTTTTGGAAAAAATGTGAATTTTTTGAAAAAAATTTTTTTCGAAAAAATGTGCATTTTTTTGATTTTTTTTTTTTTTTTTTTTTGAAAAAAGATTTTTTAAAGAAAATGATATTTTTAATGGAAATTCAAATTTTTAGTTATAACAACATTAAGACAAATAACTCTTTTTGAAAAAAGAGCAATTTAAGGAAAAATATAAAAAATATAAAAAAGTGAATTTTTATATAAAAAATTAGTTTTAATAAAATTAATTTTTTTGGTGAACTTTTTTAGCAACTGGTTTATAAATTAGAATAGAAATTAGTTTTTAACACAGACTAGAATTTTTAAACATATTCAAGTTTTATTAATGTTGAACTTTTAATACAAAATTTATAGACAGTGTACGTACATACACACTCACACATACGTTCATAAATGCATGAAATATATAAAAATTTTAATTAAATATAACATGGGAAACTGAATGATTCATAACATAAGTTATATTTTAAGGCTCTTCTTCTACTAAAACTGATCACTTTAATAAACAATTTTACTAATGTTCTTTTCTGGATATAGAAGTTGCCTCAGATATCGGCCTATATCTATATCTAACTATATATGTATCATCTATAGACACACAAACAAAAGTCGAACATAGCTAGATCCACTCAGATTTAATATGTGATGTTTCATACAAATATTTTTAGTGAAAATTTGAATACAATATGGGGTCTAAATGATTCCTTTTTTATTTTTTACTGAAAATTTTTGTAAAATTTAAATTTTGTGTGAAAATTTGAATTTCTAGCGAAAATTTAATTTTTTGGTAAAAATTTAATTTTAGTGAAAATTTGAATTTCTAGCGAAAATTTAATTTTTTGGTAAAATTAATTTAGTGAAATTGATTTAGTGA
Source organism: Cochliomyia hominivorax (assembly GCA_004302925.2). Lineage (NCBI taxonomy): Eukaryota > Metazoa > Arthropoda > Insecta > Diptera > Calliphoridae > Cochliomyia > Cochliomyia hominivorax. The sequence goes on along the minus strand of PYHX02000467.1, from coordinate 9,424,234 downwards.
AAATTTGAAAATTTGAATTTTTAGTGAAAATTTGAATTTTTAGTGAAAAGTTGAATTTTTAGTGAAAATTTGAATTTTTAGTGAAAATTTTGAATTTTTTAGTGAAAATTTTGATTTTTAGTGAAAATTTGAATTTTGTGAAAATTCGAAATTTTAGTGAAAATTTGAATTTTTTAGTGAAAATTCGAAATTTTAGTGAAAATTGAATTTTAGTGAAAATTCGAAATTTTAGTGAAAATTTGAATTTTTAGTGAAAAGTTCGAAATTTTAGTGAAAATTTTAATTTTTAGTAAAAATTTGAATTTTTAGTGAAAATTTGAATTTTTAGTGAAAATTTTAATTTTTAGTGAAAATTTGAATTTTTAATGAAAATTTGAATTTTTAGAGAAATTTGAAATTTTTAAGTGAAAATTTGAATTTTTAGTGAAAATTTCAATTTTAGTGAAAATTTGAATTTTTAGTGAAAATTTGAATTTCTTAGTGAAAATTTCAATTTTTAGTGAAAATTTCAATTTTTAGTGAAAATTTCAATTTTTAGTGAAAATTTCAATTTTTAGTGAAAATTTCAATTTTTAGTGAAAATTTGAATTTTTAGTGAAAATTTGCATTTTTAGTGAAAATTTGAATTTTAAGTGAAAATTTGAATTTTAGTGAAAATTTGAATTTTTAGTGAAAATTTCAATTTTTAGTGAAAATTTCAATTTTTAGTGAAAATTTGAATTTTTAGTGAAAATTTGATTTTTAGTGAAAATTGGAATTTTTAGTGAAAATTTGAATTTTAAGTGAAATTCAAATTCTTAAATTTATTTGTTTTTCTTTAATCTTCTTTGTTTTGCACGACCATAATTTCTAAATAATATTAAATCATTTGATTTATTATTTATTTAATGAACTAAATATTTGTTTGTCTTAACTTTAAATCGGTCCCTCGTAAAAAGATTTCTTTCAAGCAGTAAAGTTTACTTTAAAAAATTATTTATAATTTGCATAGAACCTGATGTTTTTCCTTTTGAGTTACCATTCTATGTTGTTGTTGTTGTTTCTATAAAATTTCCTTTTTAGCTGTTTTCTGGTGTTTTTTTTTTTTTTTTTGTTTTGTATTCTTCTCCCACAATTTGTTGTTTGAAGTGAATTATAATTTGTAACAATTTTGTTGCCACAAACACTTTGCAAAGTTGTAAACATAACATGTGTCTGTCTGTCTGTCTGTCTGCATCTTTATACTTTATATGACTAACTTAAGTTAGCAATTGCTAATGCATACTTTAGTTTCTTTACCAAAAAAGGGGAAAATAACTAAAATACAAAAAATGTCTAATTTAAACATTCAAGTAAACATGAATGTTAAGTTTAAGTAAATTTTATTTTTTTTCGTTTCAATTGGTTTCTTGTGTTTTGTTTTTAGTTTTTATTTTATTTTAGTTGAGTTTTAGAAAAAGATTTCTAGTTTAGTACGTGTCTGCCCTAGTGACCAAATGAACCACATTTGTATGCCAAAGCATTTGTCTGCCTACGAATCACTTTGAGTAACAAACAGCAGTCAGTCCAACAATTTTAGCCCGGTTAATAATAAAAGCGTCAACAAAAACAAGTGTTAACTGTTTGTTACTCTATAATTTGATTTTAAATATTCTAAACATGAGATAAACTATTTTTTCTATTCCCGAACTTTTTTTCAATAGAAATTTCTTTAGTGTTGTTGTTTATTCGCAAATCTTGTAAGTTAAACATTTTTTATATGCAAAACACCTTTGATATGCAATAAATTATTAAGTTTTTTTGTTTTTAAATTTTTTTTTTGTTTAAAATTAAAATTTGTTTTATTAATTTTTAGTGAAAAGAAAGTGATTTTGTTTAAGAAAGTTTTTAGTTTTGATTTCCAAGTTAATATCCATCTGAGCACAAAGTCAAAATAACAGAAGTTAAAATTTGCAAAAGAATAATAAAATTTTGAATAATTTATGAAAAAAAATCTAAGTTATGAATTTTAATGTTGTTTTGATAAAATTTTTAAATTTTACTTTAAAAGAAATGAAATTTTATTTTAAATTTATTCAGTCAAATATTTTTGGTAAATTTTTTAAATGAAGTTAATTTTTCTTCTCAGATTATTAATTGAAACTGAAACTTTCTCAAAAAAATTCTTTAATAATTATGCAAAATTTCCCCGGCATAATTAAAAAACCAATAAAAGTTATAATCAATCGATACCGAGTTTAATACCCAAGAACACATTTTTGATTATTCATGAATGAACCTCGTATAAATATATTTTATCATTTGTGCGTTAGAGTAACGTATATTGTGGTATTATTATTTGTATTCTATTATGAGTCAGAAGAAATTATGGACCGACACTCGTAAAATTTTTATCACAACTCCAACCTATAGGACCTATGAAAAATAATAGACAGATCCTCGTATAATTTGGCACATTATTTTAGAATTATATAAGACTTATTTATGTCAAATTTCTTTAAAATCGCTTTATATTCAGGACTTTTATGACCTTTTAAGATTCTTTCCATTCCGGGAGGATCTGCACTGTGTTCAGAAAGTTTACATGGGCAGGAAGCCAGCCAGATATTTTTTCTGCCCGTTACAAACGTATACATAAACGCATAATATCCCAAATACATACGGTGGTGTAGGGTATAACAAGAGTGCTATATTTGGCTATGCCAAATCTTTAATATTCTCTACCATTAATTCGTGTAAAGTAAATACGTTATATTTCCTATATATACACTGTATTATAGTTCTTCTTAAAAAATATCTCAGGAACATTTAATGAGTCATAAAATTTAGCTACAACTTTTTTTTCTACTAAACCGATTTTGATGATTTTAGAAATGATAATGAAGTTCACATAACTTAATAATGATGGCAAAATTATATTCTAATTTATAGACTGATAATTGACAATTTTAGAATTTAAGTTCTTCGCTTAAACTTAAAGGTTTCATCAGATATCTGTCTATATCTTTTTATATATTTAACCAAATTTTGCTGGTTCAATTATTGCGAATGTGAGTGTGGCAGCAACAGGCAGACAGACAGGTTGTCTCAAATATCGGTCTATATCTTTATATATACTGAACCGATTTTGCTAGTTTCTAATGGGGAACTTCTCAGGATGATAACAAATACTCAGACTAAAATACATTGAGCATTGTCAATTATTGCGAATGTGAGTGTGCAGGCAACAGACAGACATAGGGATAGACAGGCAGACAGACAGACAGACGGACATAGCTAAATCGACATTATAGTTTACTTCTTCAGGATAAACATGGAATGACAAAGTTAATATACCTCTTCACCACTTGTGGTGGTTGAGGGTATAAAAAGGGCAAATGTTTGTAGTGATTGGCCAAGTTTCAGTAAAATTCTAAGCGATGAGATTAACTATTTACAGAAGTTTAATGTATTATTGGACACATACATACAAATCCGCCAAAGTCAGGGTCAAGCCCGACTATTTAATACCCTACACCATATTGTTGATTGTAAATGTCTGCTACGAAAAATCTGAATTGTAAAATTAATGCGTTTTTTCTGTAGGGTTATGTAAGAAATAGAAAAAAATCATGTACCGACCCTCGTTTAATTTCGCACAGCTTTGTCTTATATTTAAATCGACTCAGGAAGTAATTTAGAGTCGAACGGTATACTTAAAATTGGTAGTAGAACTATTTTTTTCTGTCAGTTACAAAGATTTGAAGAAGCACATAATCACACACCAGCACTTATGGTGGTGTAGGGTCATCTTCATTAAATGTTTTTCATTAAATTAGCCACTCGATCAATATAACAGGGGTGGCTCAAATGATATTTTATGGGTGCTAAGCTAACATATATCAGTATAAATAAACAATGTGTAATTTTTTCAAGCTTTAAATATTTTATGCTAAAAAATGAACAAAAAGTTTCATACCCCATATGACCTAATTTGATGATCAGCCCTCAGTTACCAAGACCAGATTCTAGCAAATCAATAGAAATAGTCCTGAGTGTTAACCATGTACAATTTCATTTAAATATGTTTACAAATATGAATGCTAAAACGTTATATTTAAAAAGTTATATGTGATCACCAAATAAAAAGTATAACAAAATCAAAAGACTTAAACACCAAACTCTATTTTTTAAAACAATAAAATTAAAAATTTTTAAACAAATTATTATGTCTATAAATTTTGCAACATTAACTAGACTCCAATCAATTTTAAATTCATATTAATTAAAATTAATTTAAAATTAAAACTCCCATTGTGCAGTTACAAAATGTGAAGCCCCAAAAACATCAAAATTATGTTAATAATTAAATTAAAACTGCGTGTGAATAATTTTTTATTTGAAATCTTATTAATTCATTCAATTTAATTATAGTTGAAGACACAAGCTCCTGTTTATTAAAGAAGTTGATTTTAGGTTTGCTGACCTTGTAATCATTTTTATTTTTTAATTTAAATTTAACTGTCATCTTTTTGAAAAATATGTAAATTTTAATTTTTTCTTTCTTTTTTTCTTTTTTGATAATTATTTGGTAATAATTGTCACTTTTTTCTGTTTCATTTTATTTTGAAATTTACGGCGCTATTTATGTTCAAAACTAAAACTCGTTTATTTAAAATTTGATTTTTTTTAGTTCATCATGTTATTTTTAGTTAAATTTTTAACACCAAAACGGACAGATTGATTTTTGGGAATTATTATTTATTCATTGATTTTGTGAAAAGCGATATTGGAAAAAAAGTATTGATTTTTGATAAAAAATAAATAAAGCGATTAGAAGTGAAATCAGAATTTGAACTTGCAGCTAAATTAGAATCTAAAGTAAAATCTCAACTTGAATCTGTAATAAAGTCTACACTGGAATTAGACTCTGAATTAAAATCTGAACCAGAATCTAAACAAAATTCTGAACCGGAATCTGAAGCTGAAACTGAATTAGAATATGAAATACAGCCTAAACTAGAATCTAAACTAGGATCTGAATTTGAATCTAAATCTGACCCAGAATCTGCACTAGAATCTAAACTGCAGTCTGAATTAGTACTGAACTAAAACGTTTTGGGACCAAATTCTCGCTATAGTAAATTTATATATATTCGATAGTCAATATTTGCTTTGTATGGGGGCTATTTCTCCCCTGATCCTATCATAACTAGAACTGAACTAGAACTGAACTAAAACTGAAGAAGAACTGACCAAGAACTGAACTAGAACTGAACTAGAACTTAACTAAAACTGAACTAAAACATTCAATCTAAAATTATTTTTATACAAATTCACCCTATTATGACCCACTGTATGTCATATTTGTTAAAAATTCTGAAAACAAAAAATGGTATTTAAATAAAGATGACAACATTTTTAATTCACACATTTATATTTACAATAAATATTTTATAATATTTATTTGTTTTCGTTTTTTGTTTCTGTTTTAAAATCTGATAATTGATTTTTATCGAATTTTGGCTGACAAACTGCGGTTTCAGTTTTTGTTTAACAAAAAAAAAAAACACAAATTTCGAAAACATGTTTTTCAATACTTAAAAAAATATTTTGAATAAATATTGAGTTTGAATATTATTATGCAAATTTCATTTAAATAGAAACCAAATTTGAAATTGATGTAAAATATTTTGTTTAGGCAACGAAACAACTGTAATCGAATTACAAAAAAGTGAACACAAATTTTTATTAATTTCAATTTCCGATGGGAGCATGAGTTTAATAAAAATAAAAAAATAAATAAATGAATTTTGTTAAATAACTTGTCCTTCATTAAAAAAATTACCTACAGAAATATAAAAATATTAACAATTGAAAAAAATTGTTAAAAATAATTTAAATACCTTCCAAAACTAACAAAGGAATTAATTCAATATTGCATGAATATTAAAAATCAAACTTTTATTTTCTTACAAATTGAACATGATTGATTTTTATTTAATAAACAATTTTTTTGTTTACATATTTTTTCCTCATCAAAAATTCTCACAAATTTTGTTAAATTCTCACTCATTTGAAAATCGTTTAGTTAAACAAAAGACTTAAGTAACAAACTTGCTGATTTTGTTGTTGTCTTGTGGAGGAAAACATGAATGATGATGCTTAACTTACTGAACATTTAAAATTATGATTATGATAATTAAGACAGAATTGACTTAAGATTTTAAATCAATTATAAGAAACTTTTGTTTAATAAACATTTTGTAAAACATTATTTAGCCTAAAGCAGCCTTTATTTCTCTTTAGAACAGTTTTAATTATAGATATTAAAGAAAAAGATGAATTTTTTTGGAATAGATGGAGAGAAATGGGTCGCTTTGAATTTTAGTTTAACCTAATTCTATTAATTTTAATTATGGGATTAAATAAAGTTTTAAAAAGCGCTTCTTTTATAATAAAGTTATTATTATTATTAGACTCTTTTTTCAGATATGTTTGACAATAATGATGAATTTTTATGTTCAGATTCTAGTTGAAATGGATCAGATTCCATACAAGATTTAAATTCAGAAAATTGTCGAAGTTTGTTTCAAATTCCAGTTCATTTTCCAATTGAGCTTCTAATTCAGATTTACTTCAGATTTTACTTCAGATTCTTATTTAGATTTTATTTTAGATTCCGGTTCAGATTCCATTATAACATTTAGTTCCAATTCTACTTCCATTTCAGATCCCAGTACAGATTCTAGTTCAACTTCTAGTTCCGGTTCCAATTTCAGTTGAGATTCTAGTTCATATTCTAGAACACCAGTTCAGATTTTAATTTAAATTTAAGTTCAGATTCAATTTTTGATTTCGCTTCAGGTTTTAGTTTAGATTCTAATTCATATTCTAGTTTCGATTCTAATTAAAATCAGAGTTATCTCAGATTCTAGTGCAGATTTTAACTCAGATTCCAGTTGAGATATTAACTGAGATTTGAGTTCAAAATTAAGTTCAGATTCTAATTCAAATTATAATTTAGAATTCATTCAAGATTTCAATTCAGATTTTATTTTTGATTCTACTTACAATTTTACTTCAAATTCTTGTTCCAATTTTAATTCAGACTCCAGTTCAAATGCTACTTAAGATTTTAATTCAGATTTTTCTTCAATATTTTAAATTCCAGTTTAGTTTCTAGTTTATATTTAACTTTAGATCATTATTCAGATTTCATATTCTAATTCAAGTAGTTCAAATCGTTATTCAGATTCTTCTTTAGAATCTCATTCAGATCTTAGATAAGACTTAGTTCCTTTTTTGATTTCAGATTCTAGTTAAGAATTAAGTTCTTATTTCAGTTCAGATTTTAGTTCAGATTCTAATTCAGATTCAACTACAGATTCTAGTTCAGTTTTTATTTCAGATCCTACTTTAGATTTTTTCAGATTTTAATTCAATTCTTAGTTCAAATTTCAGAAAATGTAAAATGTTAGTTTTATTTCATATTCCAGTTTCTAGTTTGGAAATAAGTTTAGATTCCAGTTACATTTAAATCCATTTCAAATTCAGTTTTAGTTCAGATTTGACTCCAAATTCAGTTCTGATTTTAGTTAAAATTCATTTCAGATTTTAATTCAACTAGTAAAAATTCTGAATTAAATTCTTATTCATATTCCAGTTCAGATTCTATTTTAAATAATCGTTCAGATTTAGAACAGAATAAGTTCCAATTTCAGATTATTTCCAAAAGTAGTTTAATACTGAATACAGATTCAAGTTTATGTTTTGTTCAAATTCAGGTCAGATTAAATCAGAATCTATCTGTGATTCCAGTTAAGTATCCACTTTTAATTGAGAATCTAATTCATATTTCAGTTTAGATTAAATTTGAGTTTTATAATTCAGATTTTAGTTCAGAATTTAGGTCATATTCAACATCAGTTGAAGTATCAGTTCAGAATTTCGTTAACAATTTAATTTAAATTTTTATTCATATTTGAGCTCAAAATTTGGTTAAAAATCTGGTTAAGGTTCTTGTTCAGATTTTAGTTCAAATAATATTTCACATTCCAGTTCAGATTTCAGATCAAGTGATAGTTCAAATACTATTTACAGTTCTAGTTTAGATTGTGATTCATATTCTAGTCAAATGAAGTAATAAAAATTTTGAAACTTTAACAAAATTGTGATGTCGATTCCTTAAAAATTTATTTTTGTCTTTTTCCAGTTCCCTAAACCTAAAAAATCATTGAAAATTTGCCATTAAAATACCAAAATTCTTTTAATTATTCCAAAACCAGCAAAAAGTATGTGAATACATGAAAATATGTACTCCAGAGATTGTGACAGAAATACTCGGGAGTCAAACACAAAAACCGTTACAAAACGTATAAAAGTTTTCATTAATTTATTGCGGATTTAGCTACTGAAACAATTACAAATACAACAAAAACCACAATATACGTGTGTGGTATTTGTTGGTATTTTTATATATAAATTTTTTTTCGGCCAACAAACATTTTCAGTAGGCTGTTTTTTCTAACTAACTAATTAGCAAAAACGACTTGAATAAAAACTGATAAAGGAAAAAAAGACTATTTTTTTCTAATTTTTGCTTAAACCAACTAAAATATTTATAGGTATGTGCGTATGTATGTGTGTGTAAATGTTGTACATTAATTTCTTATAGCAAAAGTATTATGTTGGTATTTGTATAATAAATTATGGTTTACTACAATGTTTTACATACAAACGAACAAAAAAAAGAGTTTTAAATTTTTGTTGTTGTTGTTGTAACTGTTAATTGCAAATGAATGAAAATTCCAAAAAAAAAAGAAAAGAGAGAAAAAACTATAATCCAATCTAACGAAGAAAAACTGTAATGTGTGGTGAATGTCCAGGAAATGCTTTAAAGTTATAAACATCTTTAGTTTCGATATTCAGATATTTCTAGGCAACAATAACAACAACCAAAATAACAAAAACAACTGGTGGGAATAGAAAATGAATTAAAAAAAAACTTTTCATTAATAATATGTTTGTGTGTTTGTTTATGCTACAATGATGTAACAAATACCAAAGAGAATGAACAAAAATTAATAAAAAATACATAAATCTAATGAAAGGATTTAAAAGGAGGATTAAAGTCTTAAATACCAAAAGACCACCCAATTAGATTTTAAATTAAATAAACAAGTTTAATAAACTTCAAGGAAAAAAATGTTATAAAACAAAAGACTTAAGCTACAAACTTTATTTATTTTTTTTATTGAAACAAATTTTCATTTCCTAACATTAACACTCAACTTCCGTCCTTTGAAAAGTTCCTTTTTCCTTATAAAATTTTATTATTCATTTATCATGATCATTTATTTCAAATGTTAAAACTTCCCACTGTTATTCCCAGATGAACATCATCTTTTTTGAACACCATCTTCTCTATTAAATGTTTTCTTTTTTTTTTTCCTTTTCATTTTTATTATTTTGTTACTTTTCTTTCCTTAATTTAGAGAAGAGGAAAACAAAAATCGTAACATATTTTCCCATAAAATAATTTCATCAATTTCCTTCATTTTATCTTTTCTTCACTTATTTAGTTATAGTTACTTCCACAATAAATGCCATTTTACACCTAAACACTAAACAATTGTTTATTTTCCACCAAAATACTATTTTTTTTTGTTGGTTTCCATTCTTTACCAAATCGAAATACGAAGATAATCAAATATTTGACCTGTTCAGTAAATAAATTTCAGTTAAACATTACAACAAACATTGTTTTTTTTTAAGTTACAACAAAAAAAACCGAACAGTTGCATTTATAGAAGTTTGGTTATAGAACATTTGGGAATCACAAAAACAAACAAACAAACCAAAAAAAATTTAAAAAAAAATCGATGAAGTTCTTTGGAAAGAACTAGAGAGACATAAAATGAGAGAGCTCTACTTAAGGAAATGGCGCCAATGACGGGAGAAATGTAGTTGCACTTAAAGAGGCAGCTTAGAAAAATTTTAATTTAATTCTAGTCTGATTCCAATTTAGTTTCAGTGTGTGTTTCAAGCTATTGAATAGTTTGATTCAGTTCTAATATTTCGATTAAAATTAATTCAATACCTAAGTTTCGGTTCAGACTCTTGATAAGTCTAATGATCAGATTCAGAATCAAGTTAAGATTACATTTCAGTTTATGTTGTAATTATAATTCTGATGCCAATTTAGATCTTAGTCTGGACTTAGTTCAGATTTTAGTTCAGTTTAAAATTTAGTTTCAATCTCTCATTTTAATACTAATTTTAGCTCAGAATTCAAGTTCATATTACGTTTAAAACTCTAAATCTGATTTAGTTTTAAACACAGATTATAGATCTGGTTTTAGTTAATTTTCTAGTTCAGAATCAACTTACGAATATATTTTAAATCACAGTTCAGAATCAAGTATAAATTCTAAAAAAATCCTAATTAAAATTCCAGTTCTATATTCTATTTCTGATTACAGTCCAAATCCCAATTCAATTTCCGGTTCAAATTCAAGTACAGATTCCAGTTAAGATTTTGATTCAGATTCTAGTTCAGATTACAGTTCAGATTTTAGTGCAAATTGTTGTTTAATTTCTAGTTAAGATTTTAACTCAAATTGTGGTTTAGATTATAACTCAGATATTTGTTCATATTCAAGTTCAGATACTAGTTTAATTTCTAGTTCAGATTATAATTCAGATTACAGTTCAGATTTTGACTTAAGCTATAGTTCAAATATAATTTCTGTCTCTAATTCAGGTTTTAGATCAGAATCCAGTTCAGATTTAATTTCAGTTTCTAATTCAGTTTTTAGTTCAGAATCCAGTTCAGATTTTTTGTATAAATTTTTAGTTCAGATTCTAGTCTAATTTCTAGTTACGATTCTATTTTGTATTCTAGTTTCTGTACCAGTTGCAAATCCAGTTCCCATACAAGTTTCTATTCTGGTTTGGATTTTAGTTTAGAATCAAGTTCCGATTGCAATTCAGCTCCCATTCGGATTCAAGTAGAGATTTTTGTTCCAATTCTAATTCAGTTTCTAGTACTGAATACAGTTCCGATTCCAAATAAGCTTTAGTTCAATTCTAATTCATATTACAACTTAAATTCTTGTTAAGATTCCAGTTCAGTTCTAGTTAATTTTTGACTATAACACGGTCTTATAGCAAAAACCTGTAGTTAAAAGCGCTTATTTTCATATTATAGGGTGAATAAATAAATATTTCAGTTACGCGATAAACTTAAAAAAATATATATATTTTCGGTCGCATCACAACGCTTCTGGAAAAAGTGCACAAGAAAACAAAAAAACTTTTTTTCTAAATTTCATGGTTAGAAACGACTGCTGTTGGCACATCTTTCAGCTACAAGATTTCTATGCTCTAGTGATGATGATCAGACAGTGTTGGAAATGACTATTAATGCTTACGTTTGAAGTGCTTACAAAAGTTTATGTACTTGTAAACATTTAAGTTCTTTTTTTTTCTATATTCTAACACTAAATTTCAAATTCAGTAAAAGATGAAAGAATAAGAAGAAGAAGAAGAAGCAAACAAAGTTTATAGGCTGGTTCATAGTCAAACAATTTTGAAGAAGTCTTAAAGTTGCATGTTAATCTCAATTCTAAAGTCTGTAATTACAATTTCTTTTAACAGCAACAAACAACAGCAACAACAACAAGTAACAAAGACTAAAGTTAAAAAGATGTAGAAGAGGCAGGGAAAGAAAGTAAAGAATATAATTCCAACAACTTTAACTATGAAGTGAGAAAAAAGTGTGATAGTGACTGACACTCACGGTTGCTTCCGCAACCTCCGCTTTTTTTATATTGAAGTCATCTTTTTGTCTGTTTTTTTATTGTGTTTTTCTTTTTGGTTTGGTTTTGCAACTTGGTTGCAGCTTTTAAGCATCCCATATCTTAGTGAAATGGCTAATATATGCTACTTGCTGGTAACATCCAACAACAACAATAACATCGAAAAGCATTTGAAAATAGTAAAGTGTATTGTTGTAGTAAATGTATGACTCTGCAATGTCTAATTCTGTCCGCCTGCCAGCCCGTCTTCTCACTTAAGCAACATACTCGACATATGTTGCATACACAAATATACACATACATTAGAATAACATCTGTACAATAACAACAATAATAAAGAAAACTAAAACTTAAACACATTCTAATTCAGATGATGGTGATGATGATGATGATGATTTCTCGCATATTTTTCCCGCCACTAAAAAAAAAACAAAAAACTGCCACAAATGTTGCAAATAATTGAAGAAGAATTCCAAAAGTTTTGCTCAGCAAAATGTCGAGATTTTTGAATATTTCAGACCATATAAAATTATACCGAAAATGTTTTTTTTCCATTCATAATAATTAATTATATTCCTTTTTTCTTTTCAGGTAAGTTTCCTTAACAGTCCTCTATTTTGGGTAAAAAGGTATTTATATTAAAATTTCTTTATTAAGTTCATTTCTGTTTGAAGTGATACTTCCCTTTTAAAAACCAACAAAACAAAAAAAATGGTACCAATTTTAAATAGTACTTGTTTTAGCCTAGTGAGTACTAAGCACACACTTATACACACACTCACATTACATTAATACACTTAATTCACATTAGTTTTACACCATGTGAATTTTCCAGTCAAAGTTTAACTGTTTTTTCTTTTAACTTTTTTTTCACTTCATAGAAATTTTTCTCGTAACATTTCTTTTGAAAACTTTTGCATCTTCTGCCTCCAAGAAGTTTTCAAAGTTTTTTCCTTTTTTTAATTTTGTTGCTGCAATTCTAACTTCAGGCTTAACATATGAATGTGTTTGGCTGTAAGTGTTTGAGATATGAGTACGTTTTAGATTTAGATTCTATTCATTTTTATTACAAACATTTCAATTTTTTTCTCTCTTTTTTCTTTGCACTTTTTCCATACTTGATTTTTTTCATGCTTTTTTCCAAAGAGTGTGTTTGTGTGTGTGTTTGTTAACAATTGTTATAAATTTAAAGGAGAATTTACAAGTTTGTTAAACACATTAGAAGTGTAAGTTTATGTTATTTGCCAGAAAATCAACACAAACATTCGAACGGAGTTACAAAAATGCTTTACATTCAAAATGCAACAATTTAAGCACTGACTTCAACATCTGAGAGAGAAATAAAATGGGGGATCATTTGTATCTCTCCCTGGTACAAAATGAACAAATAGTGATCAGAAATAAACCAGGAACTTAATATGAATCTACACTGGGATCAGAAAAGGAATTCGAACTTTAATCTAACCTGGCATTCAAACTGGAATAAAATTAGGACTAAAAAGTAACTAAAATCTGAATTAAAATCTGGACTAGAATCTGATCATGAATTCGAATAGAATATAGAGAAGTATCTGAACTCGGTTCTGTATTCATACCTGAACTAAACTCTGAAAAAAAAAGAAAACTGGAGTAAAATTTTTATTAGACTTTGAACAAAGTAGAATCTGCAGAATCTCAAGAAAAATCTAAATTTGCATCTGAACTAATATTGAACTAGAATGTGAACTAAAATCTCATCTAAAACTGCACTAAATTCTGAAAAAATCTTTATTAGAATCTGATTAAGAATCTGAGCTAAAATCTGAATTAAAATCTGTTCAAGCATCTGTGCTGGAATCTGAACTTCAATCAAAATTTGAATTAGAACAAGAATCGCAAATTAATTCTAAACTAGAATTTCATCTTAAAATTGAACTGCAGTCTGAAGATTTATAATGAAACCTGACTTAAAATCTGTAGCAAATTCTGAATAAGAATCTCAACTAGATTCTGTATTAGAATCTGGACTTAAAACTGAATTAGAGTCCAAACCAGAATCTTAACTAGAATGACAACTAGGAAATGATCTTAAATATGAACTTGAATCTGATTTGAAATCTTAACTAGAAAGAGAACTAGAATCTGAACTTGAATAAGAACTAGAACCTCAACCAGAATTTAAACAGGAATCCGAGCTAAAATCTGAACTATAATCTTGAAGAGAATGTCAACTAAGATAAGAACTGGAATCTGATTTAAACCAAAACTGGAATCGGAAATATAATTGGAACTAGAACTGAAGTAGAACTGAACTACAACTGAAGTGAAACTGAACGAGAACTGAAAAAGAACTGAACTCAACTACAACTGAACTAGAACTGAAGAAGAAATGAACTAGAATTGAACTAAAACTGAACTGAATTAGAACTGAAGTAGAACTGATCTACAACTGAAGTGAAACTGAACTAGAACTGAACTTAACTACAACTGAACTGAACTAGAACTGAACTAAAACTGAACTGAACTAGAACTGAACTGAACTCAACTACAACTACAACTGAACTGTACTAGAACTGAAGTGAAACTGAACTAGAACTAAACTAAAACTGAACTGAACTAGAACTGAACTCAACTATAACTACAATTGAACTGAACTAGAACTGAAGAAGAAATGAACTAGAACTGAAGTGAAACTGAACTAGAACTAAACTTAAACTGAACTGAACTAGAACTGAGCTCAACTACAACTACAATTGAACTGAACTAGAACTGAAGAAGAAATGAACTAGAACTGAACTAAAACTGAACTGAACTAGAACTGAACTTAACTACAACTGAACTGTACTAGAACTGAAGAAGAACTGAACTAGAACTAAACTAAAACTGAACTGAACTAGAACTGAAGAAGAACTGAACTAGAACTGAACTAAAACTGAACTACAACTGAAGTGAAACTGAACTAGAACTGAACTCAACTACAACTGAACTGAACTGAACTGAACTGAACTTTAATTTATTACTTAGTACAAAATTATAAATTTCCCCTTTCTTTTAGTACTTTTCCGTATAAAATTTACATCATCTCTATCACACATTTATACCTAAAGCAAATCATTGCTAAAATAAGCAATTTACATTACCGACTTCCAGCAAGTGAATATTATTTAGTTTACCATTGAAGAAGAAAAAAATAAAAGATCTGGAATAGTTATGCGTCATGGTGGTTATATAATCGTTTTATATTTGTTGGTATATAAATATGTACGTTTAAATAAAATGCTGTGAGTATGAAAAAAAATTCGTGAAACATTTAAAGATTAATTGAATTAAAGTAAAGATTTTGTTCAAAAGACAAGAAAAATTCTACATGAAATTCAAACACAACTTTACATTAAGATCAATTGAAAAGGTTTAACGGAACTAATTGTAGGTAAGAAAGGAGTTCACACTCTAAATCCTATAGAAGGAGGATTCACAAGAATTTGTGTTATTGATTTATAGTAATGAATTTTTGTTGTAAATTAATATAAAAATCCATACGTGTGAGAATACGAACGAAAAAATGTCGATTGAATGTTTTGTTTTTCTTTTTTCATGAACTTTTTAAATGAAGAAACTAAATACTGTTTTTAAGTTTAGTTTAAAGTTAATAATGTTTAGATATTTGAGGCTCAATACCTCCCTCACGCTTTAGCATTGCAATGGCAATAGTTCCTTTAATTCTCACAACAGTTATGCGAGTGATTCCATTCTAAAACAAGTAAGAAGTTATAGTCGATCAAACCCGACCTTTTTAATACCCTACATCACATTGTTGGTCCATAGCGTAAGCTATCAAAAATTAATGAACCACCCTCGTATTAGAGTATTTTTTAATAATATACTTAAGAGTGCTACTAACATTCATGTGGATTAGTGCATTCTTTTGCTTTGTTATATGGGAGCTGGGGACAAAATATGGACTGAACCTCGTAAAATTTTGCACATAGATTTTTGTATATATTTATCTTGTGTTGACGGATTCTCATTACAATACGAGCGTTCGTGTGAGATTTAAGCCTTTCAAAGTGATTTTGGGTAGAGTGGTTGTATGGAGCTAATGAAAAGTTTTGAACCGATTATCGTATAACCAGGCAATTCGTTTTAGAATATCATAAGATTAATTTGTGCTTAATTTCATTAAAATCGCTTTATATTTAGGACTTTTGCGAGATTAAATCCCCATTCCGGGAGGAACATTGTATTGAGGCTAAATGAAATAATGAACCCATCATCCCATCATCATCAACTTCAAAAGTCATTGTTCTCGGACCTAAATGTTGACACATGCCAAATTTCACTAAGAAATCTTTTAAACTGCGGCCTGTATTTTGTTTATAGGGTTTACATGAACAGCTGGACAGACGGACAAACGGACGGACATCATTAAATCGATTCAGAAAGTTATTCTTATACTTCATTTTTAAACATTTTTGCACAAACCCCTAATACCCCAACCAATTACGGTGGTGTAGAGTGCAAAAAATCGTATAACTGTTGAAGAAGACAAAAATCGGCCCACACACATGAATAAGAATTTCGCCAATACACGCGTCAAAAGAAGAAACGAAAATAACTGAAAAAATCGAGCATTGTGTTTAACAATAACAGCAACAACAAAAACTATATATTTATATAGAAAAAAATATTTCTCAGATGTATGTTTTCTTTTTTCGTTTGTCTACTTAAATATTTGAGAAATAAAAATTTTATAAAAGAAGTCGTTTCGACACAAAACTGCAATCAAGTTCAAGCAACAAGTATAAGGTCTTGACTGTTGGCAACAAATCTAAACATAGACAAACTGACTCACTCGTATGAATATTTTACCAAAATGCGGAATAAAAAAACAACATTATAAAAATGTTAACATTTTTTTTCGATTATTTTTTTCGATTATTTTTTTGTATTATTTTTTGCTTTAAAAAACAAGTGTTTGATATGCAAAAAAAACAAAAAAGAGATGCAAATAAATGTTTTGGGTAGTTATATGTCTTTTGGGTATAATAGTGGCATTAAATAGAAAACAAAAATCCATACACGCCTTTCATAAATAAGTTAAATATTTTTATTATTTTTTATTTATTTTTTTTTTATTCTCTAAATTTCATATCTAAATAATATTTGTCTATTAAATGGTATTTCGTTTATCTTCATTTATTTGCACTCGTATTAGTCAGTTGGGCATATATATATTTTGGACTCCCCCTTTAATCATGTCTTTTGGTTGTTATTTTTGGTGGTAACCATTTTGAATACTTTAAATGTTGGGTTTAGTTTTGAAAAGGATTTATGTTTTCTTTAGTATTAAATACATCGAGAAAAAGTGAAATCGAATATCGAATCTTTTTCTGAATCTTGTTCTGAATCCCATTCCCGAAACTAGTTCTGAATCTATTGAAGTTATGAAAATAGTTCTTAATGTAGTTTCGAGTACAGTTCTGTATTAGTGCATGTAGTTTTGAATCTGTCTCTGAATGTAGTTTCAAATTTAGTTCTGAATATAGTTCAGAATCTATTTCTTAATCTAACTCTGAAACTAGTTCTGAATATATTCTGAATGTAATTCAGAACCTGTTTCGGAATGTAGCTATGAATTTAATTAATTTAAATTTAGATTCTAATTCAATTTATAGTTCAGATTACAGTTCTGTTGTAAATCAGATTATAATTAAGATCATACTTTAATTCAGGTTCTATTTCAGATTCAAGTTCAGATTATTATCCATTAACAATTTCATTCAGATTCTTGTGCAGATTCTAGTTGAAAATCTGTTTCAGATTCTTGTTTAGATTCAAATTAAGATTCAGTTTCTGTTTAGATTCCAGTTCAGATTCTGGTTCAGTTTGTAGTTAAGGTTTTTGTACAGATTCTAGTTCAGTTCATGTTTTAGTTTAGATTCTAGTTTATATTCACAGATCTAGTTAGGATCTAGTTCAATTTAGGTTCTAGTTCTGATTATAGTTTAGAGTCTTATTCAGATTCAAAGAGATTCTAATTCAAATTTTAATTCAAATTCTAATTCAGTTTAAGTTCTATTTCAGAACAAAGTCCATATTCTGGTTTAGATTCTGATTCAGATTCAGTTTCTGTTTAGATTGTAATGTAATTTTAGTTTAGATTCCAGTTCAAATTTTAGTTTAGTTTATAGTACAGATTATAGTCCAAATTCTAGTTCAGATTTTAGTTCAGATTTCAGTTCACAATTTAGTTCAGATTCTAGTTCAGATTCCAGTTCAGATTAAATTCAAGATTATAGTCCAGATTCTAGTTCAGATTCCATTTCAGATTCTAGTTTAGATTATAGTCCAGATTATAGTCCAAATTCTAGTTCAGATTTTTGTTCAAGTTCTAGTTCAAATTCTGTTTCAGATTATAATTCATTTTCCAGCTCTGATCCGAGTTCTGATTCTAATTCGATTCTCGTTCAGATTCTAGTTCAGGTTCTAGTTCACATTCCAGTTCAAAATAAAGCTCATATTATAGTTCAGATTTTAGTTCAGATTATAGTTCAATTTCCAGTTCTAGTTTAGATTCTAATTCCAATTCTCGTTCTGATCCATTAGATTATGCTTCAAATTCAGTTTGATATTTCAGTTCAAATTTAGATTCTATATCGATTTATTCTTCATACCATTTTTTCTCTAACTGTATTTACATTTTCGTAATAGTGGTAAATTCTTATTGTTGTTGTAGTTAACTGCTATTTTAACTGATCAAATGGGCGTATGAGTAATTTCTGTGATATCTATGATTTCCGCTAGAAAAGTTGAAAAGTTTAATTTAAGCAAAAATTATTTTTTTCTTTTTGGTAAAAAAAAATAAAGAAAAAAAACAAAAATTAAATTTAGAAAAAAACTGACAAATCGAGGTGTGTTCTTTTCTTGGGGAAATGAAAGAAAAAAATAAATAAATTTTTATATGCAAAATGAACAGATCTTAAAAGAATCTAGGAATTTTAAGAAATATTTTGAAAAAGCAGTGATTTATTTTTGAAATAAAGAATTTTCCAAACAGAATATCTTCTTATAGAGTTAAAATAATTTTCAGGTTAAAATACGTGTCTTAATGCGTTTAAATATTTCTCAATGAATTATTGTTTTTTTTCTGCTTTCTTTCCTCAATAATAAGATTATTTACTTCATCTTTCATGTTTTCTTTCTTTAATCCAACAACATTAGAAAGGTTTTCAAAAGAGAGTTATGTGTAGAATAAATAAATTATAGTTATTTTTTTCTTTTGCACCTTATTGCAAACTATTTTATCACGTTTGAACTTAATAGTTTTTCCTTAACAATTTTACTTTAGTTTATTAACAATTTAACACTTCATAGTTACCGTAAGGAACTCTTTGCTCTTTTTTCTTTTTTCCTCACCCTTCCTGCTTCTGCTTCTTAAATTCCTCATATTTAATTCTTGTTTTATGTTCATAGATTTTTCCTTTTTCTCTGAAAACTTTGTATCGAAATCTTAAAATGTTATTTATCGTTATATTATTTTATGTTTATTGATGTATTTCAGTTTGAGCACGTTTTTGTTGGTTTAAAACTTAAATAATTTTTTAAATAAAACTTTTAAATAAATTATAATTTGAAATATTTATAGAAAAAAATTTTATAATTAATTGCTTTGAAGAAGCAGTAAAGCGACTGAAATTGAACAGAACTGAATTAAAAAAACTTAACCAGAATTCAAAGTAAAACTTTACTGAAATTGGAACTAAAATCTTAAATATATTAGGAACTATAATCTAAGCCAGAATTAGAAGTAAAACTCAGAATTAAATTTAACTAAATTTTGTACTGAAATTCTTTTAATATCAAATAGAATCTAAACTTAAATCTGACCCAAAATCTAGAAACTAGAATCAGAACCAAAATCAGAAAAGGAATTTAAAATGTGAACTTAATTGAAATTAGAACTAGATTCAGCTGTAGAATCTAAACTAAAATCATAACTAGAACCTAAACTAAATTAGTATAAAACTGAACTTGAATCTAAACTGAAATCGGAACTAAAATCATATGTAAAATCTTTAACTAGAATCTAAATTAAATTTCGAAGTGGGACTAAAACCAAAATCTGAACTGGAATTTAAAATGTGAACTTAATTGAAATTAGAATTAGATTCAGATGTAGAATCTGAACTGTATTCTCAACTAAAGTCTGAATTTAAA
Source organism: Cochliomyia hominivorax (assembly GCA_004302925.2). NCBI lineage: Eukaryota > Metazoa > Arthropoda > Insecta > Diptera > Calliphoridae > Cochliomyia > Cochliomyia hominivorax. The sequence goes on along the minus strand of PYHX02000467.1, from coordinate 9,404,258 downwards.
TGTGAACCAGAATCTGGACTAAAATCTGAACTAGAAACTAGAATCTGAATTATAATCATTTCTGGAAATAGAACTAGAATCAGATGTAGAATCTGAAATATAATCATAACTAAACCCTGTATTGGATTCTGTAATAGAAACTATAATGGAATCTGACCCAAAAACTGGAATAGAATCTTAACTAGAATCCGAATTGGAATCGGAAATAAAATCTGAACTAGAATCTTTGCTGAAATCCAAACAAGAACTTAAACTTAAATCTGAAGTAGAAACTGGTATAGAATCTGATTCAGAATCTAAAGTAGAATCTAAAATATTATTTTAACTGTTATTCAGTTTTAGAATCTGAAAGAGAATCTCTATAATCTAAAAAAAATCTGAACTCAAATTCAAACTAAAATATGAACCAGAATCTGGTTTTTAATTTTAACTAAAATTTAATCTTTACTAAATTCCGTAATTGAATCTATAATGGAATCTGATTAGGAAACTGAACCAGAATCGAAATTATAACCTGAATTAGAATCTTAACTAAAAACTGAATCAGAATCTGGACTAAAGTCCATTCTGAACTGGAATCTAAACTATAAACAGAAATATAATCTCGATTGGAATTGGAACTTAAATCTATACTGGAACCTTAACAAGAATCGCAACTAGAATTTGAACTAAAATCAGAAACAGAACCTTAAGTTTTTCTTTAACTGGAATTGAAATTAGAATCTGAACTAAAATCTAAACTAGATATGCTCTGGCATCTGAATTAGAAACTGTACTGAAGTAAAATCTGGACTTTAATCGGATTTAAAAAATTAAACTCTAAATTTAGAATTAACTTGAACTAGAATTAAATGTAAAATCTAATTTAAAATCTAAAATAGAATGCCAGAGTGAAAAGCGGAATCTGAAACAGAATTTAAATTAGAATCTAAACTTGAATCTGACCTGGAATCTGAAGCACAATTTTGAAGAAAAATGTTTTGAGAAAATATCGTCCAAAAAATTCAAACATGATATTTGAAAAAAACATTTTTTTCCGTTTCAGGATAAAAATCGTCATGAATTCTGGAAACAAAAACTTTCATTAAGATATCGAAAATCTTTTAAAAATGCTGCACATCAACATACTTATGTTATGCCACATCTTATGACATAATTCTCAAAATGTTTTCAATTGCAAATAAATTAAAATTATTTAAATAAATAAATGTAACATTTTTATGTTAAAAGATCTTAACATCTTTTAAAACATAAATCACAAATAAAGATTATTTTACATTTTTTTTTCTACTTTTTGCCAAGATTACCGTTATTATTAAAGCATATAATTGAACACACCCAATAAAGTTAAAATCATCACAATCACCAGTCAGCATCATAATACATTTAATACACTCTGTTAAGGGGGAAAAAAGATCTTAACTTAAAAAAGTTTAGCCATGGTCATGCTTTTACTTAAACAAAAGCTAAACTGAAAAAAAAACATCTAAAAAAACAACAACAAGAAAAAAGGTAATAGCTTACTATAACAACTACTTACTATTGACTTCTTTTTTTTTAAATAAATGAAATGAAAGAATGAATGAATGAAATACAAGAAGATGAAGAGGAAAAAAACAACATGCACCAATTTCCATTGTACTCACACACACACTCACTCGTATGATTTTTATTTGTAACGACTTTTTTTGTCTTAAATACTTTCCATAGAGACAAAACTTTATAGCGAACATTCGTATGTATGTTTACATTTATACACACAAACAAACAGTAGTAAAAGATTTAACATTTTATTGTTTGTTTGTTGACCAAAAGACTTTTTTGTTGCAAGCGATTTTTCTGCTTTAAATCTGTTATTTTGTTAATAAAAAAGATTAAACGAAAAACGGTTGAACAATAAAAAAACTGTATTTTATTTATATGAAAATAACAATAATATTAGATCCCAGCAGGTTCCCTTTTTTGGTTTAATAGGATAATATTTATGGCATACAATCTCCTATAACAAAAATGTATCTTTTACTTAAGAATGAAAATATGAAAATAAATATTAAATTATTAATTTTTATTTAGTTAAAAGTATTAAAAGAGGAAAATAAATAAAAAATCTCTTAATAAAATTAATATTGGAAAGAGAAATAACTGGAAATGAACCGGAAGTGAAATATTATAAGACTAGAACTGAATTAGAACTGAACTAGAACTGAACCAGAACTGAACCAGAACTGAACCAGAACTGAACTAGAACTGAACTAAAATTGAACTAGAACTGAATTAGAACTGAATTAGAACTAGAACTGAATTGGAGCTGAACTAGAACCGAACCAGAATCTGAACTAGAATCTGAACCAGAATCTGAACTTAATTCTGAAATAGAATGTGTAAAATTAGTCAATTTTCTCTAAATTAAGATTTAAGTCTGATTTAAGCACAAAATAATCTTTAAACAAGTAACAAGTTATAGTCGGTCAAGCACGACTATTTAATACCACGCACCACATTATTGGTTAAAAGCTGTAGCTACCAAAAATTAATGAACCACCCTCATATAAAAACATTTTTTATTTATGCTTAAAAGCTATTATAATAGTATCAACATTCTTATGGTACCTTTAAAAGGGTTTTTTTCTATGGATAATATGTGGGAGCTAAAATATATTATGGACGGACCCACGTGAATTTTCTCAAATCGATTTTCACTTACTTGACTTATTATTACAATAATAATGTATATTTGAGATTTGAGCCCTTCAAATTGATATTTTAAAATATTATAAAATTATTCTTTTTTTACAAATTTCATTAAAATCACTTTATATTTGGGATTTTAGTGAACTTAAATCTTCATTCTGGGAGAAACATAAAATAAAGAATTTTGTATCCGCAATTTCAATAGGCATCGTCCTTAGGCCAAAGTATTAGCATATGCCAAACTTCATTTAGATATCGTAAAAACTGCGACCTGCATTTTATTGACAATTTTATATGAATAATTAGCCAGTCCGCCGATCAGAGGTCGATTAAATCGACTCAGATAGCGATTCTGAGTCGAACAGCATTTTTGTACAAAAGTAAAATACCCCAATCACTTATGGAGATGTAGAGAGAATTGAATAAAAATTTCTAAAGAATAAACAAATGAAAAAATACATAATTTTTTCAGTTTATTTTTAATTTATAATTTTTTAATTTTAAAAAATTTTATATTTTTTTAAATAAATTTTAAATAAAACATTTCATTTTTCTCTTTATTAGATAAGTGTTGGATAAATACATTTAGTTAGTAATGCAAATATATAAATTAACGAGGAATTGATATCCATATCTTCTTCTTTTTTTGCAAAAATCTACTGTTTTACTGAATCCGCCAATAATTATTTAACACATTTCTCGTAATTTCAAATGACCTTCTTGTAACTGAATTTGTTATAAAATTATTACAAATTCTATTACAAACTTCCATTGATATGATTAAGCCAACTTAATATTTAATTTATGTTCGCAATCACTAAAAATTCGCCTAAATTCAACAAATTAAAGTTAAAAGCGAAAAAAATGATTTTTTTGGCAACTACCAAATGCAAATTACGTTTTAAGTCCAAATTTAAACTATTTAACAAGGTTTTTTTTTATTATAAACAAAATAAAACAAAAAAGACTTAAATAGCCAAAAGTTATAATAAATTACAACATATTGATTGTAACACTCTGGCAAACTATAAAAATCTTACAAAAATAAATAATAAAACAATATTTAACGGTAAAACACCCAATTTATTTAACAAAAATAAACAACAACAATAACATTAATAATAAAATAAATCTATTATTGCATGTAATGTGAAGCGGCAAGTGGCATAATTAATTTTATGTTTGAATATTTTTTTTTATTCGAACAAAATATGTTATTGGCACGCAAGACAAATTGCTTTTAAATAATAATAAAATCAACAATAACAACAACAAATAAAAATTTGAAAAAAAATAAAAATAAAAAAATTTATGAAGCAAAGAAATTTATTCAAATACTGATAAAAAGATAAACGTAACATGAAAGCTTAACATCAGTAAACTTAAGTTATTGCAGCTTTAAACATGATTTTGCAAAATATAATTTAAATAAAAATAATTAAATTTTGTTAAATAACATTTAAATTACACACCTTTTTATGATAAATTTGGAAAAAATTGTTTAATTACTTTTTCTTTGGCAAAATTGCCAAAAACCAAAAAAAAATGAATTTATTGCGAAAAAAAAACAAAAGACTTAAGCAACAAACTTTTTTTATTTTGTTAAAAAATTTGATACGAAATTTTTAATGCAAAATTTTTTAATTAAAATTTTAAGAAATTTATTTTAAGTTTATAGTTAATTTTGTTTAACTTAATATTTTTTTAACGGAAACTGCAAAAACAAAAGTGTTAAGCAACAAACTTTTTTTAAATTAATTTCTATATCCATACTTACATGCTTCTTTGTTTTTGCAGAAATTTATATTATATTTTACTTCTTTTTACTTGTTATTATAACTCCTAGAAAATATAGTCTTGTTGCCTATATTACGTATAACAATTGACTCTAAATCTCTTGTTATGTCAATTTAATTATGTCCGTCCCTCTGTCCGCGTGTTCAATTAAATAATCAACTTTCTATACCCTACACCATCGTAGGTGGTTGGGGCTTTATGCGTTTGTGATGAAAAAAAATTGCATTATACCACCTTTTATATGCACCTGTAAGTTTACTATTCAACTCAGAATCACTTTCTAAGTCGATTTAACGATGTCCGTCCGTCCGTATGTCTGTCCGTCCGGCTGGCTGCCCATGTTAACATTGTAAACAGTCTATAGGTTGCAATTGTTGAGATATATTGATGGTCCAGGAATGAAGCCTATTAAATTTGGCTATGTTCAGTTCAATATATCAGGAACCTCCTGCACAAATTGGCTCCCGTTCAAAGGTTTTAAGTTTATTGCGGATTTTAATTATTTTCATTTCGTTGTGATGAAATCTGCAAACACAAAAGTGTTAAGAAAAAAACTTTTTAAAATATAATTATGCCCTACAGCTCTATAGATGCTTTACTGTTTTTTTGCAGATATTTCCATTATAATTCTCCTTTTTTTGTTGATCAAGAGAATAGTTTTTCTAAAATTAAAACAAAATTAAATGCCAAAAAAATTAATAATATTTTTCTATTCGTATATTGCAGACTTTAATTATTTTTTTATTCGAATGAATAATATGAAAACAAAAGACTTACGCAACAAACGTATTTCTTACAAGCACACAATATGTCCAAATCGACTTTTTTGGAAAATAATTCTGTAACTTTCGAACCGTTAAAGTTATTTTAATGAAATTTCTCATGGTTAAAGCTGAGGTAGTTTGAAATTGTTTTAAAGAAGTACAATTTCCTTTGTATCCAGGGTCATAGTCGACGACCCTCTAATTTGGGTTGATTTTTTAAAAATTTGCCAAAAACTCATTTATGGATGAAAGAAAAGAAACTTTGTACGTAGATAGTGTTTGAAAATTTCTATAAATATAGAATACTTGTAGGTTACCTTTTTTTTTTTAAGTTAGTGAGCTTAATATAGGTCTCATAGTTTTTTTTTAACATTTGCTAAATTCTCTATAAACTTTTATAAAATTTTGTTGAAATAACTGAAGAAATATATGAATCAGTTTAAAAGTTATGTTAATCTGAAATTGAGACTTAAAAAAAAATAACTAATCTTCTGGAATTTTTTTCCAAAAAGGTGGCAACATTTAATTATTAAATTTGTTGCTTTTTTTTTTTGTTCTGAACTAAACAATTTTTTATAATTTTTCAAGTAAATCTTAATAGGAATAAGTGTAAAGTAAATTAGGATGAACTTGATACAAAGATTTGTCCAAATTTCTCAAATCATAAAGTTGGCATCCCTTTTAAATTATACCAAATAAATAGCTACATGGATAGGGTCAACATCCAAAAATTATTTTCTGCCGACCATGGACTGGTCGGTTAGTGAAAAAAATACATTTTTATATATCTTGTTTAAAGGTTGGAATTTTTGGGTGTTTTTTTGAATAGAAAATTTGAGAGTTTCAGTTCATTTAAAATTTTTGAGAACATTCGACCTTCCGCTACTTTTCTTTTAAAAATTAAAAAATTCAAAGGTGAAATCGGGTGAAATACCTCTAGATTTTGAGTCCCTGAAATTCAAATTATTATTAAAAATTCACATCCGTGATGCTTGTTAAATGTTTAATTGTAAAGCGTAACAATTCTCGGCTCTTCTGTCAAAGATGTTTATGGTTTTACATAGATGTCTATAATGTTTTCATGAATTATTAAATTTTTGTAAAACATTTAGGAAATACAGACTTATCATTCTCTTAAAATATACGTATCAACTCATAATCTCTTACCAAATTTATTTTATGATGTCCGTCCATCCGTCTGGATGTTCAACTATATAAAACTTGAAGAGAAATTATTAATTAAAATTCTTAACTTAAAAATCACAAATTTTATTATCTTGAGACAAAGATATGAAAAACAAAGTTATCGATAACTTTTTGCCTTGATTTATTATATATTTTATTTTATACACGTTTGCATTTAACCCCTAAAATCATATAATTTTTATGAGTTTTCTGTGATTTTATCTAATTTGCTTTTATTTTAAATCGTTTCATTATACCCTACAAGATCGTAGGTGATTGTGGTGTTATGTTTTGTTTGTAACATACCGAAGAGATTGTGTTACACCCACCTAAGAATTACTTTCTGAGTCGATTTCAGGATGTCCGTCCGTCTGTCTGTCCGTCCGACTGGCTGTCCATGTAAACGTTGTAAACACTCTACAGATCGCAATTTGTGAGATATTTTGATGAAATTTGGTAAATATTATTATTTTGATTTAAGGACAAAAACTGTTGAACTTGGCTATATTTCAAATACCTCCCATACAAATTTCCTTCTAAACTTTTCCTTATGTTATTCTAAACCGATGTGTCAAATTATGAAAAGGTCGGTCCTTTGCTACTCACAGGTCCCATACAGGTCTCCTTCCAAATTACAAATTAAAATAAATTTAAGCAAAAAACGATATGTGATATTATACGAGAGTCGTTCATTAATTTTTCATAACTATCATTTATAACCGCTATTGGGGTGTAGGGTATTACATAGTCGGACTAATGTTTTAAGAATTTATTACTATTTTTCCTTGATTTCTACTTTAAGTACATTTCTTCATGAACTATTAACCAAAAAAAAATGAAAAAAGAGTTCTCTAATAGGAAATGATGACTATTAATTTTAATAAGTTTTGATAATCTTTTTGGATTTCTTTGTTTTTTTTTTTTCTTAACTTTTTGCTCATAAAACTAACGTATGTATGTGTATTCGTGTGTCTGTGTGTGTGTGATTACAATTATATGACTTTAAAGCACCTCATGCACGTATTTGTATTATAATCATTAAAAAAATGTATCAAGATAAAAAAGTTTTCATATACAACAAGTTCAAACTCGCATTTTAGTACAATTTTTCATGATCAAGGCAAATTGACTAAATTTAAGATTAGACAGACGGACGTATAATGAACTATTTTTGTTGTTATTTTTTTACAAAAAATTTTAAACACAATTTAGGTCATTTAAAACGTTTTTTTTTGTTTAGTTTAATTTAATTTAAGTTATTTTTTTGCTTGAAGTATTTTTGTTAGAGATAATCAAGGTAAATGTTCTTTAGCAAATAATTAGAGATTTTTATTTGCAAACGATTTTATTTGTGGTTTAAATAAAAATTGATTTTATTATTTTTTTAATTTAATTCAATTGTTTATAGTTTTTATTACATTTTTATTTGTAATTTTTTATAAAATTTATTATGCAAACATTTTAATGTTATTAAAAAAAAACTATCCTTCCGTAATTATAACAACAATAATAAATTATAATTTTTATTTTAAATAAAAAAATATTTGAAAAATTTTTCAAATAGAAAAAATATTTACAAAGAAGTTTCATGTGCTTTATTTAATGTTATTTTTAATAAAAAGTAAATATTTTATATGTCATTTTTATGAATTTTTTATAAATGATGGATAAATTAAAAGTTAAATGATTCCGATAAGAGATAATTAAGATGTTTGTATAGAATTTCATGTTTATTTAGATTTTTTTTCAATTTTGTTCAGGTAAAAATGTTATAGAAGGTCAAGCCCGACTATGTAATATCGTACACAATGGTTGTAAATGACATTTTCCAGAAATTTATGAATGACCCTCATATAATTTGCTTTCCTCATTTTGATTAAATGCTACATACATTATTATGATAATAACATTTATGTGATATTTTTGCGTTTGAAAAGGATGTTTTCTTTTGGGATTATGTCGGAGCTAAAAGAAATGAAGGACCGACCTTCGTATAATTTCGAACAACAATTTTGGATTATAACAATATCATCGTATATGTGAGCTTTAAAGTTAAAGTTGATTGTCTATAGAAAAGTCATCGATAACTTCGATTGTCTACATAAATATTATTAATAACTCAAATTTTATGTAGAAACATTATGTTCCATAGGAAAGTTATCGATAACTTTGATGTTCAATAGGAAAGTTATCGATAACTTTGATGTTCTATAGGAAAGTTATCGATAACATTGATGTTCAATAGGAAAGTTTTCGATAACTTTGATGTTCAATAAGAAAGTTATCGATAACTTTGATGTTAAATAGGAAAGTTATCGATAATTTTGATGTTCAATAGGAAAGTTATCGATAACTTTGATGTTCACTAAGAAAGTTATCGATAACTTTAATGTTAAATAGGAAAGTTATCGATAATTTTGATGCTCAATAGGAAAGTTATCGATAACTTTGATGTTCAATAGGAAAGTTATCGATAACTTTGATGTTCAATAGGAAAGTTATCGATAACTTTGATGTTCAATAGAAAAGTTATCAATAACTTTGATGTTCAATAGAAAACTTATCGATAACTTTGATGTTCAATAAGAAAGTTATCGATAACTTTGATGTTCTATACAAAAGTTATCGATAACTTTGATGTTCAATAGGAAACTTATCGATAACTTTGATGTTCTATAGGAAAGTTATCGATAACTTTGATGTTCTACAGGTAAGTTATCGATAACTTTGATATTCAATAGGAAAGTTATAGATAATTTTGATATTCTATAGGAAAGTTATCGATAACTTTGATGTTCAATAAGAAAGTTATCGATAACTTTGATGTTCTATAGAAAAGTTACCGATAACTTTGATTTTCTGAAGAAACATTTATAACTTCATTTTTCTATAGAAAAATGATCGATAATTTAGTTTTTCTTCATAAAAATTTTCGAAATCATCATTTTTCTTTAGACAAACTAACGATAACTTTGTTTTTCTGTAGTAATATTATTAATAACATTATTTTTATATAGAAAAACTAAATATAACTTTATTTTTCTATTGAAAAACGTTAAAGTTAAATTTTTTACAGAAAAAAGGTCGACAACTTTGTCTTTCTACAAAAGAATTATAGATAACTTTATTTTTACAAAGAAAAATTATCGATAATTTTTATTTTCTTTTTTATACAAAATTTATCACAAGAAAAATTTAAAAACATGTCTATCGAACATTTTTCTATATATAAAAATTATTTTTTATTCATTTCTCTTTATAGAAAAATTATCGATAACTAAATTTTTCTAAAGAAAAACTGTCGTTAACTTAAATTTTTCCAAAAAATTATTATGAACTAAAATTTCCTTTAAAGAAAATTCCAAATATTTTATTTCGACCACTAAATACCTGCCCATTTTTCCGTTCATGCTTTCCAATCATCATGAACTTTAATGCAGGAAATTCTTTTCAAATAAAAAAATATTTTTAATCTTTAAGATTTATTTGGTATCAAACCATAAAAATTATTTCATTCTTAAATACCAAAAAATAACAACAACAGTTAATAGAATGTATTTGTTGTTGTTGTATCTAATAGAATGTATGAAAAGTTCTATATTTATTTATTTTTTTTTTGATAATTTTTCTTTCAATGCTGATGATTGTTCGTTGTTGTTGTTGTTGTTGTTGTCTTAACTATTTTTGGTCATAATGCTCAATGACCGTTAAAATGGTTTAAAGTGAGCGCCTTTCCACAGCTTGATACATTTTTAACAAATTTATTGGCATCCGAAGCAGCAGCAGTCAGCAACAGTAACTTCATAACGAGGGACAGACACATGGAGCAGAAGTAGAAGCCACAAGTTACAACTTTTTTTTGGTTGCTAAAATAACGACAACAACAAACACCACATAAATATTACAACAACTAGCAAAAAAGAATAGTGAAATATATAACTTTTTTTCCAAGATTCTGTTCTTGTCCAATCGAAAAAATTCTAACTCGAAGAAAAAAATAGAATGAAATGAATGAAAATTGTGTTGTTGTTGTTGGTTGAACTTTTGTAACCTTTAACTAACGATTCGTTGGTGGTGGTAAACATTTTCTATCAACATAAACATTTATCATTACAACAACTGGACAAAACCCCAACAAAAACAACAACAAGAGCAAAAATTACTCTCCAATAGGCAGCTCCCAACAACAACAAAAAACAAAAGAACAATTAATAATATTAGATTTGGCTATGCCGAATCATCAATACCCTCCAACCAAAATGTGTGTGAAGTAATTACGTTGTGTTCGTTCATACACACTTACATATACACTCACTAAATTTTACAATATATAAAAGTTTTTCTTAAATATAACACAGAAACACTTAATGAGTCACAAAATTAGTTATATTTTACGCTATAACTTTTTTTCTACTGAATCGATTGATAATTTTTGGAATGTTAATGTAGTGATGTTCTGATGTGGGCCAACAACAGACAGATAGACAAACAGACACAACTAAATCGACTCATATTATAATTTAATGCAAGAATATATAAATATAGATAAAGGAGTCCGAAATGATTCCTTCTCAGCGTTACACACGGAATGATAAAGTTAATATACCCTCTTCACCACTTGTGGTGGTGAAGGGTAAGAAACTATAGAACGTTTGTCTAGTTAAAATAGTTTTCGAATCATTTTATTAACTTAAAATATTAAAAACAACTGGAAAAATTGAACCGTAAACCCAGAAGAAAGAACATTTTCTACAGGATGAACGAATGAGTTTTATTTCGGCGTTTTTTTTTTTTTCTAATTTTACTTTATTTTATTATTTTACGAGATGATAGTTATGATCTGCAATTGGCGTCGTTAGCTATCAACAGAGTCATTATCATTATTTAACTTAAAATATAAAAAGAACTGAATTAAATTTATTTGATCCAGATTTTATACTAAAAGAAAAATCTCAACCAAAAAAAAAAAAAAAAAAAACAAATGGAGAAGAAAATTAAGGTTTATTTTTATGGCGTTTGTGCATTTTTTATATTGATGTGATAAATACGTGTGGAATGGGAGGAAATATTAAAATTTTATAAGAGGAAACTAAAATAAAAATTCTAAACGATTTAAATTATTTCGGAAAGAAATTATTTATGTTTTGTAAAAGATAATTATAGATATTTATAACTTTTCTATAGAAAAATAATGTTATCGATAATTTTCTATAGAAAAATAATTTTTTTCTATAGAAAAATAATTTTTTTCTATAGAAATTTTTCTATAGAAAAATAATGTAATCGATAATTTTTCTATAGAAAAATTAAGTTATCGATAATTTTTCTATAGAAAAATTAAGTTATCGATAATTTTTCTATAGAAAAATTAAGTTATCGATAATTTTTCTATAGAAAAATTAAGTTATCGATAATTTTTCTATAGAAAAATTAAGTTATCGATAATTTTTCTATAGAAAAATTAAGTTATCGATAATTTTTCTATAGAAAAATTAAGTTATCGATAATTTTTCTATAGAAAAATTAAGTTATCGATAATTTTTCTATAGAAAAATTAAGTTATCGATAATTTTTCTATAGAAAAATTAAGTTATCGATAATTTAAAAATTAAGTTATCGATAATTTTTCTATAGAAAAATTAAGTTATCGATAATTTTTCTATAGAAAAATTAAGTTATCGATAATTTTTCTATAGAAAAATTAAGTTATCGATAATTTAAAAATTAAGTTATCGATAATTTTTCTATAGAAAAATTAAGTTATCGATAATTTTTCTATAGAAAAATTAAGTTATCGATAATTTTTCTATAGAAAAATTAAGTTATCGATAATTTTTCTATAGAAAAATTAAGTTATCGATAATTTTTCTATAGAAAAATTAAGTTAACGATAATTTTTCTAAAATCTTATAAATTTATCGTTAATTTTTCTAGCATAAAATTGGATTTGATTTGAAATTTCTTTTCTGTGTTTAAAATACTCACGGTTTTTTCTCTAAATTCTGTTGTTCGTTTTTAAATTTCAACTTAAAACGTTAAGTTATTTTCTTATTATGAATTTGAATCGCCATTTTTTTAAAGTCAATAATTTGTTTCCATCATTTATTTTATCTTAAGTTACTTTTTGCATATCTCTCAAAATATAAGCGGTTTCAGTTAAAGTTGCCTTCTGCAAAATCATTAAATTTTTTTCGCATTTTCATATTTTTTTACTCAGTTTTTGCTGCTTCTTCTTCGGAGGCATTGATGAGATGATGGTGTTTTAAACGAATAATAACCTATTGACCCAGTTACTGTTGGGCTTAACAGAGAGATAAATAAAAATAAACACAACAATAACAAACAAACAAACAAATAGAGAAAAAAACAAAATAAAACTGAAAGCGATTTTTAATTAAAAAATACATAAAATTGGAAAAATTCAAATGAGAATAATAAAATAAAATTTAAAAAGGAAATTAAGAGATTAATAAAGGATGAAAAGGAAAAGGAATTTTTTAACCACTAATTTATTTGCTGACTTAGATCATCTTTAATTTATGTTATTTTCAATAAATTTTTCTTAAAAGCAGAGTAAGGAGAAATTGGGAAGAAAATCTTTATTTTCAAATGATTTTAATTTTTAATTTTCATTTGCGAAGATTAAAAAATTAAACTCATTTGTCCTTCGATAAAATTTTTGACTAATACACCTGATGTCAAAGCAATTTGTGCGAATTATTTATTAAACTCTTTTTTGGATTTCACTCACATTTTTATTTTTGTCACTTTTATCTTTTATTATATTATAGCATTAAATTCTTTTCGGAAAGCGATAAAAAATAAAATTCTCGTTTAAAATATTAAAATTAAACTCTTCGAAAGATCCGATCTTATGAAGAGTGAACAAAATAGTCGAAAACCTTCACTTGCCTTAAAGTCTTTTTTCTTTAACGCATTTAACTAAAAAATCTTCTGCAATTTAAGTTCATAACAATTTGCGTATTTAAATGTAAATATCAATTACGTTGACATATCGACAAGTGTTGTAGGCAAAAGTAGGTAAAATATTCATTATGAAGAAAAAAAGACTTAAATAAACAAAAAAACAAATATTTATGTTAAATTGTATAAATAATCTTTTGGTTTAGTCTTTTCAAATGTTGATTTAAAAATTGTGTAAAAATTGTGTTAACTATTGTCACTCAATTGTGTCCATTTTTTTCTGTACGTAAGTATGAGTGTATTAAAAAACGTATGTGTCTTAAGTCTTTTGTTTATTAAATATCAAAATGGTGCATATTCGTATAAAGTAAATGCAAATTTAAAATAATTTAACATAATTTTCAAAATTTCTTAAAATGTTAATTATCTAAACAAGTTATCGATAACTTTTTTAAAACATACAGATAACTATAACTATAAAACTTGATAGACAAATTTTTATTAAATAACAATGATATCGACAATTTTTCCATAGAAAAATAATGTTATTGATAAATTTTTTATATAAAAGTTAAGTTGTCGATAAATTTTCTATATAAAAGTTAAGTTATCGATAACTTTTCTATAGAAAAGTTAAGTTATCGATAACTTTTCTATAGAAAAGTTAAGTTATCGATAACTTTTCTATAGAAAAGTTAAGTTATCGATAACTTTTCTATAGAAAAGTTAAGTTATCGATAACTTTTCTATAGAAAAGTTAAGTTATCGATAACTTTTCTATAGAAAAGTTAAGTTATCGATAACTTTTCTATAGAAAAGTTAAGTTATCGATAACTTTTCTATAGAAAAGTTAAGTTATCGATAACTTTTCTATAGAAAAGTTAAGTTATCGATAACTTTTCTATAGAAAAGTTAAGTTATCGATAACTTTTCTATAGAAAAGTTAAGTTATCGATAACTTTTCTATAGAAAAGTTAAGTTATCGATAACTTTTCTATAGAAAAGTTAAGTTATCGATAACTTTTCTATAGAAAAGTTAAGTTATCGATAACTTTTCTATAGAAAAGTTAAGTTATCGATAACTTTTCTATAGAAAAGTTAAGTTATCGATAACTTTTCTATAGAAAAGTTAAGTTATCGATAACTTTTCTATAGAAAAGTTAAGTTATCGATAACTTTTCTATAGAAAAGTTAAGTTATCGATAACTTTTCTATAGAAAAGTTAAGTTATCGATAACTTTTCTATAGAAAAGTTAAGTTATCGATAACTTTTCTATAGAAAAGTTAAGTTATCGATAACTTTTCTATAGAAAAGTTAAGTTATCGATAACTTTTCTATAGAAAAGTTAAGTTATCGATAACTTTTCTATAGAAAAGTTAAGTTATCGATAACTTTTCTATAGAAAAGTTAAGTTATCGATAACTTTTCTATAGAAAAGTTAAGTTATCGATAACTTTTCTATAGAAAAGTTAAGTTATCGATAACTTTTCTATAGAAAAGTTAAGTTATCGATAACTTTTCTATAGAAAAGTTAAGTTATCGATAACTTTTCTATAGAAAAGTTAAGTTATCGATAACTTTTCTATAGAAAAGTTAAGTTATCGATAACTTTTCTATAGAAAAGTTAAGTTATCGATAACTTTTCTATAGAAAAGTTAAGTTATCGATAACTTTTCTATAGAAAAGTTAAGTTATCGATAACTTTTCTATAGAAAAGTTAAGTTATCGATAACTTTTCTATAGAAAAGTTAAGTTATCGATAACTTTTCTATAGAAAAGTTAAGTTATCGATAACTTTTCTATAGAAAAGTTAAGTTATCGATAACTTTTCTATAGAAAAGTTAAGTTATCGATAACTTGTCTTTATAAAGTAAAATTATCGATGACTTTTCTACAGAAATATTAATTTTCTATACTTCATACTTTTCAGTTTTTCTTTTATTCAAATTTGTAAATCATCCCGGAAGTCTTAAACAGTGAAAATTATTTAACTAATTACCGCTCATTCCCTCTAACAATCGGTTTAATACAAAAACATAACATTCAGAAAAGAAACGCTAAAATCTATTGAAATTCCATGCAAAAAGAGAATATTAAAACAGCCGTCATGCCAATTACTTTAAAAATATCGTTAAACCTCTAATTATTATATAATGAAAAAATGAAAATCAAGAAAAATTTTGCAAGAAAAAATCCTGTATTGAAGTCTTTTTTTGTAAAACTTTTGTTTTTCTTTAAGTTGCAATTTAAGCTTTTTTTCTAATAATTCATATCAGTATGTTTTAAAACTTTTTTAACCAAAAAAAAAATATGAAAATTCGTTTTAAAAATGGGTGTTGTCCTTTATGTTTTGTAATCGTAGATTTGTTTTTAATGCGAGATAATTTCTATTAAAATGACTGTAAACATGATATGAGAGCTGTTTTCCTTTGTAAAGTGTTATTTTGTCAATTTGCTTCTTTTTTCCACCATTTTGTACATGTTTAAGAGTTATTAAAAATTTAGTCAATAATATGACCATTTAAGGTTTTAAAATGACAGCAACAACAACAACAAATAATAAATTTCTAAATTATGAAATTAAAGTTTGTGGCTTAAGTCTTTTGTTTTATTTATCGATTCAAATAAAACAAGTATAAATATTAAAGTGAGTCAAGCCCGAATATTGAATAACCTACACCACATTGTTGCTTGTACAAAAAAATTTATGAACGACCCTCGTGCAATTTGCTATTTTTGCCTATTTGTATACATGATCCATTTAAGAAGGATTTTTTGGAGGGCTATATGGACCGACCCTCGTTTAATTTCTCATAGACTGATCATGGACTGATCCTCGTTAACATGACTCAGGAAGTAATACCGGGACGAACAGTATAATTTAAAAAGGTGGTAGGACTATATTTTCTGCTTGTTACAAACATCTGCATAAACGCATAATACCGCCACCGCCTTTGGTGATGTAGGGTACAGTTTAATAAGAAACATAACATTTTAAAAGAATTTTAAGATTTTTGTTTATTAAACAATTTTTTTTAATTTATTTAATATTTTTGTTTATTATTTTTTAATAACAAATTATTTATGAAAATAATTTAAATCTAATTAAATCTCATAATGAATACAACACGCATTTAATTATGAATATTTTATAAATTTAGCTTTAAAATTAAAAAAAAAAAAAAAAAAAAAAAAAAAACTTAATTTGTTTGTAAATAACTTGACATTTAAGAATTTACACTGCAAATGCCATTGTCAAAGTTTTATGAAAATAATTAAATAAAAAATCCATTAAAAAATTAATAATTAAAATATAAAAATTCATTCTCGTCTGCAAAATGAGAAAAGATTTCATTACGATAAAAATGATTTAATAAATTTAATTAAAAATTCTTAACTGATGTATTTTCAAAAGAGTTAGAGTGATCTAAACTTTGTCAAACTCAAAATGCACAATGGCTCAGAAAAGTATGAAAATATGAAAGAATTTTTCATAAAAAAATCTAATTTGAAAAATATAAAATTTTAGGTGAAACAAGTAAAAATGCAATATTTGTCTATGGCGAATCTTCAGCTCCCTCCACCTAAAATTCCTGTGAAATAAATTAGTTATGTTTCGTATATACACAATCACATATCGGATATATCTTTTAATATACAGAACCGATTTTGCTGATTCTAAATAGGATACTTTACAACAAATACTCAAGGCAAATTATGTTCTGTCAATTATTATGGATGTAAGCGTGCTCACAACAGTCAGAGAGATAGACATACCGGCAGACAGATATAGCTAAATTGGCTCAGATTTTGATTTGATATAAGAAAATATATATAAATTACAGGATGATTCGATGATTTCTTCCATTTATTGAAAACTGAAATTCTTTTAGGGAAAAGTTTAAGTTCCCAGC
The DNA here is from genome assembly GCA_004302925.2 of Cochliomyia hominivorax. Taxonomy (NCBI): domain Eukaryota; kingdom Metazoa; phylum Arthropoda; class Insecta; order Diptera; family Calliphoridae; genus Cochliomyia; species Cochliomyia hominivorax. The sequence goes on along the minus strand of PYHX02000467.1, from coordinate 9,386,982 downwards.
GAAAAATTTAAATATTGAAGAATAATTTATTTTTATCATATTATATTATATTATATTATATTATATTATATTATATTATATTATATTATATTATATTATATTATATTATATTATATTATATTATATTATATTATATTATATTATATTATATTATATTATATTATATTATATTATATTATATTATATTATATTATATTATATTATATTATATTATATTATATTATATTATATTATATTATATTATATTATATTATATTATATTATATTATATTATATTATATTATATTATATTATATTATATTATATTATATTATATTATATTATATTATATTATATTATATTATATTATATTATATTATATTATATTATATTATATTATATTATATTATATTATATTATATTATATTATATTATATTATATTATATTATATTATATTATATTATATTATATTATATTATATATATTATATTATATTATATTATATTATATTATATTATATTATATTATATTATATTATATTATATTATATTATATTATATTATATTATATTATATTATATTATATTATATTATATTATATTATATTATATTATATTATATTATATTATATTATATTATATTATATTATATTATATTATATTATATTATATTATATTATATTATATTATATTATATTATATTATATTATATTATATTATATTATATTATATTATATTATATTATATTATATTATATTATATTATATTATATTATATTATATTATATTATATTATATTATATTATATTATATTATATTATATTATATTATATTATATTATATTATATTATATTATATTATATTATATTATATTATATTATATTATATTATATTATATTATATATATTATTATTATTATTATTATTATTATTATTATTAATATTATTATTATTTTCTTTTAATAGAGTTGTTTTTGAAAAATTAAATTTTTTAGAAAAAAAATAAATTTTCTGAAAAATTTAATAAAAAATATTATTTTTTATTAAAAAATTTATTATTTTTTATTTTATTTATTATTATTATAATTTTTGAAGTAGAATATTTTTTTAATTTAAATTATTATGAAAAAATAAATTGTTAGAGAAAAACTAAATTAAAAAAAGAACTCTTTATCTAAATTGTTCTCTTTCTCTCTAAATAAATTAATTTTTTTAGAGAAAAAAATTATAAAAAATTGATTTTTGTGAATTTTTTTAGAAAAATTATTTTTAAAATTCTTACTAAAAAAAATCTTTTTAGAAAAAATTTTGAAAATTTGATTTTCTAGAGTAAATTTACTGATTTTTAAATTGAGAGAAAATTTATTTTTTTTTTTTTTTTAAGAAAAACAATGTGACCGACAATTTGTCAATAAAAAATGTTGATCTACAATTTTTTATAGGAAAATAATGTTATCGATAATTTTTTATAGCAGAATAACGAGATCGATAATTTTTCTATAGGAAAAAAATGCTATCGATTTTTTCTTCTATAGAAAAATGAAGTTACCGATAATTTTTTAATGAGAAATAATGTAATCGATTTTTTATAAATTAAAGTCATCGATATATAGATATATATAAAATAAAATGTGTGTATGTGTGTATGTATTTATGTATGTATGTATGTATGTATGTATGTATGTATGTATGTATGTATGTATTGTATAGAAAACACCTGGGCTAATTTTTATGAAATTTTATGATCCCAACATAGGCTACACAAAATTCCGATAGAACCAGTAAAGAACTACCATAGCGAGAGTTTTTAAATTTGGTCCCAATTAATATTAAAAAATAAATCTTTTAATATTTATTGGATTTTTAATAAAAAATAAAAATTAAAAATTTAATTTTCTATTAAAAATTATTTCTTAATCATAATTATTTTTTTAATAAAATAATTAATATTTTAATGAAAAAATGTTAAATAAATATTTTCTTTTTTTTAATTTAATCAAAAATTTTAATTAATTAAAAATGTTTTAATTAATAACTTTTGCCCGAAAGCTTTTCCCTCCTTAACATACAATTTTTTTTTTAAACTTTTTCTTAAATGAAATGTTTTTTCTCTCTTTCTCTTCATTGATATGTTTTTTCTCTATCTTCATTATTTAAAAATCTTAAAAGCTTCATTATTAAATTTAAAAGCAAATTAAATCTATTCCTATTCAATCTATTTCCTATTCAAACATAAAAGCTTTCTGTTACTTATATTTTATTACAATTTACTTAAAAAACTTTTACAAGAATTTATAATCTTTAAATTAAAAATTAAATTCTAATATTTCAAATTTTAAACATTTGAATTAAAAGAGAAAATTACGTAAAGCTTACTAAAGATAATCAAGCTTTTAAGCAATTTGGAAGTTTAGGCAACAAAAAAGCTCTTTTAGCTTCTTTTAGAAAATGAAACTTTTCCAGGAATTTTTAAACTCATCCACTGATTTTAAAGTTAGAAAGTCTCCTCAATTATTTTCCATTTGCAAAGTCTAAAAAATAACCTTCAAAGTTCAAAGCTTTTTATGCATCTTCCACCAAAAGATGCATTAAACGGTCTTGAAATTCTAGACAATAAAGCAAAAACAAAAATAAACTGGAATTTAATATATTTAACACACCCTCAGTTTGATTTTTTTTCATTCTTTCAATGAATAAAATCCACATGACATTATTTTTAGTGAAAATGCTTATAAATCAATTAAATTACTTCCTTATTTTTGTAACAACAACAAAACTAAAGTTTTATTTATTGTTTCACTCTCTATAATTTTCATTTTATTCACATTCACCTTCATCTTTTGAACAATTGGGATTTTGCTTTTCATAGAGAGGAGGGGGGAGGGGGTAGAAGGGGGAGTTTATCGTTTAAATGCCGTGCAACATGTCTTATAATTTCAAAAAAGTGTCTATTTTATGTTAAAAACGTATTTTTAAAAAGTTTATTTTAGTTTTCGGATTTCATTAAATTTAAAAATGTTTGTTTTCAACTAAAATGAAGTTTAAGGTCAACTACTTAAAAGCACATGATGTAAACTTCTTAGGTTATTGGCTTTTTTGCTGGTGATTGTTGCATGAATATTGCATGAGTGTTGTATGTGTGGCATGTAGCTTTTTATAGTGTCCGATGAAATAAGTCATGAATGAGGGTAAATTTAGTTTATCATTCCCCTTGCAAACAGGATGGATAGTTCAGTTCTAGTTAAGTTCAAGTTCATTTCTAGTTCAGTTCTAGTTCAGTTCTGGTTCAGTTCTAGTTCTGTTCCAGTTCTGTTTTAGTTCAGTTCTAGTTCGGTTCTATTTCAGTTCTAGTTCAGTTCTAATTCAGTTCTAGTTAAATTCAAGTTCAGTTCAAGTTCAGTTCAAGTTCAGCTCTAGTTCAGTTCAAGTTCATTTCTAGTTCAGTTCTAGTTCTGCTCCAGTTCTGTTCTAGTTCAGTTCTAGTTAGGTTCTAGTTCAGTTCTAGTTCAGTTCAAGTTCAGTTCAAGTTCACTACAAGTTGAGTTCAAGTTCAGTTCAAGTTCAGTTCTGGTTCAGTTCTAGTTCAATTCTAGTTTAGTTCAAGTTCAGTTCTGGTTCAGTTCAATTTCAGTTCTAATTCTGCTTAAGATTTTGGTTCAAATTCTAGTTCAGGTTCTAGTCCAGACACTAATTCAGACTCTAGTCAAAAACCTAGTCCATACCCTAGTCCTGATTCTACTTCGGGTCAATTTGAAACACTAGTCCAAATTCTAGTTCAGATTTTAGTTCAGATTTCTGGTTAAGAAATCTTATTCAAAATTCAGATTTCCATTTCATATAATCGATAACTTTTCTACACAAATTTATCGACAATTCTTTATAGAATAATTTTTGTATAAAAAATTTAAGTTATCGATAACTTTTCAATAGAAAATTCAAGTTACCGATTACTTTTCTACGGAAATTTTAAGTTATAAACAACTGTTGTGCAGAAAATTCAAATTATCGATAACTTTTCAAGAGGATGTTCAAGTTACCGGTAATTTTTCTATTAAAAATTCAAGTTATCGATAACTTTCATATGAATGAATTTTCAATAGAAAATTCAAGTTGACGAAAACTTTTTTATAGAAAATTGAAGATATCAAAAAATTTTTATAAAAAATTCAGGTTTTCGAGAATTTTTCAACAGAAAATTCAAGATACCGATAACTTTAGAAAATTCGGGTTATCGATAATTTTTCACATAAAATGAAGGTTAACTTTTTTGTAAAAATATTAAATTATCGGTAATTTGTTCTTGATAGAAATCTTAAGTTGTCGTTAACATTGTGAGTACTAAATTAGTGTATTTAAGATTCGAGATTGTCGAATCTAAAATTTTAAATATTTTTTTTTGTATAAAATAAGAATAAGAACAAGAACTTAATTCAATGACAATGATATAAAAATAAAATCATTAACATTTTCTTAAGGTTTAAATCAAAGATAGAAAAATCATTTAATTATTAGGCTGGTGTTCGATTATAAATGGATTTTAAATCAAAAAAAAGCTGCTTAAAATGTTAAAAAAAATTGTTATTAAATTTTAAATTATTTACTTTTTTATAATTTAATAAAAATATTTTTATGGTAAAATATGTTTCCAACTAAAACTAATTAAACGAATTTTTAGCATTAAAAAAAATATATATAAAACGTCTTAAGTCCGGTAACGGATTTAAGGCCAAAATCTTGACACTGCGTTAATTAATAATCGTTAAATAAATAAATAAAAAATAATTTTTTTAATAAAATAAGGAAATTTTTCCAAAAATCTTTCTTAGTCATTTAATTAAATAATCATTAATAATTTTAGTTTAATTCAAACTCTTGATTGATTAAATCATTTTTTGTAAATTTTTTTTATTGATCAAAAATTATTAGTTTTGCTTTTTATAGAAATATTAACACTTTTTGATAAAAAGGAAATTTAACAAAATTTTAACACATTTACAAATTAACACATTAAATATTTTGAATTCTTTTATTTTTATCGAAAAAATCATATTGTGAACATAAACAAAAAAGAGTCGAAAAACATGTGATTTCGTGGAAAAAAATTTAAAACAAATATTTCTGAAAGTTTTTTTTTAATGCATTTTTTTAAATCGGAAAGTTAAAAAAACAACACTTTAATAAATATGGATTTAAAAATGTCGAAATATAATTATAAAAATGGAAAGCTTTAAAAAATAGCCTAAAGCTTATTAAAGCTGTACTTAAGCAATTGAATGTTTAAAATGGAATTTTCCAAGGACTTTTTTGCAAAATATTTTTTTTAGAAAAGAATTCAGTTTTAGTTAGAATTTACATTTTTATTGAAATATTTTTAGTGAAAATTTCAATTTTTAGTGAAAATTTCAATTTTTAGTGAAAATTTAAATGTTTAGTGAAAATTTAAATTTTTAGTGAAAATTTCAATTTTTAGTGAAAATTTCAATTTTCAGTTAAACTGTCAAATTTTAATGAAATTTAAATTTTTAATGAAAATTTCAATTTTCAGTAAAAATTTCAATTTTTAGTGAAAATTTCAATTTTTAGTGAAAATTTCAATTTTTAGTGAAAATTTCATTTTTTAGTGAAAATTTCAATTTTTAGTGAAAATTTCAATTTTTTGTGAAAATTTCAATTTGTAGTGAAAATTTCAATTTGTAGTGAAAATTTCAATTTGTAGTGAAAATTTCAATTTTTAGTGAAAATTTCAATTTTTAGTGAAAATTTCAATTTTTGTGAAAATTTCAATTTTTAGTGAAAATTTCAATTTTAGTAAAAATTTCAATTTTTAGTGAAAATTTCAATTTTTAGTGAAAATTTCAATTTTTAGTAAAAATTTCAATTTTTAGTGAAAATTTCAATTTTTAGTGAAAATTTCAATTTTTAGTGAAAATTTCAATTTTTAGTGAAAATTTCAATTTTTAGTGAAAATTTCAATTTTTAGTGAAAATTTCAATTTTTAGTGAAAATTTAAATTTTTAGTGAAAATTTCAATTTTTAGTGAAAATTTCAATTTTTTGTGAAAATTTCAATTTTTAGTGAAAATTTCAATTTTTAGTGAAAATTTTAATTTTTAGTGAAAATTTCAATTTTTAGTGAAAATTTCAATTTTTAGTAAAAATTTCAATTTTTAGTGAAAATTTCAATTTTTAGTGAAAATTTCAATTTTTAGTGAAAATTTCAATTTTTAGTGAAAATTTCAATTTTTAGTGAAAATTTCAATTTTTAGTGAAAATTTCAATTTTTAGTGAAAATTTCAATTTTTAGTGAAAATTTCAATTTTTAGTGAAAATTTCAATTTTTTGTGAAAATTTCAATTTTTTGTGAAAATTTCAATTTTTAGTGAAAATTTCAATTTTTTGTGAAAATTTCAATTTTTTGTGAAAATTTCAATTTTTAGTGAAAATTTCAATTTTTGTGAAAATTTCAATTTTTAGTGAAAATTTCAATTTTTAGTGAAAATTTCAATTTTTAGTGAAAATTTCAATTTTTAGTGAAAATTTCAATTTTTAGTGAAAATTTCAATTTTTAGTGAAAATTTCAATTTTTAGTGAAAATTTTAATTTTTAGTGAAAATTTCAATTTTTAGTGAAAATTTCAATTTTTAGTGAAAATTTCAATTTTTAGTGAAAATTTCAATTTTTAGTGAAAATTAAGTTTTTAGTGAAAATTTCAATTTCAATTTTTAGTGAAAATTTCAATTTTTATTGAAAAACTTTTTATTAAATTTGAACTAGAATCTGAACTAAGACTGATAAAAAATGGGAACTAGAATATGATCTAAAAACGGGACTAGAATCTAACCTGGAATCTGATCTTAAATCAGAACTGAACTTGAATTTAAACTAGAATCTAAACTAAAATCTGAACTAGAATCTAAACTAGAATCTCAAATAGTGTTTGAAAAATAATCTGAAAAAAATCTGAACTAGAACTAAACTTGAACTGAACTATTGTCTAACCTAGAATGTGAACTAGAATTGGAACTAGAACTGAATATAATCTGAACTAAATACAAACTAGAACTAAACCAGAATCTGAACGAGATCTAAACTAGAATTTCAACTTGTATTTGAACTAGAATCTGGAATATTTTCAAAAATAATTGAATTCCAATTTTACAAAAAATTCTTTCACTAATCAAAAATTTCTCTCTTACTCTCTCTCTCTCTCTTTACTTTCAGCTACACAAATGCTCCACAATCAACCGTCAATAATGCTAGTCTTCTATATCCTTCCTCCAATGGACAACTCTATCGCATACATCCAGCCACCACTGTAAATGCTGTGTCTAATACTCAGACCCTTAATGGAGACGTGGTAGATGGTGTTGCCATTGTATCCTCCAATTCGGATTCATCATCATCAAGTTCACATGGCTTTTCACAACGTCTAAAAGAATTGGCTGCTTCGGCCGGTTTGCTCTCGCTAAAACCCAGAACACCCCTTAAACCCGTCATCAAAACACGCGGTTCACCAGGACCAGAATTCCCAAAAAAAGTGACATTTAGTGCCTTTGCAACGGTGCAAGTGGTGTGATTTTTATTAAGTGGAAAGAAAAATAAAAAAAAACACTCGTCGAATTAACCAAATAAAAGTGTGGCTTTAAAAGGTTTTTAATTAATAATTTTTCTTTTTCTTTTTTATTTATTTTGCAACACAAACAAAACAAAAAAATAATAAACAAATACAGTGAATGTTAAAAGTATTTTCTCACTTATGAAAAATTTAATTTAAAAAATATTTATTTAATTAATTAACAATTTTTTATTATTATTTTTTCTTTGATTCCAATTTTATTTTAAGGTTGCTGCTGTTAATGAAAAAAATAAAGTGAAATACAATTAAATTAAGGTGATCGTGATGATAATGATGACGATGGTGAAAATCAGCTGCTTCTTGTTGTTGCTATGTTTGTAGTATTTAGATCAAATAATTTGTTGATTTATTTTATAAATATCGATTTTTTTCTTTAAAAAATGTATTTAACAAATTTTTAATAATTGTAAATAGTAAAACGGGCAAAGCACAGTGGGGCACTTTTGAAAACAAAGCTTATTAAATTTTTTAATAAAAAATCCAAAAAACAATACTCTGTTTTTAAAACTAAATTTGAAAAGCTTTTAGAAGATTTTCAGTTATACTTTCCATAAAATTAAAATACTTAAAATTAAAGCTTTTATGTTAAGCTTTAAATTAAAAAAAGCTTTTTACTAATTAATTTCTATATTAATAAAAATTATAAAAAAACTTAAAAAAAAAGCTTTCAAAAAAGCTATTTTAAACCTTTAATAATACACAATAATAATGGAAATAAAGTAACTTCAAAAGCTCTTATTTATGAGCTTAATTTTTAGCTTTCTACAAGTTTAAAAGACTTTATATTGTTGTTAGGTCAAGTTTTTAATTTCCAAGAAAAACTTTTTATTATTTTTTTTAATAAAAAACATTTTTAATAAAATTTATTTGTAATAAAAATTAAAAATTTATAAAAAAAATCTTTAATATTCTATTGAAAAATTGAGCTTTCAAAATGGAAACAAAGAAGCTTTTATTTATGAACAAAATTTTTAGTTTTTTATAACTTGAATAAATGCTTGATAGTGTTTTTGGGCTTTATTTTTTAAGCTAAGCTTTTAAATTCCAAGAAAAGCTTTTTATTTTTCAAATTTTTTATTTCCAATTTCTATTATATTAAAAATTATAAAAGGGTCTTTAATATTCTCTTAGAAATAGAGCTTTCAAATTTTTTGAATACACGTTAATAATGAAAACAATTACTTTGTTCAAAAGCTCTTATTTATTTAATTTGTAGATTTCTGTTAGTTTAAAAGCATCAATGTTTTTATTGTATATAAACTTTTAGGCCGAAATTTTCGATTTAAAAATAAAACTTTTAAAAAAGCTTTTCGAAAACACATAGAAAAATATTCTTAATATGTTGTTTTTAAACTGATTTTTAACACTATAAAAGCTCTAAAAGCTGAGGTTTTTCTTAAAGCTTTATCAAAGCATTTACAGCTTATGATTCAGCTCAAATTAAATTAAAAGTTAATAATGAAGTTTACGTTTTTTTAAGCATTAAAATCTTATAATTTTGTTTAAGCTTTATTAAAGCTTTCACAGCTTATGATTTAGCTTAAACTTTTATATAAATTTAATTGTTAAAATTTTATTTCAAAAAAAGTAAAAAGATTTTCTATTAAAAATAAAAAAAAATTCAAATATATTTTTAAAAGCTTTCTTGAATCGAACTATTGAACAACATATTTTAAAACTTTTATAGTATTAAAACATAGTTTTAAAAGCTTAACATTAAATTTTAATTATGTCAAAGCTTTTTAAAGCTTAACATTAAACTTAAATTTCTGCAAAGCTTTAATTGAAACATCTGATTTATTAATATTTAAAAAAGTATTAAAGTTTAAATTTTGAAAGGTTTCGCTTCGGTTTTGGAGATCACAAATTTTGTTAACTTTTACCATTCTACATACCCATTGTGCAGTACTCTAAGTAAACTTAATTATTAAAAAAAAATTAATTATTTGTGATTTACATTTTATTTTTTAATATAAAGAGCGAAAAAGACGGTAATTGTGCCATGATGTAAATGTGGCTTAATAATTTTAGAAAAATTGAAATTAAAACACAAAATTTTTATTTTAGTTTAGAATTACAACAAATTTCAAAATCAAGAATGAAACGAAATTTTGAATTAAATTGAAATTTAAAACCAAAAGGTGGTTAAATTTATTAACTAAAAAAAACGTGTAAGAATATTATATTCGGCTATGCCGAATCTTTAATACCCTCCACCACAAATGCAAGTGATGTAAATACGTTATGTTTCATACATACACACTCATACTCACACTCAAACGCAGACGTATACAAGCAAGAATTTTCAATTTTGGCTTCATACAAAGCATATTTTGAGGATCAACAATCTAAAGAACTATAACAGCGTGAAGTTTAAAATTTGATCCCAATAACTTTTTTCAAGGAACATTTTTACGTTTTACAATTTGAGACGTTTAGGGTCCAGGGAAGTGGTAGCCCCCATACAAGGCAAATATTGATAATGGAATTTTTAAAGAATTATAACAACGAGAATTTTCGAAATTGGCTCCAACCACTTTATCAAGGAACTGTTTCACTGAACAAAATATAGTACGAATAGGATCAGTGGGAGTGGTAATCCCCATACAAAAGGCGGATAGGAGAAGTATTTCCCCACACACTATAACAGCAATATTTCTCAAATTCGATCCCAATAATATTCTTAAGAATTTATTTCCCTGATCAAAATAAAGGACGGATAGGAACAAAGCGAAAGCTTCCAACAAAGCAAATATTAACTATCGAATATCTAAAGAACTGTAAAAGCAATAGTATTCAAATTGGTTCTACTTACTTTCCCAAGAACCTGTAACTTATTTTTTCCTGAACCTTTTTACAGCCAAACTTCAATTATTGTGGATGTGAGCGTACCAACAACAGGCAGACGGACATAGCTAAATCGGCTCAGATTTTGATATGATGCAAAAATATTTTATATACATTCTGGAGTCTGAGATGATTCCTTCTTAACGTTACACACGAAATGACAAAGTTAATATACAGCACTTGTGGTGGTTGAGGGTATAAAAATGTTTAAATAATAAAATTAATTTAAAAAATAAAATAACAAAAACAAGTCTAAATAAATCTATGTCACTTTATTATTATAATTAATATATTAATATGTTATGTATATGTAATTAATGTATGTGTGTATTATATATTTTTTTAAATACATAAAACGATTTCTATAAAATTATAAACGAAAATTCATATTTTTTAAATCATTTAAATAAAACATTCTAAAATTAAATTTTGTTTTGAATTTTGGAAAAATAATTTAAATTAAAAAAAAACTAATTTTATGTAATTAAGTTCTCTCTTTTTTTTAAATTAAGACTGTAAAATATATAATTTTTAAGATTTTTCTTAATCGATTGTTGTACACAAATTAATCATAAAATAATTTTCATTCTTTTTCTTTGTTTTTGTAAAAAAAAAATTAAAAAAATATTCAGAATAAATTAAAAATAAATTCTATTGTAAATAAAAATAATAATCTGAATGTTTATCACAATAAAAAAAATTAAAAATATTTATTACCACTTAATTAATTAAAAGTGTCTTATTTTTTGTAAGAGAAGAATATAACAGAAAAAAGCTTTAAATTCAATTCTGTTGGATCCATCATTCAATCCTTATACTGAAACAGATATAGAACTGAACTAGAAAATGAATTAGAATCTGAACTGGTTTCAGAACTAGGATCTGAACTAGTATCTTAATTAGAATCTAAACTAGAATCTGAACCAGAAACTGAATTAGAATTTGAAGCAGAATATGAACCTAAACCAGAACCTCAAACAGAATATAAACCAGAATGTGAACTGGTTTCAGAACTATAATTTGAATTAGGATCTGAACGGAGAAGGAACGCCTCCTTCTAGTTTGGGCATTAATACAAGTAGCACATCCTCTAGTATGTTTATATTGGCTGAACCATTTCTACAGTCTCTGGATGGTATAGATCCTTTAACTCAATTTGCCAAACAAGAAGAACTATTTGATCCATTGTCACGAATGGCTTCAGAATATGTGTGGAAACAAATTTGATACAAAGTCAGAAAACCCTTAAAAACGGATCCAGTATTCAATCCTTTTTCTGAAACGAAATAAAACGAAAGTAGAATATGAACTAGAATGTGAACTAGAATCTGAACTGGAATCGGAACTGGAATCTGACCTAGAATCTGACTGGAATCTAAACTAAAATCTGAACTAGAAAATGAACCAGAATTTGATGTAGAATCTGAACAAGAAATAAACTAAAATCTTAATTAGAACTGAACTTCATGTTGAAAAAATTAAAAATTTTAAGTTCTTCATAAACCAAGTCAAATTTTATAGAAATATCTCAAACGATTTAAGAAATCCATTTAAAAATATTAATAAATAATGAAAAGGCTCTTCTTGAAAAATTATTCAATTGATCAGTAAAAGCGTAAGTACTTAATAGGACCAAGGAACAAGGTGTAGGCCTTCAAGTTTGATCACCTCGGGTATTGAAATTAAAAAATGGACAAAATTATGAATTTATTGAAAATACTTTTACTTGGAAAAAGTCCTTGTAATTCTTAACAAAAAAATTTACATCTCCTATAGTTTCAGACATATAAAGACGAAAGATTATTTTTATCTGTTTTTTTCCTAAAGAATTTTAAACGTAAATACATGTAAAGCAAATCCGAGAGCATTAAGGGACATATATTTTTCCAGCTAGAAAAACTAATCTGAACTAGAATCATTAGATTTAAAAATTAGAGATTTTTTGTTTGCTCTATAAACTGAATAATTCAAATTTAAATATACGTTTGAAATATGTTGCCAGATTAAATTTCTTTAAAATTATGCATAAATACGGCATCTCCCTTTACAATTCATATGGCAGTCTTATTAGACGTTTTACTGGAACAAACTTTCAAACTTTTTTCAAATTTTTAATTTATTGAAATGTTTCGATTTATAACTGTTAAATAATAAATTTAATTTCAAAGGAAGACACTTATTTAAAACTGTGGTATGCGAGTAATAACTCCAAGAAAAATCTTGGAAAAAAAGAAGAATTCTTTGTCAGACAATAAAATTTAATTACTTTTAAACTAATAAATTATTATTTTTTTTATTTATTCAATATGAATAATAATATAATTATAATATAATTACCAAAATTTATAAAAATATTATTAAATGACAACAAATTGTTGATTTTCGCCGGTAAACAAAGGCAAACACCGTTGCCCTTGATTGTTACAAATGCCGCCGTTATTAACATCTATCGTCTTAGATCTCTGTTATTGTCAATAGTAAAATTAAAAATAATTATTTGTTTTATTTATCAGTAATAATTAATAATTATTTTAGTAATAGATTTTTTTAAAAATTAAAGAGAAATGGCTAGTGATTGGTGAGATTAAGTGATATTTATTACAAGAAAAGTATTAAAAATAAATATTGTAAATAATTTTAGGGTGTGTGTGTCCCGTCAATATGAGGTGTCCAAAAATCAATTGCAGAGCTATCAAACTTATGAACATCCTCTGAAGTTACCCACTGTTACCATGGTGGATAGTAAAGGAACGCGTCCTCCCAGTCTGGGTAGTAATACAAGTAGTAGATCTTCTAGTATGTCCATATTGGCTGAACCATTTCTACAGTCTCTAGATGGTATAGATCCTTTAACTCAATTTGCCAAACAAGAAGAAGAACTAATGGATCCATTATCACAAATGGCTTCAGAATATGTAAGTGAGCAAATTTAATGCAAAGTATGAAACATATTAAAAAATAATTATTCATTTTATCTTCAGGAATCCTTTAAAAAAATTAAGGCCAATAAACGTGAAAAAGAAATTTTAATCGATGAATCATTAAACTGGAATTCCAAACGTTTGTCCATATTGAATAAATTCACAACATCGGAAAAACTATCCATATCCACCAGTTTTCTAACAACATCGTCACAATCTCATCCCGGAACAGAAACTAGTAAGATAATAAAAAATATTCCATCATAAGTCATATTTTTAAACAATTTCCCCTCTTAGTTAAAGTTCAAACTGTTGTCTCCGATAAGGTGCGTTTTCGTTTAGAACAATTAGATGATTTTGAAGATGGTTCTATGCGCCATATGATGGATTTAACCCAACAAGAATATATACAACGTATTGAACAATTAAATCATGAATTGGTACAATCTTGGAACAATGATCAACGTGTTAAAGCTTTAAAAATTGCGATACAATGTTCCAAGATTTTGGCTGACACCTCGGTGTTACCATTCTATCCCAGTCAATTTGTTTTGATTACTGATATTTTAGATATTTTTGGAAAATTGGTATATGAAAGACTAAAACAAAAGACTTTGTCGGGACCAGAGTTAGTAGTTTGAAAAATAAAGAGATTTCTATTTGAATTATAATATAAACTGGTTTCAGATCTATGCGGGCAGCAAATGCAGCTAGTGCTCGTGATACTTGTCTTAATTGGTTTTTCAAAATTGCCTCTATACGAGAACTGTTGCCCAGATTATATGTTGAGATTGCTATATTAAAATGTTATGAATTCTTAAATGAAAGGTAAGATTTTGGAAGGAATTAATATTAAGTTTTCAAAAAGTACAAAACATCTAAAATTTTTTATTCAAAAAATTAAAATTTCAGTAAAAATAAATATTTTTTAGTAAACATTTAAATTCTAAAAAATGTAATTTATCCAAAATATGAAAACGATAATCGGTCCACAATTTCTTCTAGCTTTCATATAAGGAGTGAGATTTAAAAAATTCTTAACACACGTTTTTCATTACAACTTTTAACCCATTTGATTTTTTATCAGTTACTTCTGAAAAATATGGCAGTAATTATAGAACTGAAGTCAAAAAGCAGCCCGGTTATCTCAGAGCTCGGACTATATGACACGAAAAGTTAAAGCTAATACAGGTTTAAAAACATACAAGGCTCAAAAAGTTCCTGACAGGAACGTTGCTTAAAATTTAGAGGCCAAAAACAGAGCACGTAAATTGAAGCCAAGTTTTCTAAAAAAATATTCTTGGTGTATAATGCATGACGTAACTAATGTACTGCCAGATTTTTCGCAACTTCTGTCAAAACTTTATGTTGATGATGCTCTTGAGAATGTTGAAGCAAAGTTTATACCCAAAAGCAGTCCAAATATCCCAAAAAGCTCTTGGTATTGCAAACAATATGCGGATGCGGCCAATAATTTGTTAAAACAGGATGTATAATCCGAAATTTACATCAAGAAATGTTAACAAAAAAGGCTGCTTCCGTATAAAAGACTTCACAATATATTGACTTATATTTGGCCAGACTTGGTATGCTGTCACTATGGTAAACAAGCCCTTGAGTCGTACAAAAGCAATATTGTGGCATTTGTACTAAGAGAGGTAAAACCTGTTAACAGTCCGGTGCTAAGACCAGTAGAGAGATATTAGGTTCTTATTGAAAGTGACAGAAAAATTAAATTAATTGTAAATTCGTATGATAATTTCAATAAAATGAATAAATAAAAAGATTAGTGATTTCCTTTCTATTAAGATAAATGCATGTTAAGAATTTTTCGATCTCACTTCTCATTCAAAAAGAGTGTCCACACTTAACATACAGAACTCACTACAATGGGCCCATAGTTAACTCATTGAAATATTATATTTTTCGACTACTTAAAACATCGTTTCAATAACATTTTTGCCCTCTCTTAATCCATAGTTAAGTTATTGGAAAGAGGTTATTTACTAGATTTTAGCTATAGTTAACTAAAACCAAAAAAAATATGCTTGTTAATCTCTATTCTAAAAACTTAGCCCTAATTCATATGAAATGTTTTCACCATAAAGCTATGATGAAGCCTTACAACGTTTAACTCAAATGATAAGAGGCATAGGAGATCCTTTAGTAGCCACATATGCTCGTTGCTACTTAGTGCGTGTGGGAGTATTGGTAACAAACAACAGATCTTATATACAAAATAATTTCAAAGACTTTTTAGCGGTTTATCAAACGGTAAGTTAATTGAAAATTAATTTTCTATAAAACATTCTAATACTTTTAATCCTTTCAAAGGCTTTTAGTGGCTCCATACGCTCTGAATTAAATCGCCAAAGGGTGGATATGTCGGTATATTTATCACTTTATGGTCCTGCGCTTAATTTCATAATACAAGCTTTGGTACACAAAAATAATCTGTATACAGAAGACATTTTAAAAGATGTACAAAATGTTAAAAATAAGTGAGTTTGAATTTTTAATTTTTGATTTTATGTAAAGGAAATTTAATTATTATAAATTTTTCTTGCAGTGGCACTATACTAATGGCCATTTTGCAGGCTTTTCAACCCGATTTTATAGCCTCTAATGCTTTTGAATTTGTTAATGTTTTAACAACCTCCAGCACTGAAGGCATCTCAAAGGCTCAACTTTTTAAAGCCTTGGGCTCTAGCATGAGCAGCTGTAATCCTTTGTTTGAGCAA
This sequence comes from Cochliomyia hominivorax, assembly GCA_004302925.2. NCBI lineage: Eukaryota > Metazoa > Arthropoda > Insecta > Diptera > Calliphoridae > Cochliomyia > Cochliomyia hominivorax. The sequence goes on along the minus strand of PYHX02000467.1, from coordinate 9,370,862 downwards.
CGTAATGCATTTTTGCAAGAAGCTTTTAAAACTATTAACACCTTCACAGATCCCAGTGAATATATAACATGTGTGGAATCATGGGCACAATTTGTAGCCGCTAATTTTCCAGTAATTTGACAATTTTTAAAAATATTATATATTTTTTAAATAATTAGATAACTTTATCTTAGGTTACTGAAGTTAATCGTTTCTTGGGCGAAATAAACTCACGCATAGTGATGACCAAAGTGGGTGAGAAACATCATCAACAATTGCGCAATATATTGGATAAAATCTTACAACATCAAAAGAATATTGAAATGCTTTTAGTGCAGGTGTTTTTTTTTAAGTCTTAAATTTTATTAAAAATTTTAATCATTTTACTTTTCTAGGAAAATTTTTTGCCATTTGTGGATTTATTCCAAAAAGAATCCTCCAAAGTAGAGGCGGGTAAATATATTTTAGATATTTATAAACGTAATGGCAAAGATTTTACCTATGATCCAGTGGTTATAAATGCCTTAATGTATGTGGGAAAAATACTCAATGATTCGGTTAAGTTAGTTTTATTGAAAATACTCCAAATAAATATCATAATAATTCTAAACCTTCTTTCAGCGCCCTTACTGTGGAAGATGAAAGACGCCAGATTTCTCTTTTAATTTGTCACTTCATACGTAAAGTTTATTATGGTCGTGATTTTGAAAAACAATTAGCTTTCTATGTAGAGGCACGCGGTTCATTTTCCAATCTAGATGCTGTCTACAATACCCTGGTGCAAAGTGTTAATAAATTGGCCATGGAAACTTGTCAAATTGTACAAAATAAACATTCACGTAAAACTCAAGGTTTTGTTAAAGCCTGTATAGCGTTTTGTTTCATAACAATACCCAGCATAACTTCGGTACAACAACAAATGGATTTATATTTATTAAGCGGTCAAGTGGCCTTAGTAAATCAGTGTTTGGGACAAGCTGATGCCTGTTTTGAAGAAGCCTTAAATCTAGTACCACAATTACCGAATTCCATAGAGATTGATGGCAAAGCCAAATCCTTGGATTCATATTTGGTCTCTTATTTAAGTAATATGTTGGCTACATTAGTACTAGTGCCTGATAGTCCTGAAAGAGGAGTTTTATATCTCTTTAATTTATTACTAGATGTAGTACAAAAATATCCCTTTACCATGAATACATCGGGACCCACAATAATCTATTTGAATGCTTTGGATATGTTGTATGTTCAGAGTTTGGAGTCGTTTCCTTATCATGTGCCAAATGGTAACATTTTTCTATTCATATTAAGGGGTGAGATCGAAAATTTCTTAACTACACACTTAACTTACAGTCTTTTGTTTATTTGATTAAAATTATAACTAATAGTGATGAAATTTTGAACCTTTTTCGGAAACCCTTCCGTTAAAGTTTTTGTAGTGGTTTCTGTTACTTTCCTCGAACAGATAGTCCATCTCCGTTTAAAATCGACCACACTTTTGGACACCTTTTTCATGCTCTTCAATTCTTTTTTAACAAGAGCACAATGTCTCTCCGATGGCCTTAGCTTAGCGTGCATTGTTGGAAGATTTTGGTATACATGGTTTTGTTTTAACGGACAAGTTCTTTCGTTACTGTTTTATAACATTGGAAATAGTTTGACGGCAGGCTTTTTAAGGCTTGACCAACGTTTTGTAGGGTCATTTAGTGTTTCTTTGAAAAATATTTAATAATTTTAGATCCTACTTTTTGGATGACTAATTTTAATCAGATAAACAATATACAAAGGTATTACATCGATCAAAAGTTTAAATGAAAAACGTGTGATAAGAATTTTTCGATCTTTCTCCTTAACCCCTCTGAAAGTTAATATAAAACTTCATTTTTGTAGTGGTTTCCAATGATGAGCTGTATGGTCATGACCCAAAATTTTTAGCTGAAATTAATAACATTTGTAAATTTGTGGTAGAGGAGATTTTACGCCAATTAAGTATTTTGGGTTCATCACAACAATATAAATTGCAAGCCACTTTAGCATTGGAATTATTTTTACGCATTGTACGTTATGCCGATTTAGCTAAAGAACAAACATTTCAATTGGCCCTTAATCTATGGCTTTTAGCTTTAAAACATGAATCCCATTTAGAACCCAAATATATGGTAAGTTTTATTTGAACACTTAATTCATAGAATTAATATTAATAATTTTTCCTTATTTTTACTTCAAGTCTCGTATTTTAAAGTCTGTAGAAGATCTTTATAAACTTCTCAAAGACACAAAATCAAAAGATGCCAACCATTTAAAAGAATTATTGATACGTCTGCATAGCAAATAGATATTAAGTTATATAGAAATCAATTATTTATAGATCTTTCTAAGAATATTGTTTGCTTGTTTAAAACAAAAACAAAGAAAAAATTTAAAACAAATTCCTAACGCTTAAAGGCCAAGTTAAAATGCTTTAATTTTCTATATTTATTTATTAAGCATTTTTCTAAATTTATAGTTTGTTAACAATTAAAAATGTATTTAATTAAATTTTAATTACATTTTTATTAAGTATTTATCTGTTCATATTTTATAAACCTTTCGATAATGAAATATTTATTATTATTAAGCCTTTCAAGGTCATTTTATAAAACCCTTTTTACATACATAGTGTGTTCACTTGTTTATATAAGAATTTTAAAATGTATTTAATACGCTATTAAAACAATTATTTTAGTTATAAGAAAAACAAATATTTATAATTTAATACATTTTATTCTCGTAGACAGAAACAGAAAACAGAACAGAAATGTGTTTCATTAAAATGACAAAAAAAGAATTTAAGATAAACTAAATTTTCAATATTTTTAAGAAATTTTCAGCAGAAGATTTTCTTTCAATTTTTCACAAAAAGTTCATTTTTCCAAAACATTAAATTTTTCACAAAAAAAAATTCAATTTTTCACAAAAAAATTCAATTTTTCACAAAAAAAAATCAATTTTTCACAAAAAAAATTCAATTTTTCCAAAACATTCAATTTTTCACAAAAAATTCAATTTTTCACAAAAAAATCAATTTTTCACAAAAAAAAATTCAATTTTCACAAAAAAAGTTCAATTTTTCAAAAAAAATTCAATTTTTCACAAAAAAATTCAATTTTTCACAAAAAATTCAATTTTTCACAAAAAATTCAATTTTTCACAAAAAATTCAATTTTACACAAAAAATTCAATTTTTCACAAAAAATTCAATTTTTCACAAAAAAACATCAATTTTTCACAAAAAATTCAATTTTTCACAAAAAAATTCAATTTTTCACAAAAAAATTCAATTTTTCACAAAAAATTCAATTTTTCACAAAAAAATTCAATTTTTCACAAAAAATTCAATTTTTCACAAAAAATTCAATTTTTCACAAAAAATTCAATTTTTCACAAAAAATTCAATTTTTCACTAAAAAATTCAATTTTCCACTAAAAATTCAATTTTTCACTAAAATTTAATATTTAATTTTTTGAGATGTTTTTACTTGATTTTGGGGAGGTTCCCAAAATTCCACTACTTACCTTTTCTAAATTTCCAACAACATTGTTCTGAAATCTAACAGAAAATACAAATTTTAGCATCTAAAATTAAAATTCTTTTAGTAAAAATGTTCGTTTTTTAAGTTTTTTTTATTGGAAAAGAATTTTTTATTTTTTTGTTGTTGTATTTAAATATATATTCTTATGATCAAAGTGTTGTTGTTGTTGTGATACGCTGCTTGTAATTTATTTTATCTTCTCATAATTCGATTTTTTTCTTATTTAAATGTTTCAAATTGAATTTCTTTTAATGAAAAAAATGAAGAGATATTGATGACGAATTTGTGTCTTTTATGTATTTTTAGTGTTTCTTCTGGATTAAATGTTGTTGTTATTGTTGTTGATTGTGTATAGAAATTCTGTATCAAATTTATTTATTGATTGACACAAAAAAAATAAATAATTTTTATAAAAGTAGAGAAATTTTGTGGAAAAGGGGTTTCATGGGGGAGAGAGGGCTGGATTTGGACAAGTGAGTGTAGGGTGTTAAGTAGTTAATGGTTTTAACTATTATTGTAATTTTTACTTTACACTACAAATTTTGTTTTGTAACTAAATTTTTGTTTTGTATTTCTTTTGTTTTGTTTTCAATTTCATTTTCTTATATGAATTTAATAAATATCGAATATAAACTCTTCACACTACACAAAAGCTTTTTTTATTTTATTCTTTTTTTATTAATAAATTTAATTGTTTTTTGATACCCTCCACCACCACAAGTGTTGATTAGTGTAAATTAACTTTGTCATTCCGTGTGTAACGCTAAGAAGGAATCATCTTAGATCCCATAATGTATATATATTCTTCCATTAAATCAAATTTTTAGTCGATTTAGCTGTCTGTCTACCTGTCGGTCTGTCCGTCATTATGAAATTTGGCCTGAGAATTTCTTTTAGTCCTGAAAAGTTTAATATTTAAAATCATCAACATCAGTTTAGTATATTAATAGTTATAGACCGATTAGTACAATCAGAGAACTTTCGTAAAATTGTCAATTTTAAATCGACATTAGTGAGTGTGTATGTACGCAACATATTGTATTTAATTCACACGCATTTATGGTGAAGGGTTTTAAAGATTCGGCATAGCCAAATGTAACGTTCTTAGTTGTTTTATTTTATTCTTTTTTTATTTATAAATTTAATTACTTTTTTATTATTTTTTTTATTTCTTAATAATGGCAAAAATATATATGTATGTATGCATGTATGTGTGTATTTTTGTAAGTATTTAAGGAAGTATTATTATTTATAAACTTTTCCAGAGATTTTTTTCTTGTAAACAATTTTGCGATAATTTAAATTTTACAAAAGTTTTTTTTTTTTAATTTTCCCCAAAAAACTTATAAATTGAAAAGCTTTTTAATTATTTTCGGTTAATTTAACGTGTAAAGAGGAGTTCGGTTTTAGGTGATAAATGTGGGATGATCTTGGTAATGTGACACACTACTTTAGGTATATATAGAAACAATTTCTATATAAATTTATATAAAAAATTATAAAACTCAAGAAATCAAATGTAGAGACTTTAACAAATCCATACTCCAGTATAATACGCGGTACAAATACGAGAAGATAGAAGTTAACAAACGAAGAAACCATGAATTTCGAAAAAAAAGATTAATTTCAAATATTTCGTTTTTGCTTTATTTATTTTCGAATAATAACAAAAAATGAATATTTATAATTTAATTGCGAAAATTTTAATATTTAAAAATTGCAAAAAAATCAAAAATTTTCGAAATTATCAATATTCAAAAATTTAATTTCGAAAACTTTCGAACTTGATTTTAATTCTATCTAAGTTATCTAAGTAAATTTAGACTATTCAAAATTATTTGAATATTGTCAAATTTGAATTTCCATATAATTCGAATTTCGATTTTTCCAAATTTCGAACGTCAAAAATTAAAAAGACGCAACATATTTACTTTAAAATATGATTATTCAAAAATTTAATTTCGAATATTTTCGAAATTATAAATATTCGAAAATTCCAAAATTTAATTTCGAAAATTTTCGAACTAGGTTTTTTTATCTATGTAAATAAAAAATATTCAAAACTTTTCGAATATGGTCTATTTTGAATTTTTATATAATTCGAATTTCGAATTTTCCAAATTTCGAACTTCAAAAATTACAAATTTACTTACTTCAAAATATGATTAATTTTGAAATTTCGAAGAAGTTATCTATTAAATTTAGAATTTTCAAAATTTTTAATAATATATTATTCGCATATTGTCAAATACGAATTTCGAAAATATTCGAATTGTGATTTTTCTAAATTTTTGAAGTTAAAAAATTAAAAAATTAAATATTTTCGAAAATATGAAAATTCGAAAATACCAAAAATTTATTTTGAAAAATTTACAATTTTCGTTACATTTATTATTCAAACATTGTAAAATAGGAATTTTGATAATTTTCGAATTTCGATTTTTGCAAATTTCGAAATTAAAAAAATTTTAAAAAAAGAAAGAAAATTAGTAAAAATGTTAAAGCCGATCAAGCGCCGCAATGCAAAACCTACAAAAAGTTGTAGTTACAAAAATTATTAAACGCCCTCGTATAATTTGATTTCCGACTTCTAGGTGAAGGATATATTATATAGCTAGCAAGAAGAAATTATGGACCGGTTCTCGTAAAATTTCGAAAATGAATTAATTTTTTCTAATATTTTAACAATACTAACGGATATGTTAGACTTAAACCCTTCAGAGTGATATTTGGAAAGGTGGTTATATGTTATCTATGAAAGATAATGGATCGATCCTGGAATTAGGCACAAAGTTTTCAAATATCATACGATTTATGTCAAATTTCGTTAAAATAATTTCTTGTTTGGTAGTTTTATAAGCTAATACTCCATTCCAGAAGATTGTTTGTACAGAGTCTGGGTGAAATAATGAAGTCTTCATCACCAGTTTTAATAGGCGTCGCCCTTAGGCTAAAATAACGACACGTGCTAAAGAATATCTTTAGAGGAATAAAACATGGTTATATCGATTATACAGATTGCTTCCAATATCGAAGATTATGTTATGTCGGAAAACTTAAAAAGTCTTCAATATTGTTCTGAATGATTACACCACATTCTCCCTTAAAAAAAGAACTTCGAAAATTTTCAAAATAACAAATCGAAATTAATTTATTTCGAAATTAAAGAAAAATCAATAGATTTCTTTGTTTGATTTCTAAAACTTCTTCTCAAAATAAAAGGAAACAATTTTATTCTTGTCCTTAAGAATTCTGATTGATAGTGTTGTTGTAGTTGTTGTTGTGCTTATATATTTTTGTGGTTTACCCTGTTTATGCCCTACAAAAACTATATGTTTCATTTATATTTATAAAACTATCACTAAATTGCTTAATTGTTTAATTAAAACAATTAATATAAAACATCAGCACAAAATTAAACAGTACAAGGAGTGAGAGCGAAAAATTCTTAACACATGTTTTCATTAAAACTTAAAACTCAAGTTGTTTCTTCAAGAAGGTCTGCCGTCAAACTGTTTAAAATGTTATTAGAAAGTACCGAGAGAACATGTCCATCCGTTGATAGAAAACCTGGTTCAGGTAGTTAGAATAGTCCACATGATGTTTCTAAAGACAAAAAATAGAAATCATTTTCAAAAGAGTTCCCAACACCATCCGGTAGGAAAGCAGCACGGTTAGCTTAGTGTTCGGATATTTAGCTTAAGCAGGTTTAAAAACGTACAAGCGTCAAAAAATTCTTGAAAGAAAATCCCCAACGCTAAACACTTAAAGGCCAAAACCAGAGCAAGGAAATCGAAGTCAAGTTTTCTTAACAAAAATACGAAACGTACATTCTGGCAGACTTTTCGTAACATCCTGATCGCCAATTTTATGCTGTTGATATGCTTAAGGGAATGTTTAAAGTAATGTTCAGGACCTGGAAGCAGTCAAAATTTTGCAAAAAATCCGCAAATCATTTGTTACAACGGACTCTGTAATACCGAAATTTAGCTCAAGGAATTCTTACAAAAAATGTATTTTCCATTCACAAGACTCCATAAATAAGCCCTTAAATGGAGTGGTACATGTGATATTTGCACCAAGAGAGGCAAATCCTACAAACTGTCCGAAACTTAGGCCAGTGAATAGGATTTTGGGTTCTTGTTAAAAGAGAACTAAAGAGCACAATAAAGATGTCCAAATGTTTGGTCGATTTTAAATAGATATGGACTACCTGTCCGAACAAAATGTCATTAAGTATTATAAACTTTTTTGGAAGGGTTTTCGTAAATGGTTCATCACTAGTGACTATACAGGCGGCAATTTTTCACATATATTGACGAATTTTTTATTTCTTTGGCTCAAAAACAACACCTATTAAAATTGGTCATATTCAGTCCACTATTACAGGTAGCTCCCAAACAAATGTCCTCCCGGAATGGTGGTTTAAGGTCTTAAAGTACCTTAATATAAAGCGTAAGTCTTATACTATTCTAAATCGATGTGCCAAAATATTCGAGGGTCCGAAATTACTTTTTATAGGTCTCATAGGTCCAAATATCACTTTGAAGGGTATAAATCTCGCATATATAGAAGTAATGTATTAAAAACTAATCAAATTAAGATAGATACATTCTTAAATCGAAAATGTACGAGGGTCAGCTCAACATTTCTCTTAAGCCCCAGAAAAAAATACTTTTCAAACGCATAAACTTTACATAAATGTGAGTATAATATCATAAATCAGAAAAGCAAATTATACGAGGGTCATTTATACATTTTTTGTAAGTGTCATTAACGACCAACGATGTACTGTTACATGTATCACATAGTCGGGCTTGACCGACTCTAATATTTTCATTTGTTATTAACATAACTGTATGATATGAATTTTTCGATCTCACTCCTTATTTTTAAATTATTTATCTTCTTAGTTAACTCTTTTCTCCCCCCGCCCCTTCCTTTTTATTATCAATAAGTTCGATTTTCAGTAATTCAAACAAAAAAAAACTACTTTCAAATATTTATCGATTACATATGATGTTGTTGTAAATGTATGTTCTCTGTATGTTTGTAATGATGTATGCAAGTTGTTGGTGTAAAATTATTTATGGTTGATTAGTTTAAGAACTGCATTTTTTAGCTTGTTTGTTTGTTGTTATTTTATTTATTTATTTATTTTCCACATGATGTTTTTTCTCTTTTTGGTTGAGGTTGAATTGTTTTCTTGTCTTTATTGTTTTTTTTTGTCCTCATAAGGTGTAAGACTAATTCATATGTTTGTTGTTGTTGGTCTTTTGTTTTTTCTCTAATAATATTATTATTTATTAATAATTAATTTATATTTGTATATAACTAACGAAATTTTAAATTTCTTTTCTTACTTGTTTGCTGCTGTTGGCATGTTAGTCTGTCTGTCTTCCCTGTCCGTCTGCCTATCTTGGCTGTCTATCAATCAATCCTAATTTCAATCAATAAAGAATGCTGCTTGATTTTTCTTTAGATGAACTAACTGATAGGTTGCTTGCATTCTGTCTACATCTGTCCATCTGCTGTATGTTTTTCCTGCATCTTCGTCATTTGTTTCATTTTTTGAATACTTAAAATTAAAAGTTTCTTTAAAATTATCTGGTTTTATTCTTCACTTCTTTTATTAAGATTTCTTTTTATTGTAATTTTATTGAGTGTGTGTGTGTGTGTTCGTAGTATTTACTTAAGCAGAAAAATAAAAAGAAAAAAATAAGAGTGTAATAGTCGTTTAAATCCGACTATATAATACCCTACACCATCGACTCACAACTTCAACTTAAGATTTATGGCTGCGTATTTAAAATATTATTATGACTCCCACCCATATATGTTAGATCTATACCATTAAGGTGATTTTCGAGGGCTATTGAAAACTAGAACTGAACTAGAATTGTATTTGAAGGTTATGAGAACTTAACTAGATCTACATTTGATACTTAAATTTAAAATAGCATAAATTAAAGTCTACTTTGAAAATGTTTGAACCTCTTACGCTGTAGAGCAACAAACTTATGATTTAATTTTTCAAAATGGGAAAAGATATTGGAAATTATGGACCAATTCTTGCAAAATTTTTATCATCATACTACTAACATTTTTTCAGATTTCTGAATTTTAAAGTGACTTTCAGAATTAAGTCATTACAGTCATTTGCAGTCTACATGGTAAAATTTACTTAAATCAGATTCCTACAATTTAAAGTGTAACACCCTGTGATACTAAACATTAGAGCCCCAACTTGTGCCGTTTCAATTTGAGTCGCTTTTTAAGAGCTGAAAAAATTTTATTTGCGTCGTTGCAATTTGAGGTTGCGTCAGTCCGATTTGCACAATGGTAACTTATATCATCGCCTGTACGTTAAAGTTTTCAATTTGCTAAGAATAAGCGTCTGGTTATAATAAGAATGTAGCGTGTGTTCCCCAAAAGAAGATTAAGGACATTTGGACATTAAACGTAATAAAACTTTTTCAATCGAGAGAATAAGCTGTTAATATAAGGAGGGCTCTTGGTCTAGCACCTTGCAAATAGTAAGAACAATTTGCAACAGAGACCGCGATATAAATAAAATAATTAGTTGAAATTATCACACCACTCCAATCTAAACAAGATGCTATAGCAAGAAATACCGTATTGGTTAAGATGGAATACACGAACAAAATAAGCGAAGAATGCCACTAAACAAGGACATTACGAAAATATTGCAACTACTTAGTAACGGAAATTTTGATGATTTTGAACTTAAATGTGTTGTTCATTCGATTTGCGTCGCATTTAATGGCGCAAGTCGGGGTTTTAGTGTACTAAAGAGTAACAGTTCGAAAACAGTTTCGTTTGATACAACTGTGTCCGAATGTTACATGGTTCCGAACGAATCCAATTCTCTTCGGAACGGACAAACGCATCAATGTCGGTGGTGTAGGGTATACAAAATGAGCTGTAATTTATTTTTAAATATATAAAAAACTAATTATGGTTGTTTTTGCCTTGTTTAATTGCGTGAAAGTGTTTTTGTAATTTTTATTAATCAATTAAATTTCTTTTTATTGTTCGCGTCTTAATTTTTAACGAAAACCGAAATCTTAAAAATAAAAATAATTAAAAAAAATGAATTTTTTTAGGTTTTTTGTTTTGTTTTTATTTTATTTTTTGTTGTTTATTATTTTTTGATGTATTTTGTTGTTGTTGTTGTTTTGCTTTAATATATATATTTATTTTTTATAATATTTATTATGTATTAATGCAAAAGAAAAAAATTCACACATTTAAATGGGCAGAGAGAAATGGAGGGAGGGTGTGTGGAGGGAGAGGTGTTGTTGATAGGAGCAAAGTAGAAATTTTGTTTTGTTTTTTTTTTCATTCCTAATAATCCGAGAGAACAAACGGTACACACGAGAGCGTAAGGACAACAACGTTATGCTTTTTTTTATATATTTAACTTTTTTCTCTAAATCCACATTGTGAGCGAAAAACAAACGTGTGAAGTAAAAAAAAAAATTGGTTGGGGGAACGAGCGTCGTTAGGTATATATAAATGCTTTAAATAAAAGCCAAAAAAGTACCCTATAAAAATAGGACTTAAATAAAATATTATTATGTTTAAATTACATTTTATTGTAATAATTACTACCAATATTAAGAGAAAAAAATAAAAACACAAAAAAAGAAATTAAAAAAAAAATAAGAAAAACATGCTGCTGTTTGTGATTTTGTTTTGTTTTATGAACTAATAGAGAACGAACGAACCGCGTGTGTAATGAGAAGAAATGAACAAAAAGATTTGTTGATTTTTCTTATTATTTTTGTAAAATATAGTTTGCTTTTTTTTGGTGATTGTGGATGTTGTTGTGGGAGGAGTGGAGAGTTTGTTTTGTGTTGTAATAATTATAACTGGAGAAACAGTTTGTTGGTTTGTTTTTTCTTGTTGTTTGTTTGTTTTTGTTTTAGAAATAAGAAATGCAAATAGTAATTTTATAGGGGATTTTTTGTTTTTTGTTTTTTTGTTTTAATGGGAGTTGTTACTTAAATTACGACACATCTTGATCTTCAACATCTTGGATTTGCTCTTTTTGTTCACCATCACCTGTAAACGAAGGGAAAATGCAATATGTTATTAATTTTCAATTAGATAAAGATTTAACAATAAATGGAAACTTACCATCGGCTTGCATATCAGACGTCCATAATGTGAGGTTGTCCCTCAGCAGTTGCATAATGAGTGTGGAGTCTTTGTAGCTTTCTTCACTTAATGTATCCAATTCGGCAATGGCATCGTCGAAAGCTGCTTTCGCCAAGCGGCATGCACGATCGGGTGAGTTCAAAATTTCATAATAGAATACCTACAAAAGGAATTAAAAGTAATAATTATAGAAATAATAATGAAAATTCGAAACTAAACTAAAATGTTAAACTAGAATTAAACGTTTCATTAAACTAGAACTGAACTAAAACTGAACCTGAACTTAACTGAAATGAACTAGAACTGAACTTGAACTGAACTAGAACTAAATTAGAACTGAACTATAATCGAACTAGAACCGAACAGAATTGAACTTGAACCAGAACTGAACTCGAACTGGAATTAGAACTGAACAAGATGAAACTTAACTTAAACTATACTACAACTGAACTAGAAGTTAATTATAATAAAACCAGAACTAAACCAGATCTAAACTAAAACCAAATTTAATGAAATTTACAGTTTGACTTTTTTAGTGAGTTCTGAAATCTTTCGAATGTAAAACAAAATTTACTTTTAAATATAAAAAGAAAAAAAAACTTGTATATAATTATTTTGTATTTACCGAAAAGTTAAGCGCCAAACCCAAACGAATGGGATGTGTTGGTGGCAGATCGTTCATGGCAATATCACTGGCTGCCTTATAGGCAATCAATGAATTTTCAGCAGCATCTTTACGATCTGAACCGGTGGCAAATTCAGCCAAATAACGATGATAATCACCCTTCATCTTATAATAGAATACTTTACTTTCGCCTGTGGTGGCACATGGAATGAGATGTTTCTCGAGTACACTTAAAATATCCGAACAAATATCGCGTAATTCCTTCTCAACTTGTCCACGATAAGTTTTGATCATTTCCAATTTCTCTTCGGCACCCTTATTTTCCTCTTTCTGTTCGATCGAGGTAATAATACGCCATGAGGCACGACGTGCGCCAATAACATTTTTATATGCTACCGATAAAAGGTTACGTTCTTCGACAGTTAATTCAACATCCATCGAAGCAACTTTTTTCATGGCTTCAACCATTTCTATAAATAAAAAACAATAAAGAATAAGAAAAAATTAATAAAAAAAATATATACATAATTAGTTATAGATTATGAATAAAAGAGAAATATATAGATCGTAATATATATATGTATATTAACATGAATGTAAAATATGTTGTTAATTTATGAAAGAAAAATATCTCTAGAGTATAAGAAAAATATCAACAACTGCAACAATAAATTAATATTACTTTATTAGAGTAGAAATAGAAAACAAAAAAAAGTTATTTTAACCATTTGGTTGTAATTATTATGATGAAAAGCCTTGGAATTACCTTGTAAGGAATAAAACAACATCAGTTAGATGAACATCATAGAGATGTATTTGTATACATACATACACACATTCACACATATCTTGGGGCTTGATGATGACATTCATCATATATACATATATAGATTTCTGATGCCATAACCATAATAGTTACAAGATATTTTGTTTTTATAATTTTTCTGATTTCATATTTAAGACAGATACACATTATTTTCTATTGGAGTTATTTGTTGCATTTGGCAAATCTTTATTGTGTACCCCCCTTCATTATCACAAGTAGAGAATTGTAATTTATTAAGTTTATGGTACCGATCGCAATACCCAAACGATTTTTAGTACTACATACAAGTGAAAAATTCTATTCCAATTTCTCAAATTACTCGAGCAGAGTACTTGACATTTTTCATATTTTTCTTTTAGTTTAATACCCTCCAACACCACAAGTGGTGAAGGTGGTACACCATTAACTTTGTCATTCCGTGTGTAACGCTAAGAAGGAATCATCCCAGACTCCACAATGAATATATAGTCTTACAGCAAATCAAAATCTGAAATGATTTAATGTCTGTCCGTCTATCTGTCTGTTGTGGGCTCGCTCACATCCACAAAAATTGACAGAGCTCAATGAAATTTGGCCTGAGTTTTTGTTATAGTCCTGAGAAGTTTCCTATTAAAAACTAAAAAAAATCGCTTCAGTATATCAAAAGATATAGACCAATAACTGAGGCAACCTTCAAGTCAAGCGAAGATTTTTTGTAAGATTGTCATCTATAAATCGACAAATTAAAATGAAATTTGGCCGTAATATTAAACTGTATTCACTACTTCATTATCATTTCAAAAATGATCAAAAAAAAAAAAAAAAAAGTATAACAGTTTAAGAAACCTGTAGCCATTTTTACAATTGCAAAGAACTTGGTTTTTAATTTGTATAACAGTATTAATCCCGTGTAAAAGTTATCAAATTCAGTATAACAGTTATATCAATTAAAGAAACCAATAATCATTTTTAAGACTGTAAAAAAATTTCTATAAGTTTTTAATCTGTATAACAGTTTTGCAAATTTTTTAGGACAGTTCAGTATAACAAAAGTTATGACCAAAAATATAATAAATTTTAGGTTTCTTTAAGTGTTTCTGTGTTATATTTAAGAAAAACTTTTTATATATTGTGTACGTATGTGAGTGTATGTGCAAGTGTACTTGTACGAAACATAATGTATTTACTTCACACGCATTTGTGGTGGAGGGTATTGACGATTCGGCATATGGGAATATAGCATTCTTACATGTTTTGCAATTACAGTTTTTCTTATTATTTAAAAAAATCTCTGACTGGACTGATAACAACAAAAAAATAATAATTAAATATAGAAAAAAGTCTCATGTTGTTAGTGAGTGATTTTATTATTTCTTTTGAAACTAAAGGGGTTTTGTTGTTTAGTCATTTAACAAGGTGAACCGAACAAAACACAATAAACACAACATACACACACACTCACCAAATCACAACTCTTTTCTGTTATGACTCATTTACAAACATAGAAATTATTTTATTTGAAATAATTGTAAGAAGAAGAAAAAAAACTAAATACAGAATAAGAAAATTAACACAAAAAATAAAATAAAAAACGGTTTATAAATAAAGTTTATTAAACATAAAAAATACAATAAAAAACAGTAACAAAAAACCCTACACTAGGACTTGGACAAGAAAAATTTATAGACCCATCTCCGAAGAAGTGGATTTTGAATGGTGCCTGTTAAAAACATATATATAATTTTCATTTGATCTGATTTTCGTAAGCGTCCATTATATGAAAACTATACAAAAAATCGGAGGGGAGACCCCCTCAAAATTTGGTTTGTTGTTTTTATAAATTTTAAACATACGAAATATAATTCAAATACTAATCGTTTCTAAAATTTGTGCACTTTAAAGTGATTTTCGAAAGTGGGTAAGAATAGGGCCTACAAATCTTCTTGAAAATCAGCATGTGTTGTTGCACTGATACAAAATTAATTTGCGTCCAATTTAATTAAAATATCTTCACAATCCAATCCAAGCAGGATATGTCTGTATGTCCCCTATCACCACCAACTTCAATAGACTTAGACTT
The DNA here is from genome assembly GCA_004302925.2 of Cochliomyia hominivorax. NCBI lineage: Eukaryota > Metazoa > Arthropoda > Insecta > Diptera > Calliphoridae > Cochliomyia > Cochliomyia hominivorax. Next base: position 9,355,620 of record PYHX02000467.1, on the reverse strand, counting down.
TGGCCCAAAAAAATAATCTGAACCAAATTTCATTAAATTAGCTGCAGCTGTGTTAAATCAAAGTTGAATCAACTCACAAATTGTGTTTAGTTGGTGTGTTTGTGTTACAAATATCTGCATTAACGGATAATACCTCATATGTTGAATAGGGTGGTATAACAACATTAAAATGTATCATTTCTTTACTTTAGATTTATAATAAATCCTCATATGACTTTAATACAAATGCGTTTAGTTTTTATTTTAAAAAATCTTAAAATAAACAAAATAAAAATAATAAAATACAAATAAGATTTAACGTTTTCTAAAAATTTGTGTGTATTTGTGTAACGAATATAAGTGTAACGTTTTAAATTTCACTTTTTTCCAGGTGAAACATTTTAAAATATATTTTTATCATTATTTTAAAATATTTGTAATAGAAATTTCTGGTTATATAAATTTTAACTGGACGTATTATCACAACTCTAACACTTTTTGAGATGTATGCATTTTAAAGTGAAGTGGGATTATAAAAAAACGTGGGACATTTTGGACCAGTTTTAATTTTACGAAAAAAAGTATAACAGTTTGATATAACAGTTTTAGAAACATGTAGTCATTTTTAAAATTGCATAGAATTTTGTTTTTAATTTGTATAACAGTTTTAATTTTGTGTGAAAGTTATCAAATTCAGTATAACAATTTTGCAAATCATGAAAAACAGTTACAAAATTTCAAATTTCTAATTTAAATGATTAAATAAAAATTTCGAAAAAATATAACAGTTTAATTTATCAGTTAAAGAAAAAAAATAATCATTTTAAAGATCGTAAAGAATTTTGTTTTTAATTTGTATAACAGTTTTTAATCTGTTTAAAATTCAGTATAACAGTTTTGCAAATTATGAACACAGAATCAAAACGTGTATATAGTAATTTTAAAATATTAATTCAAACTGTTAATAGAAATTTTGCAAAATAAAGTATAGTATATGTTTTTAGTATAACAGTTATAAAAATCAGAAGTTAATTTGGGAAGTAGACTTGCTTACTAAAAAGCTTGGTTCATTTGCTGGTTTTGTTTTAACAGTTATAGGAACCTAGAATTTTGTTTTTAATTTGTATAACAGTTTTGAAATTCAGTATAACAGTTTTACAAATTGTGAAAACTTTACAAAATTGTTTAATGTGCATTCAAATATATTATTTTAAATTGTAAAACATTTTCTTAACTAAAGTTAATAGTATAAGATTATTAAAGTATAACAGTTATAAAAAATTTAAAAAAATATGTTTCAAAGATCTAGGTAGCCAACAGATCCACAAACAAAAGAGGACTGTAAAAGTTTTAAAACAGTTTTAATATTTAAAAACTATTATCTTCATTTTCCCGATTCAAACGAAAATATTACGATGTAATATTTCAATCCCTGTAATTTTTTCTCAATTAAAGATTTTTTCTTTAGAAGAAAACTTTCATATGTTGGGTTTGATGTAGTTGAGATTTCAATGTATTTTTCTGCTCTAAACATATCAGTGTAAAATTAAAACAAGTAAGGGAAGTCTATAACTTCTGAAATCTGAACCGATTTAGATCATTTTTGTACATATAAATTAATATTACGAGTAATTTTATTCTAATTTGTCGATTTATAATTGAAAATCTTACAAAAGATCTTCTTTTGAACTTAAAATCTGTCCCAAATATCGGTCTAATTCTTTGAATATACTAAAACGATTTTATTGGTTTTAAAAGGGACAATAAACAAAACTCAGGCCAAATTTCATTGAGAATTGTCAATTACTGTGGATGTGAAACAGACAGACGGTCAGGCGACAACCGAACATAGCTACGACTTAGATTTTATTCGATACAAAAAAATATATACGTTATGAGGTTTTAGATGATTCCTACTTAGCGTTACACACGGAATGACAAAGTTAAAATACTCTCTCTTCACTTGTGGTGGTGGAGGGTAATAAAAAAGGTAACATTTTTTCTCTCCAACAAAATAATCAATAAAGAAAAACACAGTTATAAGACACAAAAAAACTTCTTTTGTATCCCCCATTTATTATAAAAAAAACACTTTATTAACCAAAAAGAAAATAAAAGAAAACAACGAACTTTGAAAACGAAGAATCAATAAAATTCTCTATTCATTTGTAAATTTATTTGTGATTTTATGAAATCAATCATGTGTGTCTATTAAAAAAATGAAAAATATATATTATTTTTATGCAAATTTCTATATTAATAATTGTTGTATTCTTAATTGTCCAAAATCAAATATATTTAAGGTAAACAAAAATCAGGAGAGGAGAATACATAATTTCTTATGCATAAAATGACAATAAATTTTTGATGGTTAATTGGTTGGCTGTTTGTATGTATATGTAAGACAGGGAGAGCTATTGAAAATTTTTAACATTTAACAAGGTTAAATAAACGTTTTCTTCTTTTTGCCACCAACCATCGTCAATCAAATCTCCAGTGTACGTACAATAAAGAAAATACGTTTGAAATATAAAACATGCGCAAACAAAATACGTCAAAACTATTATAAAAATCTATTTCTATATGTACAAAAAAAGAACAGAACAGAACCGAACAGACGTACAGATGAATGTATGGATGGATGGACGGACAGATAGACAGACGGACAGAATGAACAGAGCACAGCAGATGAAATGCAAAGTAAGAAATAAATGGAGAAACAAATGGATTGGAAAGGAGAATGGGGAAAGGGGAGGTGGACTGCTAATCAAAAGAAATATTGTCTTGTTAATATTGATGTAGATACAAGTGAATTTTAATTTGTTTAAATTTCAATTTAGCAAAAAAAAAATAAAAAAAAAATAGAAAATAAACAAAATGTTAAAGTAATAAAAACTAAATATTTAAATAATCTTATTTTCAAAACTATAATATGTTTTTCTTAAATTTTATTTTTTATTAAAATATTAAATTAACATTTGAAAAAAAGTTAATTAAAAATTAACGAGAATTTGAACTTTAACGATTTCAAATAAAATGAATAATAAAAACTTAATGATTTTCTCAGTGTAAATACTAAAAAAACTCAACAAATCTATAGCAGACATAATGTAATGGTTGATTAAGACCGACTATATAATAGTGATGCCAACCAACACTTCTATAAATGTGTCTTTGTATGAGTGAAGCAGTAACAAATTATGAGGGAGAAGTAAACAACTCCAAAAATCCATATTAAAGGATAAAAATGAAAAATCTATAATTCTAAATGGCATCCAATTTTCAGTGAGGAACAGCTTGTTCCTTCATTTATAGTTTACATGTGAAGTAAACAGAATTTGTAGTCTAAACTCTTTTAGGCATCACTGCCGCCCTAAACGACGATACAGGCATAAACAATTATGGATCAATTCAGAATTTGATTTACATTTGAATTGAATTTGTACAAAACATATTATTTTTTCATGATACTCATAAGGAGTAAGATCGCAACATGTTTAACACACATTTTTCACTGTCAATCCAAGTATTGTTAGATTTTTATCAATTTACCTTTATATCTGTCAGTTATTATGTTTAAAGTCAAATATGAATATATTTTTTAATTTGATTTAAATAAGTGACGAGAAAAAAGTTCGTACAAAAATGTTTCAAAAAATATTTAAAGGCAACTCCCATTCATAAGACTTCATAATGTGTCCACTTATCCTGTCACTATGGTAAACAAGTCCTTGAGCAGTATAATAACAATACCATTATATATGTACCAAATCCTCCAAATGCCCGGAGCTAAAGCTACTTGTTAAAAGAGAATTGAAGGGCACAAAAAAGGTGTCGCAAAAATGTGGATATGGACCCCGTTTGACAATGTGACAGAAAGCAAACACCATAAAAACGTTAACAGAAGGTTTTTCGAAAAAGGTTCAAAATTTCATAATCAAAACTAAAAAATACATATTTTTTTAATTTAAACTTTAAGTTTTTGGTTTCGTTGTGTAAAGAATTTTTCGATCTCACTCCTTAATAGAAAATCTAATTGTGCCCATTTCAATTAAAATGTGTTTATATCAGTGAGTTTTATGAGCTTAAAACATTTGTTCGGATGAACATTTGAGCTCCCTAAAATATTTTACCTAACATGACCAATTTCAATAGACTTCTTCCATGACCAAATTTCATGAAGTCGTTTCTAAAATTATGTTCACAATATTTTCAAGGACAATCAGTCGAATCGTTTAATAAACTTCGTAAATTCGACTTAGAAAATGATTCAGAATCGATCTGTATTTCGTCTATATGACACACATATCTGCATAATTGCACAATACCAACTCAGATGGTGTAGGGTAAAAAAAGTAGATTGACTAAAATAGTTGGTAAACGTACATGTTAGAATAAAATTTATAATTATATAGGTATGCATGGATGTACATTAATATATATATATTTATGTACATTCTCACTATATTAATCTTATCATGGAGCAAGCAAACAAGCATGGAGAATTTTGAGCTAAAAGAAGAGGAAGAAGAAATTAAAGAATAAAAGTGAAACAAGCGCGTATTTGCAAAAATTATCAAAGAAACCAACAATAAAGCAGCCAGCAAGTCATTTTTTATGTACGACATTAAACAACAACAACCAGCCAGTCAGCCAAATAGTCAGACACTCAGACCTGGCCAGATAACTAGACAACAACATCTCTCAGTAAAAGAAAACACATACAGCAATTGTATTAATAAAGAGCTTCTGCTGCTGACTGCAAACTGTAGCAACAACAATTTTATTAACAGCAGCAGCAGTAAAAACAACAGAGTAGAGAGAATATAGAAAATGTGAAGAAAAAAATGTTGTTTCTGTTACCGGCTGACACAAACGGCTATTCCTCCAAAAGGTAGAAAGAAAACCTAAAAACAACAATAATAATATAAGAAGAATTCTCAACAACAAAAAAAGCAACAGCAACCTAAAAAATGCCAGACAGCAGAAATAAAAACTTTTTTGTTGCCACTGTAAGATACATACACATACATATAAAATGCTATATAATATATATATATGAGATATACATATATTTAGCCATGCGTGTGAGCAAGACAAATCCACCACCAATACCTCTCTAATATAACAACTCTACACCGCTTTGTCTACTAGTATAACAACAAATATTCTGTGTTAAAGAATCCAAACTTTAGAACTTCATCATCAATCCACGTATATATTTATTTTTTATTTCTTATTTTTGCCTTCTTTTTTCTAAATTAATAAAATCTATAGAACGCAAATACCACGAGTAGTAAAAGGTAGAGTTAGAGGAGCATTTTATGTTTTCTTTATTAAATCCCTGCAAAGTTACCAGACGTTAGTTGTTGTATTTTTCTTTATTTTATCCATTGTCAAATTTTCTTTTTTGGATCAAGTTATTGAACTTTAAGAAAAGTTTCCCAAAAAAATATAAAACTGATAAGAGTTTTTGTTTATATTAAAACAAGTAATATTTAAATTAACAACGTAGTTACAACAAACAATAACTGGGACCGTCCTGTTCTCTTATCTGTAAACTTTTTTTTTTTTTTTTTTTTTTTTTTTGAAACATTTTTTTCTTTCAAAATTTTTGCAACATTTGTTTTATAGAACATAAAATTGAAAAAAATTTAATTATTTTATTGTGGAATTTTGGGAAAGTTTTTAAAAAAGATTTTCATAAATGAGGATAAATTTAATAGACTCGTATTTTATGCAGCTGATTATTAATCTGCTTAATGGAGATTTAACCTTATTAAATAGAGCTTAAATATTTAGTTAATTAAGCATTATTTAATTAATTAAACTTTAATAAAATAAAAAAGCTTCAACTTCATAAATCCATATTAAAGGATGAAAAAGCGATAATTCTCAATGACATCTAATTTTCAGTGATTACAAGCTGTTCCTTTATTTTTGATTATACTACCTACTGCAGGTTGTATTTCCAGCCAAGAAATAAACTTCTAAGACAAGTAGGGAATGAGATCTTAAAACATGTTTTACATTAAAACTTTTTAACCCAAGTATTATTTGAAGATGGCCAAACAGTCAAAGTTCTGCTGCAAACTGTTTCCAATATTATTAATCAGTACTTGTCCGGTGATATAAACCTAGTTCAGGTAGATAGAATGTTTCACATGATGTTTCTAAAGCGAAAAAAAAGAAAGTATTTTCAAAAGTGCTCGCTACACATCCGGTAGGAATGCAGACGAGCTAGCTCAATGCTCGTAGTATTCGATACAAAAAGTAGAAGCTAATCCAAGTTTAAAAACATACAAAGGCTCAAAAAGTTCCTGAGAGGAACGCTGCTTAATATATAGAGACCAAAAAAGAGCACGTAAATTAAAGTCAAGTTTTCTAAAAAAAATTGCTGCTTAATGGCTAACGAAACGTATGTTCATCAACCATTTTTGCAACTTCCTGGTTCAAAATTTTATGTTGCTGCTGCTCGAGAGAATGCTGAACAAAAGTTTATGACCCAAAAGCAATCAAGATTTTCCTAAAAAGTTCCAATCATTTGTTACTCAAGGGAATGGCTGTTGGTGTATCTTGACATCCTATCATTATGGTAAACAAGCTCTTGAGTGGTACAAGCATAATAATGTGATATTTACACCAAGAGAGGCAAAACCTCCAAACTGTTTGGAGCTAAGGCTATTGGAGAGATATTGGGCTCTTGTTAAAAGAGAGTTGGAGGAGCACAAACAAATTTTGCTCTCCAAGTGTGGCATATTTAAAACGGCGATGGACTGCATTATGAAAACAGTAATGAAATGGTTTCCGAAACGGTTCAAAATTTCATTTTATATCTCTAACGTTACAAATTTTACAGAAAGATATGCAAGACAGAATTATAACTTTTAAATATTCAATGATTCAATATTTGCGTTGTAAAGTAGTGTCTTTTAAAGTAATTCTTGAATATAATCAAATAAAAGATTTAAAAATTTTAAACCAAATTTTTCTCCATTAACTTTTCAAAAGTTCATGACCAAAATATTACTTTTTATAATCTATAAACGAAGCCCATTTTTAGAAATATTAAAAAAGCTCTGAGAAGTATATATGTTAATATTAAATCCTTAAAGTAAATACTTTAATAGTTATTTTATTAAAAAACAAGAGTTTATAATAAAGAATTTACCACCCCCTTTTTTTGGACATAAGAAAATTGTATGATTGTTAGCATTAAATAACCTCAAAAGAAATAAAAAATACAAGTTGTAATTACATTCCTACTAAATGACAAATTTAAATACCAGTGGACTTTTGTTTGAAAAAAATATTCGGCACGTTTACCTTTCTTTTTGTTTTTTTTTTTACATGATTAAGCTAATGGTGACTATAAGTCTAATTTGTAGAAAAATGCTAAAAAGAATTATATAGAAACAACAATTACATTTATGTTTTCTTCGTGTGTATCCAAAACACCCAACAGAAATAAAATTACAAACATTAAATTATTATTTTATATTTGTAATAATGCTCCATTTTTTGTTCTTTGTTAATTTTGTTTAGGGTTGGGAGAAGGTACGATAAGTGGTATGAGGAGTGGTAGTGGCATTAGAAAGGTTGGGTGAATTATATTAAAAAATGGATTGTTTTATGTTATAAAGTAACAAAAAAGAGGGATGAAAAAGTTTGGCTGAATTGTATTTTTTCTTCTTCTTCTTCTTCATTCTTTTATATACTAAAGTATACGAGGAAAACCACGTTGGATACAATTGTATTTGGCTTAAATATCAAGATATTAAAAAGTATAAAAAGAAACTTTTGTTTGCCTACAAATTAACAAAAAACAAGTATAAATACTATACCGAATCTTTAATACCCTCCACCACAAAAGCGTATGAAGTAAATAAGTTAAATTTCATACATACAAACTCACACTCTTTTACAATATGTAAATGTTTTTCTTAAATATAACACAAGGACACTTAATGAGTCATAAAATAAGTTATAATTTTTGGTCATAACTTTTTCTACTGAACGGATTTTGTTAACTTTTGGGATGGTTATCAAATAGTACATATAGTTAATTATGATGACAAAATTTCATTCTAATTAGTCGACTCATAATTGATAATTTTACGAAAGTTCTTTGCTTTAATTTAGAGGTTGTTCCAGATATCAGACTATATCTTTTAACATACCGAATCGATTCTTCTGGTTTGAAAAAAGGGAAATTTCTTAGGACTATAACAAATACTCAGGACTTAGGAGCATACCAACAACAGACAGGCGGAGATAGCTAAATCGACTCAGATTTTGATTTGGTGCAAGAATGTATACATTATGTGATCTGACATGATTATTTCTTAACGTTACAAAGAGAATGATAATTGCACTGGAAGAGAGTATAAAAATGACTAATAACCAAATAGAAATACAACCTGAAACAACAATATTATGAGTTGTCAAAGTAAATTAATTATATAAAATTAATTGTTAAGTTTGATATTCTAATTCATCATGAAATAATAGTGAAAGTTTCTATAACAATATGAAAATAAAAATTATAGAAAATGTCATTTTATTTTTAATTCAATAAGAAAATATTATTTGCAACTTTTCATTAGGGGGGAAACTCCCTTTTAAAAATGTATAGGTTGGTTTTTAATGCGTTTTTAGATATTAAAATAATGAATGAATTTATGAATGAAAAATTTAAATTTTTCACACTTTTACCAAACTACAAGTGTGTTAACTATGCAACGAGTGATTTATTTATATAATATAATATTAAATCAATTACAAATTTGATATATTTTTATAGAAATCTAGTCAGAAAAATAAAAAATATTGCAACATTTTTAATACAATTACAAAATTGTGGAATTCTGCTACAAAATTATGAACTATGTTGCACTTAATTTGCAAAACTCATACAGAATTGATATTTATTTGAAAATTATAACGCTGATAAATTCGAATAGTCCACTTCAAAGACATTGCACGTTCTTCAGAGTTTAAACTTGTCGCTTCTGGTATCTAATCTTAAAAAAAATATCAAATCTAAAATCTCAAAAATATCAATTTAATGTTATTGCTGAGTCCATTGCAAAATTTCTTTACTTTCGTTAGAGGATTCTGATCTAAGAAAAACACTAAAATAAAATCTCAATAACCCGAATTTAAAGACGTTATTAAATACGAAGGATAAGTACCAACTGAAATACAATAAGGAATTCGGAATACAGAATTAAAGAAAAAAGTATGTTTTTCTAATTGATATCAAATCAAAGAAGAGAATCTTCGTTAACAATCTCTTAAATTCATGCACATACATTTCCAAGATTATGCTGTACATTTGATAGAATCTGGTCGATATTAATCAAAATTTTTCAAAGCAGTCACTAGAGGATTAGTAAAAATAAAACAAAAAACTGGAATGAGTCAAAATTTTACAACAACGAAATATTCCATGACTTTAAAATGATTATCTGAAAAATCAAGAATCGATTATTGATTCTTAAAATTATTCAAAATTCGTTGTTTTGAAAATATAAACAACTAAGAATGTTAAAGTCGGTCAAACACGACTATATAAAACCTTCATCGTTATTAATGGTAACTATGAAAAAGTAATGAACGATCCTCGTATAATTTGATTTTCAGATTTATTTTTAAGTACACAGTACATTTTTGTGTAACTAACATTTATGTGAAATTTATGCGATTTAATATTCTACTGAGGATTATATGAGAACTACAAGAAATTATGAACCAACAACCCTCTATAGTTCTGCATTGATATTTATATTAATTTGATAAATCATTATTACAATACCATCGTATATGTGAGATTTATCCCATTTGAAAAGGGACTTGTATAGGTTGGCATAACTTGGCACATCGTTTTAAAATATCATAAGATTTATTTTTTACAAATTTCATTTAAATTAAGGAATTTTTTAAGGACGGATATCGTTAAATCACCTCAGAAAAATATTCTGTGTGGGTGGGGGTAACATCACTTTTTCTGTATGTTACAAACAACAGCACAAACGGTATAAATGTATAAAAAGGAGTCGATTAAATAATCCATTAAGTTTCATATATCGACTAAGAAAATAAACTCGCTAAAGATTTTCTTTACCATCCAATAATATGTTTAATTGATCAAAATTTAAATTCAATTCCAAATGAGACACCCTTAAACTCAAAATATTGCATTTTTTTAAATTACATGATTCACACAATTTTGTAAAAATTTTCAATTAAAACATATCAAAACTGAAAAGAATAAAAAAATTTTATAAAATTTTATATAAAAATAATGATTCATATTTTTACATTTTATTTAGAATTTTTATTAAACACAAATATGCTAATTACAAATTCCTAGCAAAAACAAAAACAAAAACTACGTCATGGCAACCCTGAAACAATACACACTGTCGTTTATACTGAAATACACAACACACACACAAGTACATATATTTACATATATACACTCATGAAGGTTGTGGTTGTTAACGCGCAGAGCAACAACGATCGATTCATTCATCGATTTTTCGCGCTTGTACAAAAAAATAATAATAAAATAAAGAAGAATCAAGAATTATAAATAAAAGAAAATAAAAATTAAACACAAAAATGAAAATAATTAAGAACAAAATAGCAAATAAAAGTAGTTAAAACAAATAAGCAAGATTTTATAATTAAAAAAATAAAATCCGGAGAGGAAAAAAAGAGTTAAACACAAACAAGAAAGAGGAGAACGAAACTTAAGGAAAAAAGAGTAATATGCGAATTTGGTTGGTGTATCTAGTTGAGCTATTCACGCTAACAGGATATTAAGGCAAACAAACGAAAACTTAACTAAAACAAGTGAAATAGAAGATATGGCGAATAAAAAACATGATTATGATAATGATGACGAAGATAATGGACAATGATGATGATGTTAAATAGCAAGAAGTAAAAACCACATTTTTTGGAAAATTGAATTCTTTTTTTAACTTTATATCTCCTTGGAATTTTTCCACAACTATACCAACTTTATTTAGATAAATGAAATTTTTGATTAGAAAGAAACTTAAATCAAAGACAAGTAGAAGACACCACCCTAAAATATATGCCTTTTTTATGGTTTTTAACCCCCACCCCCATATATAGATTTTATTTGACTTTAAAGAAAAAAATTATGTATACACTTGATTTTTTCTCTAAATGTTCAGACTATTCTCATTTATCAAAAATTTTAAAGATTTTTTCATTATTTTAAATACAACTAATTAAGAAAACACGCCAAAAATCGCAAGCCGGTAAAAAAGAACTGGTTTTTTTGCTTTTTATATTATTGCGGATTTTTACGGAAATTTTACTCATCGTTTTCTTACTCTTCTCACCATATCATAATATATTTTCGAAAGCCCCATAGTCTTCTTGGCTGGCTTCTGGTGTTGCTGACGCACTAACACTTGAAAAGGAAATATACAGACAACGCAAATAACAGCCCCACATCACAGAAAAGTATTCTTCTTTAAGCACATGTATACACAACTTAAGTTATAAAATTCTTAACAAATATTCCCAATTTCCATTTTTTTCTTGTAACTCTTTTTGCCCTCTTAAACTAATCCAAAATGTGTTCCAGAGGGTTAAAGTAGTTAACAAAAAATCAATTATGTCTCATCGTAAAAAAAACTAATATTAAAACTTTCTTTAATAGTCTAGAAAAAAATTTTCTGTATATTACTCACCATCATAGCGTTCTGCTTGTTCGGCTAATTTAGCCTTGTAAACATTATTTTCACGTTCAGACATTGTGCAAAATTTATTTAATTTGTGTAGTAGAGTTTAATTAATTTTTTTTCTAAAAAAATCCTTCTTTTTAAGATTTTTTCCTTTAAATTTTTAAGTTAAAAAAATTTCGTTTAATCCCGGCGTCGTTGTGCTTTTTTTGTGTGTGATTTCAAAAAAATTTATTCGTCGCCTTCGTTCCGAATTTTTTTTCTTTCTGTTTTAAAAGCTTTTCTGCTCGACTTTTTTTCTCTACTACGTTTTTCTTTTTTGTGTAATTCTCTGACAAGCGCCGCTTCTATACTTATTGTTGTTGTATTTTTTTCTTTTCAATGTCGTTGGGTGTACGCAGGGTATGGTCGTCGCTGTTGTAAATCCTGGTCAGAGAAGAGAGAGAAAGAAATTGTTTTCTATTTAATTTGTTTTGTCCAAACAAAACTTTAATACACTGAAAGTTTGATTTTAATTTATTATTGTGTTTTATTTTTTTATAATTTTTTTTATTAATTTTTTCTTTTAAATTAATTATTTATTAAATAAATACACACTTTTCTGATGGTTGATGATCGCCGTCGTCTTTACGCCGCCGCTGCTTTTTTCGATTTGTATAGAATCGTTGTCACACTAGTTTTTCGTTCTTTGTCGCTTGCTACAATCAATATGGCCGCACCTAAAATGCTCCCTATCTAGTGGTCTCTTTCTAATGCATGCGGCTTTCACTTGTATTTTTAAATTTGACAGTTATATATTGGTAGCATTCTCACTTGTAGTTTTGTCGCATATATATATATGCAAAATAATTGGCAATGCAATTTTTTTGCTGCTGTTTTATTTCACTTTACAGAGTTGTAATTTATAAAAAGTAATGCTCATTTAAAATGTTCAACTAAGTGAAAACTTGATGCTGTTAGTGAATTTAAAATTTCGCAAAGCTGCTCATATCTTTTCCTAAAAATCTCATTATAAAAAAAATAAATGTCATGACTTATAATCAAACAAGCCTTTAAAATTATATTTAATATTAGTGCGTAAAACTATTTATTTGGTTATTTTAGACCATGTTATGATATAAAAAAAAATTTGTAAAAGCATACAAGAAATTTAGAGTTGCCAATTCAAATATATTTTCAAGTGTAAGCAACGAAATTCTATCAATCTTAAAGAAAGATGTCGACTTATGCATTTGGTATACAATATATATTCCACCGCAATTAAGATTGATATGAGAATGAAAGCAATATATATATTATGTTAAGCGAAAATATGTACCATTGCGAAACTAGTATGGCAGAAGATGATAACTTTCCATGGAGAGAATAGATTTTTTAACTTTTGTCTTTTAAATTGAAGACTATTTTGGGTTTAAATAAGTAACATAAAATTTTTTCGCTCTTTTCTTTTAAGGTATAGCGTCTTAAAGTTTCGAATTGCATATTCATTTTTATTCTTTGATAATAAATATATATTAACAATACATTGATGTATAAAAGAAGACCTCCATGCGGAGACAAAATAAAAGCACCAATAACACAAAAAGGCATCAATATTGCTGTATTCCCATTTATAATAAAACTTGTAGAAAACACTTTAAGCTTTTATTAAATACTCAATTTATACTTGGAGTTTAGGATCATAAGTTGCTGATGAGTTAGCAAAGCCACCTATAGGTTTCTTTTTTGGTGAGATTGAAGAAAGGCTTTACCATGCACGGACTCAAGGTTGGCAAGGACCTAATTGCCATAACTTATCTTTAGGTGTACAGCGATCATCATTGACATGAGGAGCCAAGGTATGAGGTCTTTGGTCATAAACCGGACAAGGTGATTCTGGAGGAGACGGTTGATCACATTTTGTGTTACTGTCCAAGCCTGCGGGCCCGTAGGCAGATGTGATTACTTTAAAGAGCTAGTGGACGTCCATGGATTTAAGTTGGATGATCTAATAAGGTTCATGAATAGTATTGAAAGGCTAGGGTGATTTCCATAAACACAATTCTACTTTTTTATTCTTACTTAACATTAAATAAAAGTGCTGCCCATCACACTAATGCAGCTAACAGTTTATTGTGATTATGTGATACCGTTAGTTATTATTCTGATAACAGCTATCATGTTTGAGTGAATTACTTAAGAAAAATTAAAACGAGAAGCAGCATTTGTTATTTATTTTATTAATTGAAAATTAGTTGTAGAAAACGAAAAGAAATGGAAAATTATTGAATATAATAAAAAAGTAAAATTAACAAAAATTAAATTACGGAAATGTCAATTATAAAAATATAAACAAACTATACAAAACATATTTATTACAAACAATATGGCACCGGATTTAGGAGGATGGATTCACAATTTCACTGTAACAGATACTCAAACCCATAAGGGTGGTTATACTTTGTATAAAATAACTTCTATAGTAAGTAAATGAAAAAATGCAACATTAAAACAATAATTTTACGTTTATTTTCGGAAAAGGTTTTTCCTCGTTCTGTACCTCAGGCTTTGACACAAATTGTGGTATGGCGCCGTTTTCATGATGTCAAACGTTTACATCGCGATTTGAAGAGACGCCATAAAAGTTTGCAATTGCCTGGCTACTTGCCGGAACCCATAGATTGCTCTTTCTTCAAACGTTTTGATAAGAATGTTATACAAAAACGTAAGGAATATATTTTACAATTATTAGATTATGCTGCCCAACAACCTGCTCTTTACAAATGTCATGCCTTTGCCCAGTTCTTTAATGAAACAACGCCCCCTAATAAAATACAAACATTGGTTCACAAAGCAGTTAGGGGTTTAAATAAAAATTTAGAATTATTGCAAGATCAAGTAGATTTTGCCAGAAAAGATTTGGATGAAGATAAGAAAACTTTCGGCATAAAAGATGATAAGCAAATACAGCATCAAAATCCAACAAATGCAATTGAGGAAATAGCAACAAATAATAAACATCTTGAAAAGAATGAAAATGAAGATGAAGAGCCGGAAGGGGAGGATGATGATGATGATGAAGAAAGTCTTAAAGTTGAATATACCTCAAATGTTAATAATCATCCAAAACATTTTTTGACCCCTATGGCCTCTATAGAAAGTGATGATAGCGATTATATATACGAAGCCGCCTTAGAGTTTTCGCAAGCTGTTCAGGCAGAAGCTAATCTAGAATATAATGAAGCTCATTTACGTTACAAAAAGGGAGTAGATATACTATTAACTGGTTCCAAAAATGATTGTAATGAGGAAAGAAAATTTATAGCAAAGGCTAAAATAAGCAAATATTTGGCTAGAGCAGATGATATCTATGAACGTTTTTTGAAATTCCAACACAGATCAGTAACAGCGTCTCCCAAAAATAATTTCCAATTAGCTATTGATGTCTCCGGCAATACAGCTTCCGATTCTTCAGGTTTTTATTTGGAAAGACCTTGGAATCATATGGCAAAATATAAAGTTAATCGTTTACTGGGTAATAAAGTTTTACATGTTACTTGTATAACGGAACCCTTAAAGCCTTCCTATGTTATGAAAGGCATTGAGAAGCCCTCTAGTAATTCTCCAACACAAACGGTATTCTTACCCCAACATGTACCATATATGGTGGATCTGTTGGCTTTCTTTCAGTCCGATCAGAAAATATTTTTACTTCTCAAGCTGGCCTTGGGAGGAAAACTAATTGATTATGTACATTCCATAAATCAGGGTTCTAAACAATTTGCATCATCATCTCTTAATCCTTTTATAGAGGTTAATGATTTGGTAAACAACTCCAAACAATTATTGCAATCAGTATCGAACACTTTACAAGTTATAAAAGATTTAGAATGTCCATCGAAATCTCCACGAAAATCACCTCGAAGAAGTCCCCGTAAAATGCCTTCATTTCATTCCAAAATTCCCGAAAATCAACTTAAAATGTGGGCTCAACAATTATTAATTGCCATTCACGCTTTACACGAGAAAAGTGTTATTTTAAGGTAGGTCCTGGATAATTTTATAATCTTTAAATTCATTTGCTTTAAATTGACGTTTTTAGTGATCTCAATATGGATAATTTGCTGTTGAATGAAACTGGTCAGTTACTTTTAACATATTTCTATCAAAATGAAGGCGTATCCTCGGATAGTTGTATACACAAAGCTTTAAGTCCTAAAGCTTTAGATGAACATTTTGTAGCACCAGAAAGACCCTTAACATTACGTTCCGATTGGTGGAGTTATGGTGTTATACTCTATGAATTATTTTTAGGTTTGGTAAGTAATTTTATCCCCTTTTTTAATTAATTTCAAATGTGTCTGATTTCACTTTTTATTTACTAAAAAATGCATGTTGAAATATTTAAGAATTTTCCCAAAATTCATTTGTTTGAAATTTTCAATTTTAAAAGAGTTTAAGTCCAGTATTTTTATGAATTATAGACCATTTTTTAGTGAAGGTTTAGTATTTTAAAATATAAATGAAGCTTATTGTGGCCAAGTCGGTTATTTGAATGATTGAAGTTTTGAAAAAGAGACCTCAATTAAGCTTCTTTTGGCCAAAAAAGCTGTATCTACCGAGATATAGAAAAATTTTCGTTAAATTTAGAATTTTTGAAAAACTCCGTTTTTACTAAGATACCGATGATTTTATGTATTTTGGACAAAAAGTAATGATTTGCAAAGATAAAGATATAAATTTTGGATTTTTTAAATTTTGAAAACGTGACCTCAAATGAAGCTTATTGTGCCCAAAAAAGTGGACTGAGACACAAATGATTTTATGTACAATTTTTGAGTTTTGAAAAAGTGATCTCATATGAAGCTTATTTAGCCCAAAAAAGGGAGCATTTACTGAGTAAAGACGATTTTATGTAAAAAAAAATAATTTTGAATATGTGACCTCAATGAAGCTTATTTTGGGCAAAAAGTCAGTATTTGCCGATATATAGGCGATTTTAGGTAAAATGTTAGATTAATGAAATTTTGAAAAAGTCAAATGAAACTTTTTCTCAATAAACTGCGGACCAGACGACTTTTAGTTTATTTTTGAAATTTTTAAAAAGTGACAGCAAATAAAGCTTATTTTGGCTACAAATGCAGTATTTACTGAGATATGGACGTTATTATGTAAAATTGAAATGAAGCTTAATTTGGGCAACAACGCAGTTTTGCTGAGTTATAGATGATTTTATGAAAATAATAATTTTTGAAATTTCGAAAAAAGACCCCTCAATGAAGCTTATTTTGGCCAAAAACCCTAATATTTAATTAGTTTTAGCGATTTTTTTCCAATACGATTTCACTTTAATTTTAAGTAAACTCGTTTTAACATTATTTTTGTTGTTAAACCATTTTAAAATTCTTTGGTGCTTCTGTTTGGTTTTTATATTAATTTTCATTTATTTGAATTAACGTCATTATTTTATTATTTTTATTGTTTAAACGGAAAAAATGCTTTTTTTGTGTATTAAGTGTCTTTAATTTTGTGCAATATTAAAAAAAGAGCTAAATTTGAGAAAATTCCATTATACAGTCATTTAAAGCAGCACATCCTGGTCAGATCGATTTATATGGTTTCGTTCAGTATCCGGAAAATGCAGAAATATCAAATGATGCCAAAGATTTATTGGAGAAATTATTGCAACAATCACCCGAAGAACGTTTAGATTATGAGAAAATTAAAAATCATCGTTATTTTGAAGGCACCAATTGGGAGGAAATCAAACAAAATGGTTATAATCACTTTACACATAAATAATGGAATGTTACGTATTAAGGTCTTTTTCATCTTAACAACAAAAACAACCAGTAATAGTTATAAGTCATTGTAATCAAGGAATATAAGTCAAGGAATTCACAAAAAAAAAATGCAAACGTAAGAAAATAACGAGAATTAAAAGTTATTTTTTTAATTAAACGTAAAAAAAAATAAAATATTTTTATTTTAATATTAGAAAATAAAATAAAATTAAACGCATTTTTAATGTGGCATTAAATGTAAACTTAAGCGTTTTTCTCTTTTTTTCCAACAAAAATGGAGAATTTTTGAAATTTTGAAAAAGTGATCATTAATAAAACTTGTTTTGGCCAAAATCGCAGTATTTAAAGAGTTATAGACCATTTTATGTGAAGTTTTGAAAAACCGAATTCGTATGAATATGTTTAGGCCAAATATGTTGGTCGAAAATCCAGTATTTAAAAAAAAATTTGCAATTTTAAGTAAAATTATGGACTTTTTGAAGTTTTTAGAAAGCGATTTTGAGAAAGGATTTGCCTATCTTGATGCAAATAACACATTATTGTTTTTGTTCCACTCTAGGGCTTGTTTACCATATTTACAGGACGCCAAGTCAGACCAAAAATAAGTGAACACATTATGAAGTCTTCTGAATCGAAGCCATAACTTGATGTTAACATTCGGTATTAATAAAGTGCGTTGTAACAAGTGACTGGCTTCTTTTGTGGTGACTGCATATTGCTTGTCATGTCAAGAACTTTCTGGGAAATTTTGCTATTTTTGACAAGAAAGTTATGAAAGCGGGAAGAGTCTTCTTTGTTTTGAAAAAGGTACAGTTTTTGACTCTCTTTTTTTATTCTTCAAACTATCGGATCTTTCAAAGAGTTTAATTTTAAATTAAAAAAAAGAGTTTCATTTTTTTATCGCTCTTAGAACAAGAGTTTGTTTAAAAAAATGATAAAAATCAAAAAAGAATAAAATCCGATAAAGAATTTTGTAATAAATAATTCGCACAAATTGTTTTGAAGTCGTAAACATGTTTGCATGTTTATAAACTTTGTATGAATATATAAACGTACTGTCATATTAGGATGTCTTGTATGTGTTTAAAGCTCTTTTGAAAATTCTGTCTATTTTTTTTTTGCTTTAGAAACATCTTGTGAACCATTTCTTCTACCTGAATCAAATTTCCTATCAACGCTACACTGTTTAATAACATTCGAAACAGTTTAACCTTTGAATGCCTGATCAACTTTTTGTAGGATCAATTTGGGTTTTGTTGAAAATATTTAACAATTTTAGTATGAATCTGTGTTTGTTTGTCTGTTTGGGACATATAGATAGCTAAACTACTGGATCGATTTTGCTGAAATTTTCTCAAACTGATCCCCATATTCCCGAAAGTAACATAGACTATAAAAAAACTCTAAAGGACCAGGGGAAAGAGGTAACCCCCAAACAAAAAATATTGATCATCGAATATTATCGAGAACTTTCAAATTTGGTCTTAATAACCTTTTCAAGGAACCTTTACAAGACAAAGAGTGGGGCGGATAGAATCAGGGGGAGAGGTAGCACCCATACAAAGCATTTTTATCTAAAGAACTATTAAAAGTAGAATTTTCAAATTTGCTCGCAACCACTTTATTAAGGAACTCTTTTACTAGACAAAATAAAGGACGGATAGGATCAGGGGGAAGGTAGCCTCCATACAAAGAAAATGTTGATAATCGAATATTTTAAAAAAATACTACACCGAGAGATTACAAATTTGGTCCCAATAAATTTTTCAAGTAACCTTTTTTACTGGTCAGAATTAAGGGCGGATAGGATCAGGGGGAGAGAAGTGTCCTCCATAAAATGAAAATGTTGATTATCGAACTGTTAAAGTGGGAGTATTCAAATTGGTTCCAATTATTTTCTCAGGGATCTTTTTTACTGGCCAAGATGAAGGACGAATAGGGCCAGGGGGAGAGATCCCCCCCCCATACATAGCAAATAATTATTATCAAAAATCTGAAGAACTTATACAGCGAGAGTTCTCAAATTTGGTCTCAGTTACTTTCTCAAGGAACGATTTTAGTGAACAAAATGTAGAACCGATAGAAAAGTTCTAAAATTTAGTTCCAAACAGTTTTACTGGACAAAATGTAGGACGGTTGGGATCGGGTGAATGCAAATGGTGTTTTACAAAGGTAACTTGATCAAAAAATTACAAAAACTTGGTTTAAAAATTTTAATAAAAAAAATTTGCGTTGGGAATTTTTCGATCTCACTCCTTAGTTCTCAATTAAGTTAACTATTGTGTGGTTTTTCGTTTTTTATTCTTTTTTATTTTCTCCCTTTTCCCAAATTTGAAATGATTCAATTTTAGTGAAAACACTAATTGATCTTTGATTTATGTACTTTTCTCTATTCGAGCAGTTTTTAAGGAGCTGGTGTTTAATTTAGGTTTATAATTTCCAATTTTGAGGCTTTTAAAGTTTTCGTTTCTAGTTTAGAGCTGATCTCTGTTGATTTTCATGAAGCAAAATAAATGTTACCATATTAACCTCCTTTTCTCCTTAAAGCTGTTTTCAGCTAATTAAATTCTATTTTTATAATTTTTTTAATTTTCTTTTTTTTATTATTGAAATTTTTGTAAAAAAAAACTGAATTGAGTTACAAATTATGCGTTATAATTACATTATAAAATAATATTTATTAGCTAAAAAAGAGTATATTACAACAAAATGAACTTAATTAAATTTTGGTTAAATTTTCTAAAAACTTAATTAAACAAAATTTAAATAATCTAACTTAAATTAGTCTTACAAATATGGATTTTGTAATTCACTAAAATTTAATTATAATTATTGTCACAAAATACACAACAGTTTTTTAGATTTTATTATTTAATTTACAAAAAAAGTTCATAATTAAAAAATAATATTAATTAAAGAAATCATTATTTTAATATGTTTCAAAAAAGGCACATTTGGAATGCATTTTACGAAGGAGTTTAATAACAAAATTTACACTTAAAACGAAAAAAAGAGCTTAATTCTAAAAAAATGGAACTTTGAAGACTTAAAACGTAAAAAGAAGGTTTTTAAAAATGAAGACCAAAAATTCTAGAAAAACTTCAGGGAATTTTTGTGATCATTTAATTTTTGCCTAAAATAATTTAAGTTAATTAAAAATAGCGTTAATGAAAAAAGACCTCTAAAGATCTTATTTTTATTTAAAACTAATTTAAGGCACATTTGGAATGCAATCTCTTCTTCTTTTTTTGTTTTGGTTTAATTTACAACTTAAACAAATAATAATTAATTCTAAGCTGCTTTATTTTTTGGACAAGACTTTGGATTTTGTTGTTTTAAACTCTATTTTCTTTAAAAATAAACAAATATAATTTAAATTAAAATCTAAATAACAAAAGAAATGCTTTGCACATGCGCATAATTCGCTCAAAATTTTCAGAAACAGAAAACAAAATTCTAACCTTAAAATTGTAAATTCTAACCTCATTTTACTTTACTTATAGTGGGCGACGGAAATGTTTAAATTTAAAATCCATTTCCTGTTGCTTACGCCTCTGCCATCGTTTGCGTATTTCCGTTGCATGTTGATTTTGCATTAGTGATGGTTTTTTGTGATGTGCAAGCATTTCTTTTAATGCAAAAAAGGGGGCAACACATAGCTGTGTGTTGTTACACCCGCTGTGGAACCATTTTGTTGTTGTTGTTGCTGCTGCTGCTGCTGCTGATGGTGGGAGGGTGAAGTTTCTTCACTTTTATTTGTAAACCCGATTCATCTTCATTTCCTGTGGGTGTACCCACATTACTGTAATTATGTTGTTTTAGCACCGATACCCCATTATCATGTTGTTGTTGTTGCTGCTGTTCCAAATGACAAACACTAGTACCATTAGCTTCCAAGGGATTAATGGTCTGCTGCACACCATTGGCTCCCACACTTATATATTTAGGTTCGGCTCCATTATGTTGGTGCACCAACTGCACTCCATTAACATCTTGCAAATGTGTTGCTCCTGCTCCATTATCCTCACCCAGCATGGGTGATTGTCCCATATACGCTACCGCATCATGGGCATGTAATTTTTGTGTATCTTCAGTCGTACTTCCCGCAGACATTTCCACCCTGGGCGGTGATCCATATTCAAAATGTCTCATAGGAAAGATTTGTGATTCGTGGACATAGGTACCATATTGACTGGTGTATGTTCCGTAGGGACTAGCGGCTGGTGACAGTAAACTAAATTGTGGACTTAATTCATAGGGAGGCTGATAACTCGTCCAGCTATCCATGCTACCGGGTGGTGTAACAGTCGTGGTTTGTGGAAAAGTGGCAAAGGGGGCGGCCAGTGTGGTATTCAATGAAGAATTGGGCGGAGTACTTGTTTTGATGTAGCCTGTCTTACGTGGCGGTTCATGTTTACGCCATTTGGCACGACGATTTTGAAACCAGACTTGTACTCTTGACTCACTGAGATTCAATTTAATGGCTAATTCTTCGCGGGCAAACACATCTGGATAGGGAGCTCTTTCGAAGGCACGTTCCAGTTCTTCCAATTGATAGGCAGTAAATGTAGTTCTAAAGGAAGAGAGAGGGAGAGAGCGAAGAAAAGGGGGAAAATTAATAAATTGCTAAAATATAAAATGTCAAAGGAACTCAACTCAATTTATTAAAAGAAGACGTTTGAAATTGGCAAATTTCCAAGACTAAAGGTATTAGTCTTATGACCATAATCATCACTGTCAATGTGGTCCTCAGAGATATTAAAATAATAGCTTTCATAGACCTTAAGAGAGTCCATGACTAACTAAATCATGCTACAGTGTTTCAAGTTAAATCATAACTTTTCGAAAATTGCAAAAACAGATGATCTGAAAATCTGGGAGAATTAGAAGAACGCATCCCTCATTTGCAAAGAATCTTATAGTCATCCGCGGAATCAGTATGTCCGAATCAAATTAAGAACAAAGTTGAACATTTGAATGGGAATTCAGTAAGATTCTAATACTCTTATGTAATACAGGATGGTCAGAATTTAGAACAACTTATCGTCTCCCCTTGACAATCATCCTCTACATCCAGGGATAGAGAGACTAAAATTCGAAACTTATAATTTTGAATAATTGCTTTCACAAAAAAAACTCCACATATTCAATCGGCATAAACTGACTAAATAGGAAATAGTTGATTCCTAAGTGAACAGCAAAAGAAGGTGTTAAAAATTCAGAGTTCTTTGTTCCATAGAAGTAAAGAATCACAAATCGATTTCAAAAGAAGAAAAGAAGGGATTTATTCGAGAAGTCAGTTTAATATTCAAGGAAATAGCGGAACAAATGTGTTGGAATTGCGGAAAATTAAAAAAAAAAAATGGAAAATTTTGGAAAATAGTTTTGGATTCTTTATGACCTTGAAATGACATTATCTCTCAAGTGATTATGAAATATTCAATGAATTATGGCAAGAATCAAGAATTTTGGCAAATAATTCTCTTAGACCCATTAGGGACTAGAAGAAAGAATAACAGATTGAAACCGAAGCGAAAATAGTTGAGTTCTTACAAAAGAGTGATGAGTTCGGAGACTGTTTTTAATCCCCAGTCTTAAGTTTTTCTGTATTAAAGGTTTACAAAGTCTGATGTTGCGTCGGAGATCAGCTTAGGAATAGAAGAAAGCACACATACACACACACAAATCAATGTAAAATTAATTAAAATAGAAATAACTTAACAAGACCGAAGCGAAACGGGTTCCAATAGTGGCAAGAGATTGTGAGATCTGTTATGATCTTCTAGAATTCTTAAGAAATGCTTCATATGTTCTATCAAGAGAAGATTTGCAAATACTACTGGATTCAAAGGCAAATAACTTCAATTCATCTCCAAGAGAACAGAAGAAGAAGCGAAAAATTTGGATTTATTATAAAGTGTGAGTGATTTGTTAGAGAAAGATTTGGGGACTCCTAAGTAACAGCTTGATATTCTCAAAGATTTCATTTAATTCGAAAGAATTCGAGTCCATTGCTAACTCAAAGTGTTCCACATGTTTCAGAATAAGAAAGAGGAAATGCTACTGGATTTTAGCTTCACAAAGTCATGATTTGTTTAAGCAAATTTTGAAAAGCAGATGAATTAAACTGAGGAAGTTAATTTCAAAACTTATTTCAATCAATGTCTTTATGTCCTCTTCAAAACTCCCAATAATTTTATTTGGAATTAATGATCCTAATAAAATTCAGACACAATTTTTTATTAATTGATAACTTCGAAAGAAATCTTACCTTGTCTTTTTCTTCTTAATGCCATTTGGATCACCCTTCTTCTTATCATTTTTCTTAACAGCTGGTGGCGTATTATTACTATTATTCGATGAATTACCATTATTATTATTATTATTAGCACCCACAGAGTTGACACCATTTGTATTGATATCGACGTTATTGGGGGGAGAACAAATATCATCATGTTTACCTTTATTATTAAGTTTCATGCCATTTGTTAGACCAGCAGTGGGTGATGGGTTAAGGTTATTAGTTGATGTCGCAGAAGATGAAGTAGAAATTGAGGATAAACTGTTTGTGGCGGAATTGTTATTAGAAATAACTGAGGTTCCTGCACCGCCACCCAGAGAGGGTTGCAATAGACCCCCGTCGGTATTGGCATTAGTATTGGATAATGTTCCAGAGCTGGTGGTGATTAAACCATTTGAAGTGAGCGACATATTATGTTGTTCATTGGCACCATTAATGAGTTGTTGTTGTTGTTGTTCGTGGCCGGAGTGATGAGGATTGTGGTGAGGACTGCCATAGATATGGGAAATATGTTGTTGCTGCTGCTGCTGATGATGATGATGTTGATGGGGATCATAATCCATTTTACCATTCGAATGCAAAGCATGATGATGATAATCACTTAACATGGCACTGGGAGAATGATGACTTTGATGCTGTTGTTGCTGCTGGTGATGATGTTGTTGCGGCTGATGGTGATGAGAATGATGACTGGGCATTTGTAGTTTGTGCTGCTGGTGATGTGGTAAACCATTGCTGGCTAACGAAGGCGGTGGCGGTGAATATTGTTGATGATGTTCCAGTTTTTGAGCACTACCATTTGTGGCCCCCGTTAAATATTCATATTTTTGTGTAGGCGAATAACAACCCATTTTCGAAACATATTCCATTTTGGCCTCATAATCGGGTGTGGAAGATTTATATGGATCCATTTTGGGCGAGCCAGCCGTTAATAAAGTTTGACAATCTGGCAAACGTTGAGAACATAAATCAGTACTATTACCCGGATGCATGACCGTAGCAACTGAGGGCAAACTTAGCATTACCGAATGCATGCCATGCGACACTGAAGTCATGGCAGCTGAGGTGGGAGTTAAGGCTTTACCATCCAAAGGACTTAAAGGTCCTGCAAAATCACTAAATATTCCATCTTCAAATGCTGAATGCTCCATTATAAAAATTGTTACACATAAATTTTGTGTCTTTTTCTTGTGAAAAGGAACTAAATTGTTTTTGTCTCTTTCTTGTATTTTCGAAAAAGACTTTAATTGAAATATTCACACGTTTATTAAAAGTTTTAATGTAATTAAATTATTTTTGATTTGTTTTTGGTTTAATTTAAATCATTTTTGTAACTTAATCCATTCATACAGTTATTTTCTCGTTTAATCAATGGCAACGCGCGTAAAATCAAATTCAATTAATTAAATTGATGATATTGGCGCACAAGTGAGTGTGTGTATGTGTGTGAGTTTATGTCTCTGTTTATGTAAATTAATTAATTGCATTAAATTCAAACGCAAATAAATTTTTCACAATCACAAAAATCCTCTTTTATTTTTTTTTCTCTTTACAGAATTTTTAAAAATTCCTGTAATTTTTTTTAAAGTTTTTATTTCTTTGCAAAAACACTTTAATTTTTTTTCTTTTCTTTCTTATTTTTTATAATTTTTAATTTTATTCCACACAAGAAAAAAAGATGAAAAATTAATAACAATACGTGACCGACGTTGTTCTACGTTGAACACGAGGCCCTTAATTGAATCCGCAAACGGTGATGATTGTCTTTTTATACCCAATTTAGCTCATTTGTATTTTTCAATTTATTTCCACCAATCAGATTTCAGTAATGGCCGCTTACCCGTTGTTTTTATATTGCAACTGTTATGTTATTGTTGTTGTTTTTTGCTTTTGAGTCTGAAACAACAATAATAAAGCAAACAACCACGAATCATATTATTTTAGTGTGTGTGTTTGTGTGTTTTTCTTTGCTTTAACGTTGCACGAGAAAGAGATAGATGATCGTGTATGTGAGTGAATGAGTGAGTGAGTGAGTGACTGTTATGGTATGCTGGCTCGTGAGAGTCTTGTGTTTTGTTGTTATTGAAATCCTAGTTCAATTGTACTTCCTGCATTCTGGCAAATGTTGTTTTCAAAAAAGAAATTTAACATTTTGTCGCATGTCTGCGCTAACATGCCAGCATATTTAACAGATCCTGGGAAAATATCCTTTAATTTACTGTTATGTGAAAAAAGTTTTTCTGTCTTTGAATTGACTTTTGGATTTGGTTTTGAGTATTCAGAAGTATTGAAAGATTTTGATCGAACGCTTTTTAAAGAAGTATGAAGTGAAAATTAATGGACAATAATCGTCAGAAATTTTATTCTTTATAATTTGAGGCTTTTCAGGTCATAACTTTGGAAAGTGTTCATGTCACCTATAAATCAAATCTTTGGGTTTGACTCTTCGTTTTAGAACAGTTTTGGGCTAAATAAATTATTCTAAAATTGACACTTCTATCTAGACTTTAGATCCCATTTTCAGGCCGATTTTCACAATTACACTCCTAAAGTGAATCATTTATCTTGGATACAGATGATAAGAGATCGTCGCACCCAATTGCGACTAAATACTCAATGCGAAGTTTTACATTAGCGTAAAATTTACATGTCCTTTTTAGTGAAAGAAATTATCTTTGGTAGACACCTCCGTAGAATTACAAAAGCTTCTAGTAAATAACATCTTTCTGATCGCACTAAATGTGAAATATTAACTTGGCGTAATGTTTTGCTGTTGTGGTAACTGTACGGCTGTTCTTTCTTGTGGAAAACTTCCAATTGATACGCCGAGTTTGACTCGTGTCATTCCGAAACGGAGATCAAATTTTCGTGGCAACGTGGTGTTGATTGTCTGAGCTTTATGACTTATTGTGCTTGAGGTGTTCGTAATGTATCAATTATTCGTCACTAGTAACAGTGGGATACAAAATGGACATCTTTTGCTAACGTTAAAGCATCATTTTCGTCACTCATAATTCCATTTCAACGTGAATTGGATTCAATTCAATCAAAAGTCAATTCTTATTGTGTGATTCCCCATTAATCGAAATCTTGCCATCCATAATCTTCTCTAAGTAATGCTTCCAAGCATTACACCACCTCCTTGGCTCTCATTGGCTTCTTTGTTGGGTCTACCACTTTATATTATTTAGAAGCCTTTTTGCCCAGCAATCGTTTTTTTTAAATCAGTCTTTTTCGTAAGTATGTGGACGGCATCGCTTTCTGAATTATAATGTCAAATGTTTATCAGGATGTGATTTGTCATGGATCTCATTAATTTCGTTTTTAAGAGACATTTGAAAGCAGACTTTAAACGATTCAAAATATCAGTCCCTATACTTTTATACAGTTTACTTTAACATCTTCTATCACAAACTGTCACTTTGTGAAGTGACAGACAAACTTTTTTCAATAACTGCAGAAGCGTAAGACCATAAAACCAAATATAAATCGGGATTTTTATGCCTGTTTCTAATCAATAACAATAAAATCCAAAATATGATAATATATTCACTTCATTGATAAGAACGTTATTTATTGTTTTCACTTCCCCTCAAAACCTGTAACGATCGCCTCTGTACCAAAACATCTTCCTTCTTTTAATTGTTTTAGATTCACATTTTATCATTAGTTGACCATTAAAACATAACCTTAAATAATGCATTAACTTTTTAATATTTCATC
Source organism: Cochliomyia hominivorax (assembly GCA_004302925.2). Taxonomy (NCBI): domain Eukaryota; kingdom Metazoa; phylum Arthropoda; class Insecta; order Diptera; family Calliphoridae; genus Cochliomyia; species Cochliomyia hominivorax. The sequence goes on along the minus strand of PYHX02000467.1, from coordinate 9,328,108 downwards.
TATTTTCCATCTAAAAATCATTTGACAAAATACCCCTATTTGAGATCTTTAATAAAATCCCAAAAACTTCAAAGGTATGCATAAGAAGCCCATATTTCACACGCGTTCGATCGCTCACGACAAAAGTGAGTGAAAAGCAAACCCCCTCTTAAAAATATAATAAGAAAATATATTTAAATTATGTCCAGAAAATCGAAAAATAAAAATAAGCAAAGTACCAGCATATCGTAACAGCAACCGAAAAAAGTTGTGATCAATGCGACAGGAATAGAGCGTGACACGCGCTAATAAAAGTGATCGCAAATAAATTACATAAACACAAGAAGAAAAAAAATTCACCCTCAAATGGGAATGAGAGTAAAATCCTTAACAGACAAAAATATTTTGAATATTAAAGTTTCTTTAGGACTTGAAGTCAATAAATACGTCATATGGGGTTGAAATGTAAAATACACTCTGAAATGTGTTGAAATGTAAAAGTGAGTAAAAGTATGCCAATAGAACGGACACGTGTCCCACATGAGAACAAATGAAAGAAAGTTGTGTGGAAATATTTTCATATTCAAATATTTTTTTTCGTAGAAATAAAGTTTTAAATTCAATATTGAAAATTAAAAATTTTGCGTTTTAGATCTTAACTAAATTTATTATAACCTCAATAACTTGGTTTTGTATAATTGTTATCACTTAAAATTTTTTCTTTTACAAATAAAATATTTTATATTAAGTTGGCGAAAAGTTCCCTTGTTCTTCAGTATTGGGGATTTAGTTAGATATATTTCGTAGAACTTTAATTTAAACTGATTAAAATAATAATTTAAATAATTTTAAAATAATAATTTTATTATAAAAGTAATTTCACTCTCAATGGGAGAAAGTTTACATTTTTATTAAAAATAATTGTGAAATTTTAAATTTTATGTGAAAATTCAATTTTTAATGAAAATTTAAATTTTTAGTGAAAATTTCAATTTTTTGTGAAAATTTCAATTTTTAGTGAAAATTTAAATTTTTAGTAAAAATTTCAATTTTTAGTGAAAATTTCAATTTTTAATGAAAATTTAAATTTTTAATAAAAATTTAAATTTTTAATGAAAACTTCAATTTTTAATAAAAATTTCAATTTTTAATGAAAATTTCAATTTTTAATGAAAATTTCAATTTTTAATGAAAATTTCAATTTTTAATGAAAATTTCAATTTTTAGTAAAAATTTTAATTTTTAGTTTAAATTTAAATTTTTAGTGAAAATTTCAATTTTTAGTGCAAATTTAAATTTTTAGTGAAAATTTCAATTTCTAGTAAAAATTTCAATTTTTAGTAAAAATTTCTATTTTTAGTGAAAATTTCTATTTTTAGTAAAAATTTCTATTTTTAGTGAAAATTTCTATTTTTAGTGAAAATTTCAATTTTTAGTGAAAATTTCAATTTTTAGTGAAAATTTCAATTTTTAATGAAAATTTCAATTTTTAATGAAAATTTCAATTTTTAATGAAAATTTCAATTTTTAGTGAAAAATTTCAATTTTTAATAGAAATTTCAATTTTTAGTGAAAATTTAAATTTTTAGTGAAAATTTCAATTTTTAGTGAAAATTTAAATTTTTAGTGAAAATTTCAATTTTTAGTGAAAATTTAAATTTTTAGTGAAAATTTCAATTTTTAGTGAAAATTTAAATTTTTAGTGAAAATTTCAATTTTTAGTGAAAATTTAAATTTTTAATGAAAATTTCAATTTTTTAGTGAAAATTTCAATTTTTTAGTGAAAATTTCAATTTTTTAGTGAAAATTTCAATTTTTTAGTGAAAATTTCAATTTTTAATGAAAATTGAAATTTTTAGTGAAAATTTCAATTTTTATTGAAAATTGGAATTTTTAGTGAAAATTTCAATTTTAATGAAAATTGGAATTTTTAGTGAAAATTTCAATTTTTAATGAAAATTGAAATTTTTAGTGAGAATTTCAATTTTTAATGAAAATTGAAATTTTTAGTGAAAATTTCGATTTTTAATGAAAATTTCAATTTTTAATGAAAATTTCAATTTTTAGTGAAAAATTTCAATTTTTAATAGAAATTTCAATTTTTAGTGAAAATTTAAATTTTTAGTGAAAATTTCAATTTTTAGTGAAAATTTAAATTTTTAGTGAAAATTTCAATTTTTAGTGAAAATTTAAATTTTTAGTGAAAATTTCAATTTTTAGTGAAAATTTAAATTTTTAGTGAAAATTTCAATTTTTAGTGAAAATTTAAATTTTTAATGAAAATTTCAATTTTTTAGTGAAAATTTCAATTTTTAATGAAAATTTCAATTTTTTAGTGAAAATTTCAATTTTTTAGTGAAAATTTAAATTTTTTAGTGAAAATTTCAATTTTTTAGTGAAAATTTCAATTTTTTAGTGAAAATTTCAATTTTTAATGAAAATTGAAATTTTTAGTGAAAATTTCAATTTTTATTGAAAATTGGAATTTTTAGTGAAAATTTCAATTTTAATGAAAATTGAAATTTTTAGTGAGAATTTCAATTTTTAATGAAAATTGAAATTTTTAGTGAAAATTTCGATTTTTAATGAAAATTGAAATTTTTAGTGAAAATTTCGATTTTTAATGAAAATTGAAATTTTTAGTGAAAATTTCAATTTTTAATGAAAATTGAAATTTTTAGTGAAAATTTCAATTTTTAATGAAAATTGAAATTTTTAGTGAAAATTTCAATTTTTAATGAAAATTGAAATTTTTAGTGAAAATTTCAATTTTTAATGAAAATTGAAATTTTTAGTGAAAATTTCAATTTTTAATGAAAATTGAAATTTTTAGTGAAAATTTCAATTTTTAATGAAAATTGAAATTTTTAGTGAAAATTTCAATTTTTAATGAAAATTGAAATTTTTAGTGAAAATTTCAATTTTTAATGAAAATTGAAATTTTTAGTGAAAATTTCTATTTTTAATGAAAATTGAAATTTTTAGTGAAAATTTCAATTTTTAATGAAAATTGAAATTTTTAGTGAAAATTTCAATTTTTAATGAAAATTGAAATTTTTAGTGAAAATTTCTATTTTTAATGAAAATTGAAATTTTTAGTGAAAATTTCAATTTTTAATGAAAATTGAAATTTTTAGTGAAAATTTTAATTTTTAGTGAAAATTTCAATTTTTAATTGAAAATTTCAATTTTTAATGAAAATTGAAATTTTTAGTGAAAATTTCAATTTTTAATGAAAATTGAAATTTTTAGTGAAAATTTTAATTTTTAATGAAAATTGAAATTTTTAGTGAAAATTTAAATTTTTAATGAAAATTGAAATTTTTAGTGAAAATTTAAATTTTTAGTGAAAATTTCAATTTTTAATTGAAAATTTCAATTTTTAATGAAAATTGAAATTTTTAGTGAAAATTTCAATTTTTAATGAAAATTGAAATTTTTAGTGAAAATTTCAATTTTTAATGAAAATTGAAATTTTTAGTGAAAATTTAAATTTTTAGTGAAAATTTTAATTTTTAGTGAAAATTTTAATTTAATAAAAATCTGGATGAAATTTGACACCTGTCATTATTTTGGCCCAAGGACAATCAGAAAAGCAAACTATAGGAGGGCTGTTCATAAATTTTTCGTAGCTGTCACAACCGACAATGTGGTGTAGGGTATTACATAATCGGACTTGCCCAACTAACTGGATACTGAAAGTTTTACAGTCAATATGCACCAAATAAAAAAACTTGCGAACGATGATTAGAACGATTTTAAAAGTTGTGATATCGACTTAGAGAACAAAGAGGTGGGAGGTGCATCGTAATTCGAAGCATTTTTCATTTCGGCTAAATTCAAATTCAAGAGAATTTAAGCCAATGAAAGCCGAGAGGAATGCGATTGCTTCTGAAACCAAATATCCTTAACAGGAAAGTAACGCTCTGTATTTGATAAGATCAGAAGAGCTTTTTTGTATTCGGATGGAAGATTGAGCAACGCTTTCTTCACCATAACACGTCTCGGCTTAATATTGTAAAAGTATCGAAGAACTGTTTTAATCTGACCCATCAATAGTTAAATGAGTTTTTAAAAAATTTATTGTTGTTATATATATTTATTGTTTGTTATATATGAAATTATTGCAAAAAGACTTTTACGAACCAAGACCCATAGAATTGGTATGATGAAGAAGATAGACCGATAGAGCATAACGAGCGATACGTCCTCGATCTCATAGAATGAAAATTGAAAGATGAAGGAACTGTCGAAATGAGAGATTTTTATTCTACAAAAAATAACTCCCAGTTAGATGGAAATGGAAAAAATGTTGGACGATATGATACTGGTGGATAGGACGCCAAGGTCCTCCACCACAATTGCGTTTGATATATATTTCTTTTACCTTTCAAAAAAAAAAAAAAAAAAAAAAAAAAAAAAAACTCATTTTCAAAATCTTGTCATTTCAAATCGTTTAGTTGCTTCAAGTAAATTAAAATTTAGATGGATTGATGGTTGAATGGATGTTTAGATGTTTGGATGGATGAATGGATGGATGAATGGATGGATGAAAGAATGGTTGGATCATAAATTTCATTTTAAATTGTGTAACTTCATTTGAACACTTAGTGATACAATATTCTAAATATTTCCTATGCGACAAGTGTATCTTACAAATATTCGTTATATACGTAAGAGTTTTATTGTTTTTGTTGTTGTTTTTGTTATTTTTCAAATGATCTTTGAACAAATGTATTTCAGTTTTCCTCAATTCGTATTTCACTTGTTTCGTTTTTATGTGTTTTTTTTTCTTCTTCTTCAACGATTGAACTCGGTGACAGTAAAAGTACTGAATAATTTGAAATAAATGTATTTTTATAGCGACTATCAGTCAGTTTATAATTTCTATACCCTACACCATCACAAGTGGTGAAGAGGTTATATTTACTTTGTTATTCCATGTGTAACGTGAAGAAAGGAATCATCTAAGACCCCAAAAGTGTATATATATTCATGTATAAAATTAAAATCTGAGTCGATTTAACTATGTTCGCCTGTCACTCTATTGTTGTTACGCTCACTTTCACAATAATAGACAGAGCTCAATGAAAGTGGATCCGAGTATTTGTTATAGTTTTGAGAAGTTTCTTATTTAAAACCAGCAATATCGGTTAAGTGTATTCAAAGATATAGACCGATATCTGAGGCAACTTCTAAAATCAGGCAAAGAACTTTCCTAAAATTGTTAAATGTAAATCGATAAATTAGAATGAAATTAAGTTATATATATACTTCATTAACATTCCAAAATTTATGAAAATCGGTTCAGTAGCAAAAATTGTTATAGCTAAAAATATCGTATCGACTCATTAAATGTTTTGTGTTATATTTAAGAAAAACTGTTATATATTGAACACATGTCACACGGATTTGTGATAGAGGGTATTGGAAATTCGTCATAGCCGGATATAACATTCTCACTTGTTTATATTTTATATTTCTAAATACAAAAAAAATCATTCCAACATGGCGTATTTTTTATTTTAATGGCTGATTATTATTATTATTTTTTTCTTTTTAAGTATCACTTGCACACAAATTTTATGCCAGTCAGAGTTATTTCATCTGTGAATATCGTTCAAGTTAATGTTTATGTATTTGTAAGGAACATCATATATGGATATTCACTAATACAGAGACAATCAATTAAGCTTCGTTAAGATCAATTTAAAATCCCGCATAAAATAACAAAATAGTTTTGTTGTCTTCTTGAATAAAAATAACAAAAAAAAAACAACAACAACAACAAAAAATGAAATAAAATTATTTATTTTTTTTGTTGTTATTTTGTATTCAACAAAAATCATATACAATTTTTTTTCTTTTTTTCGATCATAGAATGCCCCCTCATTTTAAACGATCATCACATGAATGGGCAACCAACAACAGTCTTTTATATGTAACTGTAGTTGTTTCCAAGTTTTGTAGAGACATGAAAAACTCATAAAAAGAAAAACAAATAAATATTCAGAAAAACAACCTACAAAATAGTCAAACCATAGTCAAATCATTCAACTGTCTGTCCAACCGTCACTGTAACTATTTGCGTTTTTCATTCCACTCATTCATTTTAGACAACTAAAGTGATCTCGTTCAGAAAAATAGAAACAGAAAAAAAATCAAGCCAGAATGTAACAGTCCAATAAAATCGACTATATAGAAACCTACACCACTCCTGAGTCATGAAAAATTAAGAACGAGAGACTTCTATGAAAGCTGAGGTCACTAAAGAATCGATTTTGATTAAAGTATGGTTTTAGTAAAGGCTTTTATGATTAAAAACCCCTATCTCGTAGCTACCTGAAATATGCGACCGAATATCTTTAATTTAAACAAAAACTTTGTCCTTGTCCCAAATTAATTACATACACCGATTTGCGTTTTGTAGACCGACGGACAGATAGACAAGTGAATATGGTTAAAAGAAAGTGATTCTGATTCGGGTGTGAAGATTTCATAATTTATTGTTGGCTTAATCAGATATACCGAATTGTAACATGCGATTGGCGGATATCCTGAAAAGAAATCCGAATCCAAATATCCGCCCATTTTCAATTTTTTTTGGGGTCTGGGGACTACATCACTCTTTGTTGGCTCAATCAGATATACTGAATTCTTACTTGTTGACCTACGAACAGATCGATAAACATAAAGCTCAAAATCGTTAAAATTAAGCGATTCTAAGCCGCTCGGTTATATGGAGTCAAAAGTGGCAAGATCTGGAATGTAAGTTGTCCGAGTCAAAACTTCCCATTCACTGACTTTTTAATATAATTTTTGGCCAGTTTTGTAACAGGTGACAGATCATTATTATTGTGAATGAATATGGTCTCATATCTAATCATTTTTCATTGATTACTCCCTTCAAACGATGCCTCCGGCACATGTCCCCAAGTTGTAATGTATAAGTCGTCTGAGTTAAAATTTCCCATCCACGAATTTCAATATAGTTTTTGACCAGTATTGTGAAATGAGGGAGATCATGAATATAGCCTCATATCTGGTCGACTTTCATTGATTGCTCTCTTCCAAAGGAATCAAATATCTTCGGCACATGACTCTTAAGATCCTTTCAACTGTATTTTAATAGCTCATAATACTGAATATTCTCAAGTCCCCCTAAACAAAGTGCATTTCTTTGATGTACTGGATATTCGGCGTTGATTCGCTTGCGTTTTACATATGGCTTTTTTGAAGGTTTTTCCATTTCAAAGCATATCGGATTTATGAATTACCCTACCTTGGAACCATGGAGGCCTTAAAACTCTGGAAACTATTTCCTTCGTTCGTCCTTGTTTTCTATGTCAAAATAACTACAACTTTTGAATCGTGGTTCTTCAGTGTTTTGAATCGATAACTTTCCACACTTTTTATCTCCGTTTGAACGAAGATTATCGGACTCTCTCCGTATACGTATTTTATATATGTAAAATTAGACATTATTATAGCGATATTTGAATTATAATCCCCGATAATTATCCTCCAAATTAATCTGGCCTGATTTTCTACAATACAATTAGATTCCTTTCAATATTGGCAGCTTGTATCGTTATCTGGGCCCAGTTAAGAGAGTATATTTTTACCATAATTTTTGTTTCATCTACAATATTTCGAAACAGTCTACGAGGAGTTCAGCTTCCATTTCCTCATCGCAAATTTATTTCGCTAATGTTGTCTAAAATGACGTTGTTGTACTTCCAAATATGTCACTTATTTTTCTTGTCCAGTTTGATTTCCTATCAATGCTCAACTCCTGAAGCAGTTTATTACAGAAACCTCAATTTCTAGGACTCTAGTTTTTAAGATAATAGATTTTTTAGTTCTGGACTCCCTACCAACCTAAACGTACCAATTATAATACGTCTTCTTAGACTATATAAACAAATTGTGGAAAAGGCCATCTAACGTCCTCAAACGCAAATTGACAGAACCCCCAACCGATTTATTGAAATATAAATAAGAACATTAAAGAACGATGTCTGGAGTTATCGTTCTATAACTTTTTTCAACTGATCAGGTTTTAAATAGAGATTAACGACAAATAATCTTTGAAAATGGTTTAAGAGTTTGGACGGGCCGAGAGACAGACTTGTATAAATAAAGCACAAACCGAATCTGATTTTCATATATATTCCGATGTTACACAATCAATGATCAACTTAATATGCCCCCCACCGAGGATGAAGTCAAATTGTAAATATTCTAAAACAACCAAAGCGACCCCTTATGACGTTCTTTTTGTTGTAAAAGTTTATATATTTTAATGGCGATTATGGTCGATAGTCACATAATGTCAATGATGATCGTTCTAATGATGATAATGATGATGATGATGACAGTGATAACAGAGTACCCTTCACTATTTCTTCTTTATATATGACAAAGTTTTTATACCCTCCAAAATAAAGTACTTTTTAGATTTTTGTCTTATTTTCTTTGCTTAAAAGAAATTTAACTACAATAAGGGAGGCACACTAACAAACAACAACAACAACAATAAGAAGATGAAAAAGCTCATGTGCGTTATAAATTGAAATGAATCTATGAATCGTTTTCCATGAAATTATTTCACAAAATTTTTTTGTTGTTGTTGGTAGCATTTTATTGAGATTCTTGAAAAAAAATGGAAGAAAAAAATATGTAGAATAGGGTGGCACTAATTTTGGGTAGATGATTTCTATAAATATTGATAGAATGATTAAACTTTCGATAGATAAACTGGATTAAGAAAAAATAAAAGATGTGAATTTTGCGTCAAAAGAAATGCTCCGGATTTGAGGTGTAAAAAAATAATACCAGCCAGTTTCTGGTACCCAAATCAGAAGTGAATTGTATACCAGTAAGACGCTCTTCATCGATTGAAACAAACGGTAGTTGGAAAGGGCAATGTCTGAACAATCTTCCTCAGTGTTTTTATAGTTTTTGATCGACCTTGTTTTAAGTGCCCGAGTATTGTCAAGATAGAAATTATGGCCCCATGGTCAAATATCCTTCTCTGAAGTGTATTCCATTAGAGGCGTTCTTCCTCGATCAAAGCAAATGGAAGAAGTAACAAATGGTAGAAGTAACAAGTTTTTTTCTGACTCTGTAAACGTTGCAAAAGTATTGTCATGATTTCGAATATTCTGGCCGATTTTTTTAATATCCTACTCAGAAATATTTCCAGGAAGTGCGTTCTGTATCGATTGAAACAAGGTGTTCAAATGTTAACCCATTTCCTTTTATTCAGTGTTTTCCAAATAGTTTTCAAACAGTCTTGAAACATATATCCAATATAACGCCTTGAGTTGATCAAATAATTATATCGAATCAAGTGCCTTCTTTTGCTGATTCCTTTTGATCGTTTGAAGCGATTTCAGCAGCTCATGAGTCCATACAAGGTATTTAGTATTTCGGCATTGATATGGCTGGTTGGTGGATTCAATATACTTTTATCACCAGTTACATCTATTTTAAGCGTTCCAGTATTATTTCCGGTAAGTAAAAATTGTCTCGGCTCTAATTTACATAGCATCCAGTTATCTTGCTTTTCAAAACCATCTTCGTTGAGTTTTGATTTCAATTACTCATCTTGAAATTTTTTTTCGGCTTATCAGGTCACTTATTATCTTTGAATAGTGGAGGTTAGCAGACTCCTCTGCAAAAGACTTTTCTTATTGAAATGGCTTGTTCTGTGTCAGTCCTTTATAGTGACGCTACTTCCGGCGTTAAGAAAACTATCTTCATTGGGTTTTTCAAACTTTTCCTCATCACCTTTGATTAATGTAAATTATCAGGTGAAAACTTTTTTCTTCCGAGTGTTAGTTCCTATGAATGATCAAGTTCTCCTGAAACTGCCTCTTAACATTAAAAGTGGTTTGATGACGAGCTTTACATTCTTAGGACAATTTTTTGTAGGTTAAATTTCTTAGGAAAATATTTATTAATGATTCTTTTATATCTTTCGTTTGGACCAAACTCTTAGCAAGTGATCGGGTTTGACTTTAACCAATAACTATATATATTTTACAAATATTATAGATGCCAAAAGAGCTTAAAGGCAAAATGTATGTGAAAAATTTTCCGAAAATTTGGACATTGGAAAGACTTTGGAGACAAAATTTTCTATTAAGATTTTTGTCGATCTCATTCTGAATGTGAAATTGGGTTCTTTGAGAAGTTTTCGGTTAATTCAAATGTGGAGAATTTGTATATCAACATATCTTTCAATTTGGAATTGAGTCTCGCATTTTGTTAACTTGTTTATTTCATAATTTTCCCTTATGAATGGATCCACCCTAATGTTTTTGTTACTTATGAATTTTATTTGTTATTTGTTATTTCGAAATCATTTCCACGTTTTCGAATGATGTACAGTTTATACATTTAAGATTTTGAAATCATTTAAATAAATTTGTTTACTTTCTAAAAGTAATAAAAAAATTTATTTGGCAAAAAAGAAAGAAAAAAGTAATCACAAATTTAACTCTTTTTTCAAAAATATAGAGACAGACATGTTAAATTCTTATTTTTGGGAAAATTAAAGAATTCAAGGTTTCCAATAAGATTGTAAAGGGATTAAAATTAAAAATACTTTTTCAAGTAAAAGAAGTAGTTAAGTCTAGTACACATTACTTGAAATCAAGTTTAAAATACTTGAATCAAGGGTTACTTAAATCCAGTATGGAATCGTGATTAAATCAAGAAAAATAATTCTTAAAACAAGTCCGTTCGGAGATCACTTTGATCCAACAAAGGCTCAAATCCAGCTAAAATCAACAAATTCGTACTTAGTTGAAACGTACTTGATTCAAGTATTTATTACTCAGTTTAAGTAAAACCGTTTTTGTCGAACTATTGTAACCGGAATGGCTTGATTTGAGCACGAATTAATTTATTTCTTTTTTCGAACGTTTAATATCCCTAAATCTTGATCTTTAATTAACCTTCAAAAGGTCCTTATGCACCCATATCATTAACCAGAATTTAAAGAAAAATAATAAAATTTATTTATGTCTTTATTTTGACATTAAGGATCCTTGAACTTTTTCCCTTTTGTTTTTTTTGTAATCAACTGTTAATTGATCTCTCTCTCTCTCTCTTAATGTCTTGATCTTTGATATCCTTCTTATAATAAGAAGTCAAAAAACAAAAAAAGATCGTAATTATTATCGGAAATATGGGGGCAATAAAATGCAAAAAAAAAATATTATCGATTATTATCAAACACCCATCAAGGAAAGTTTTCGTTGTGTTGGGAACAAATTTCGAACATCCCACCACCAACAAAAACTATCGCCATCACGAGTATTAAATGCAATTCTCTCTCACTGCAGATCACCAGGGTTTGCGTGTGAGTTTTTATAGAAATTTTTTCTTTTTTTTTTTTGTTGACCCGCATTAACGAACCTGTGACTTTTTAAATATTTTCATTTTATTTCATTTCATAACAAACCGCGCCGAATAATGTTCTTAATAAAATTTAATACTTTGTTTTTCGCTTTTTTCTCTCTTTTTGTTTTTGGGAAAAAACATCATTTGATGGGAAAAAGAAAATAAAATGATTTCTGGCTGTTTAGGGTGTTTAAGGGAATTTCTTTTTTGTAGAAATATTTTTGCATTTATTTATTGCTAAATAAAAGAAATGAATGAGAAATGTGAAAACAAATGCGGGAATTTAAGGATTCAATTGTAACAAAAATATATAAATTTTCACTTAAATTATTTGTAGTGAATTTAAATACTGGATTTGAAAGTTAAAAGTCTAATAACAATTTCCCCATAAAAAGATTAACATCTTCAATATAGTGATCTGTCATACTTAACGATTACCCCCAAGAGAAAAAAGTCTGAGCCCCAACCGAGCAGCGAAATTAACGCAGAAGTCAAATATCCATAACACCAAGATAATGATCTGTATTTGGTAAAATCAGAAGGGTGATTCAATGGGATGTTTGATATATTTTTCTCAACATAACTAAAACTTTCTTGATTATAAGGAGTGTGATTGACAAATTCTTAACACACAATTTCTATTACAACTTTTGATTCAAGTATTATTTGACTATTTTTTGATCAAGTTACCTTTGATTAATGTCAAATGAATATATTTTACTGGTCAAAAGTTTGCCATCCAGCAGTTATTAAGCAGAACCGGGAGAATATTTCGGTAATAGAAAACATGGTTCAGGTAGAAGGAATGATGCTTCCAAAATCCAAAAAAAATGGAAATTTACAGAGCTCCTAACACACCCAGTAGTAAAGCTCGGACTATTTGATACGAAAAAGTAAAGCTAATGCCGGTCTAAAAACATACAAGTCTCAAAAGGTTCCCGACAGGAACGCTGCTAAATACTTAGAGGCCAAAAACAGAGCAGGGGAAAATGAAGTCAAGTTTTCCAAAAAAGTAATTCCTGCTGCATAATGGATGACGAAATGTGTATACTGGCAGATTTTTTGCAACTTCCTGTTCAAACATTTCATGTTGGTGATGCTCAAGGGCATGTTAAAGAAAAGTTTAGAAGCCAAAAGTAGACAAAAAGTTCTCTCCGTATGGCAAGCAAAATGCACATGTGCAAAAGAAACCAATCATTTGTTACAGTGGGCTCCATAAATACCGAAATTTATATTAAGGAATGTTTACAAAAAATGCCTCCAAATCATAAGACTTCATAATGTGTCCAAAGTGTGGTAGATTTTTGTTCAAGCAAAGCGATAGAAAGCACTATAAAAACGTTAATCGAAGAGTTTCCGCAAAAGTTTTAAAATTTAATCACTAATGATTAAAGCTATAAAAATACTAATAAAAATATGTTTGTAAATTGTTATACTGTAATTTAAGTGATTTTGTTCGTAATTTTCGATTTCACTTTATAATCGATTTGCATTTTATTCCCCCTGTATTTTTAATAATAATTACGAGGTGTATTTTTTCTTGTAATTTGGGATATTTTAACTTCTTAGTATCAGTAGGATATAAAAGATCCAGAGATCAACTGATATTCCACTAAAAAGTGAAAGAAGTTTATGGATCCTAAATTCATTTATTTTTATTCCTTAATTTTTCCAAAATAAGAATTTGACATATCTGCATCTATATTTTTTAAAAAAGAATTAAATTTGTGATTATTTTTTCTTTCATTTCTGCCAAATAAATTTTTTTATTATTTTTAGAAAGTAAACAAATTTATTTAAACGATTTCAAAATCTTAAATGTATAAACTGTACATCATTTGAAAACTTGGAAATGATTTCGAAATAACAAAAAACAAAGAAAAATCGTAAGTAAGGAAAACATTAGGGTGGATCCATTTTTTAAGTAAAGAATTAAGTAAACAAGTTAACAAAAAACAAGTGTCAAATACAAAACATTGAAGTTTTTAGTGAAAGTTGTGAAAGTGAAAAATTTAATTTTTAATGAATAATAAAATTTTCAGTGAAAATTCATTTTTTTTTTGTAAAAATTAAAATATTTGGTGAAAAATTTAAAATTTAGTGAAAAATTTGAAATTTTAATGGAAATTTAAATTTTTAATGAAAATTTCAATTTTTAATGAAAATTTAAATTTTTAGTGAAAATTTGAATTTTGGTGAAAATTTGAATTTTTAGTGAAAATTTCAATTTTTAGTGAAAATTTGAATTTTTAGTGAAAATTTGAATTTTTAGTGAAAATTTGAATTTTTAGTGAAAATTTGAATTTTTAGTGAAAATTTGAATTTTTAGTGAAAATTTGAATTTTTAGTGAAAATTTGAATTTTAGTGAAAATTTGAATTTTTAGTGAAAATTTGAATTTTTAGTGAAAATTTGAATTTTTAGTGAAAATTTGAATTTTTAGTGAAAATTTGAATTTTTAGTGAAAATTTGAATTTTTAGTGAAAATTTGAATTTTTAGTGAAAATTTGAATTTTTAGTGAAAATTTGAATTTTTAGTGAAAATTTGAATTTTTAGTGAAAATTTGAATTTTTAGTGAAAATTTGAATTTTTAGTGAAAATTTGAATTTTTAGTGAAAATTTGAATTTTTAGTGAAAATTTGAATTTTAGTGAAAATTTGAATTTTTAGTGAAAATTTGAATTTTTAGTGAAAATTTGAATTTTTAGTGAAAATTTGAATTTTTAGTGAAAATTTGAATTTTTAGTGAAAATTTGAATTTTTAGTGAAAATTTGAATTTTTAGTGAAAATTTGAATTTTAGTGAAAATTTTGAATTTTTAGTGAAAATTTGAATTTTTAGTGAAAATTTTGAATTTTAGTGAAAATTTGAATTTTTAGTGAAATTTGAATTTTTAGTGAAAATTTGAATATGAATTTTTAGTGAAAATTTGAATATGAATTTTTAGTGAAAATTTGAATTTTTAGTGAAAATTTGAATTTTTAGTGAAAATTTGAATTTTTAGTGAAAATTTGAATTTTTAGTGAAAATTTGAATTTTAGTGAAAATTTGAATTTTTAGTGAAAATTTGAATTTTTAGTGAAAATTTGAATTTTTAGTGAAAATTTGAATTTTTAGTGAAAATTTGAATTTTTAGTGAAAATTTGAATTTTTAGTGAAATTTGAATTTTTAGTGAAAATTTGAATTTTTAGTGAAAATTTGAATTTTTAGTGAAAATTTGAATTTTTAGTGAAAATTTTGAATTTTTAGTGAAAAATTTGAATTTTTAGTGAAAAATTTGAATTTTTAGTGAAAAATTTGAATTTTTAGTGAAAAATTTGAATTTTTAGTGAAAAATTTGAATTTTTAGTGAAAATTTGAATTTTTAGTGAAAATTTGAATATGAATTTTTAGTGAAAATTTGAATATGAATTTTTAGGGAAAATTTGAATATGAATTTTTAGTGAAAATTTGAATATGAATTTTTAGTGAAAATTTGAATATGAATTTTTAGTGAAAATTTGAATTTGAATTTTTAGTGAAATTTTGAATTTTTAGTGAAAATTGAATTTTTAGTGAAAAATTAGAATTTTTAGTGAAAATTGAGTCTCATTTAAATATTAATTAGTCCACATTTCCCCGATACATGATCAGCTTTTTTAATAAAAAATATTTTTTAAATCTTAAAAAGTTAAAAAAATTAAATAAATTTTGATTTTATTTTTTGCATTTAAAAGATCCCTTGAAATAATTTACAAATTTTGAAAGGTCTTATTAAATTACAAAAAATTGGGAATATTAATTACGCAGATAACATGAACGCATCGGACTCAAAATGTGATTTTACAAAATTCCACAAATTAATTTAAAAAAAAAAAATTAAAAAAAAAAATAAAATGTAAGAATGTCAAAGGAATCAAAATGAATGACTAAATATTCACCAATTGCAGCAAGAGTGACTTATCTAAAAAAGAAACATTTTTTTGTTTTCATAACAAAGATATCAGTCTGAAAATTTCAGGAATTATTGATCTTGTGATTGTAAAATAAAGTTTAGAATTCATAAAATAAAGTCAAGAAGTCAAGAAACAGATTTCCAAAACTACATTTCAGTTTAAAATTCAGGTTTTGGGGAATTTTTAAAAATTTTTATTAAGAAAAGTCCAATTTGAAAGGGTCTCGTCTTAGCTTTATAGGCTTTTCCAATACCAAATTTAAACTGAAGCTTTCTACATTATAAAGCCTTTCGGAAACATGTAAATTTTATATCTGGTTTCAAGAAAATTTCAGTTTTAGAGGAAATTAAGTGAAGACACTTTTTTAGCCTTAAAAAAATCGTAATTTTTTGAATTATCAATTTGACAATTCATTATTTGTGAACTCGGTAGAGATATTGACCTGAATATCCATTTAGATATATACAAGATCAGGGGCAAGGCTTTCGATATTTGAGAAAATATTGATACAAGATCTTGAAAAATGTTGATAATTGAGAATTCAAATTTAAACATTTAAAAAAATTATAAGAGATAATTTTGACACTTAAGCATTTTTTAAAGGGTCCATGAAGGTCTATAAAGCAGATACAAATTTTTAAATTGATTGAGAAACGAAATTTTAGCTCCTATAATCCCGCTCATGGAGCCCCAATGATAATCACATACTCCTCTGTTATCAATATGTTAAATGTAAAGCAAACCCGAAGAGCCGATCAAAAGTTTCAGATTTGTTACCAAAAATATCGGTTCTGCCCACTGTGCTAAGTTTCTTTTTTTTTTTTTTTTTTTTGAAATAAAGAATGAATTTTGTAAATTTTCTCCAGTAAAGAAGCTCTGCATCGACCAAAAATAATAGACCTGTTATCCATTATATTTCAAATAGTTTTTGACCGATATTTCTATATGAGCTCGAGCGTTATTATGATCGTGTCTATATGAATACTCTGAACACTTTTTGTTAATTGTTATCTTCAAACGAAACCATTTTCATCGATGTAGACCCGCTGCTTGATCTGATCTGAGCAAATACATTTCTGATCCAACCAAATACTTCGCCATTATATATATATTTGTCTTCAGAGTTGATTTGTCTGCTTGTCCGGGTGAAATCTTTTAATATCTTTTTATCTTAGTGAAATCTTTTAATATCTTTCAGCTTCGATGTATAGTTAACACAAATTCCTTGCCCTTGTATGCATCCCAATTATTTTAAATGGTAGGAAATGGATTATTTAACGACTTCCAAGGATTAAGCAAAATCTTCGGCGAATAATGCCGATCTTTTAAAAAGGCTTCTCCTTGTCTTCTGTGTCAAAATTACCACTTTTGAATCGCACAAATTATCTTTTACAAGTTTTTTTGAGTTCGGGTATTTCTGTAGAAGCGATCTTCATTAAATACAAAGTTCTCATACTTCCCTACAAAACATATCTTCCTTTCATAAGAGAGCACACGATTTCGATAAATTTTTGAACAACTTGTTATCGTTAAAGTGTCAAATCGATAAAGTTGTTTTCATACAAGAGAGATAAACATTTCGAATATTCCAGATCTGTGATCTGAGATCTGAGACTTCTAACTTTAACGCAAGAGAACACCGATTACAATATTACTACATCAAGTCGGAAGGACCATTCGAATTTTATGATTACGAAACTTGATTTATTTTATCATTTCGAAAAAAATTGTTCATTTCAACTTATAACGATCTTAAGGCAAATGGGGAGTCGGACGTATTTAAGTACATAAGTTTGTACTTTTATTATTTGTATACATATGTCTGTAAGTATGTGTGTGTCTGTGTGTGTGTGTGAGCCCAAATACACTGTAAATAAAATATTTCAATATTTTGAAAAATAATATTTTCAAGATTTTGCGTATCAAATTTATTATTTGTTATTTTGTTTAGTGCATTCATTCATTATACCCTACACCAACATAGATGGTTGTGGGGTGTTTGGTACTACATCAACTTTTAAGTTTACTAAACGGCTCGAAATCTTTTTCTAAATCGATTTAACTTTCTTTTTCGCCATCTTGTCTCAATTTTAGAGACATCTTGATAGAACTGTTTACATATTGTTATTGTGGACCAAGAACAAAGCCGAAACTTCCATACAATTGTGTTTCCGAAATAAAGTTTTAAGTTTATAAAACTTTTATTTTCACAAAATTTTCCACAAATAAATAAATCTAAAACCAGTTGCCTAAATTTCAAGAAGGTTCACAAAAGATCGTAGCATCCACGTACCTCCACTTCCGAAAGTCACTTTAAAGTGTATAAATTAAAAAGAATTAGAACTGTAATAATCTTTTATATATTTTAGATTTATATAACCAAAAAACACCTTAACAAATTTCTATACGGATCGGTCCATAACTTCCTATAACCCCAACTTATGAAAATCATCTCAAATGTCTTATACCTCCCAAAAATGAATATTATGAAAATGATTCAGATAAATATATTTTATACAATTACAAATCATAAATCAAATTCTAGCAGAGTCAGTCCACACTTTTTCAAGCCTTCATCATGGTGTAGGATATTAAAGTAGTCGATCTTAACCGATTATTGTGTATTAACTTGTTTTCACATTCAAACATTTATTCATCCAATCCATACATACATTCATATATGAATAATGTACAGTATTTTTTTTTGGAATATTTATGTGTGTGTGTGTAGTTTTATATACATATTGGAACACATACAGTTACAATCAATTAAGCTTCATTAAAATCAATTTAAAATGTCCCGCATCACATAATGTTTGACGAAGTCTACATGTTTTGGAATTTTGTATTTTTTTTCGTTGTTGTTGTTGTGATGATGTTTTTCTTATTTTCCTTTTTTTTCAATAGAATTATATTTTTTTATGTAGAACAAATGTTTGATTTTGTTTCATTTTTTTTATTATTATTTTTATTTTTATAAAATTATCATATAAAAGCTAAAAAAGCTATAAAGACAGTTGCCGATGTTTCTTTTTAAGAGTTGAGAACAAACAAAAAAAATGTGAAAAATGCTATATTCGGCTATGCCGAATCTTTAATACCCTTCACTACAAATTTGTAAACTCCTTAATAAACCCAGCCATAAACAAAATGTAAATAAAACCTAAAATAAACTTATCATAAAGAATTTTCAACAACATTTCACAAGCATATTTGTTAAAGATTTATTTTCATTAAAAATCATAAATAATTTTAAAAATAATATGCTTTAAAAAATTGTTCCTCTAGCAACAGTATTTGTTAAAATACTTGCTATACACTTATTGGAATAACAATATTAACAAATGTATTTGTAAAAGATTAATACACGCAATAGTTTTGTAAGTGTTTTTGGTATAAAAACACTTACAAAATGATGTGTAATTTAAAATATTAAAAAAATGAAAATATAAAATCTGTGTTTAAAAAAATTGGCAATTAAAATAAGGAATAATTAAAGACCCAAAATAAGTAATTTGAATGAAGTTCCAACCAGCTTCAGTTAGATTAGTTACAAAATTAATGATGCAAGTTTCAATACAAGTGAAAACGAGATTGCAAGTTCTGAAGATAATGTGGATTCTGAAAACAAACGTTTCGGAATCATTTGTAAGTCAAAAAAGCCTTATTTGATATTCCTCTCTTATGTTCATATTTTTTTGATATTCACAGGTAAACAAGCTTCCAATTGTTGCAAAAACTACAAATTTCGTTAAAAACTGCTGGTGGAAGTTATTAAGAGATGAGTTAGAGGAAAATTTATGATGGAAGGAAATAGGAGAAAGTGTGCGTAGCTTAAGTACATCAAAAAAAAAAAAAAAAAAAAAAAAAAAAAAACATGAGATTAATTTTCCAATTTTATAGATGCCGCCATTTCTATTGGATTGGGTGAGGACTTACAAATATTTATAAAACATACGACGAATTAATGAAATAAAAATAAATTTTTAAAATTCAAAAATATATAAAAATAAGAAAGTTATTAATACAATTAAGCTTCTAAGCTTATAAAAATATTACGATAATAAACCTACTTCAACAATGTTGCAAAAACTATTTCCATGTAAACTAATTATTATTTTTTTTAATTTTATTTTATGGCAAAATTTCATTTCAATTTCATGACTTATAATAGACAATTTTACGGGAGTTCATCGCTTGAATTTAGAGGTTGCCTTAGATATCGTTCTATATCTTTTAATATACTAAACCGATTTTGCTGGTTAAAAATAGGAAACTTCTCAGGACTATAGTGAATACTTACGCAAAATCTCAGACACGGACCTAGCTAAATCGATCCATTGATACAAGAATATATATACATTATAGAGTCTGAGATGATTCCGTTTTCAGCGTTACACATGGAATGACAAAGTTAATATACGTTCTTCACCACTTATGGTGGTGGAGGGCATAATAATGGTGAACAACAAAATGTTTTGAATATTTTTAATAGAGTTTTTATTTCTTAATAAATTTATTATTTTCTATATATTTGAAATATTATGAATATTTATGTTATGGACTGATGTAATTTTGGAATAAACAAAATGAAAATATTTTTCCTTTAGAGGAAAAGTCGATTATACACACTGAGTCCTACTGAGTCCTTATTGAAAAAAATTGTGTAACTTTTGAAACGTTAGAAATAGTTTAATTAAATTTCTAACAATGAGGACTGAGGTATTTTTGTGTTGATCTGGAGGAGTATAAGGCCCTATCTGCCCATGGGCGTAGTCGTTGACCCTACAAAGTTGGCCACTTTGAGTATGTTGATTTTATTTTTAATTTGCCAAAAATTCATTTATGAATTGAAACAAAATAAATTTTATATGTTGATAAGGAGTGAGATTGACAAATGCTTAACATACGATTTTCATTAAAATTTTTTTAAAACTTTAATTAATAAACAAAAGAAAAATTTTTTTCAGAAAAGTCCAACTTGGTCCTACTAAATGTTGATCAAGCATTGAAAGGTCTGCCGTCAAACTGTTTCCAATATTATTAAACAGCACCAGGAGAACCTGTTCGTTGATATAAAACCTGGTTCAGGTAGAAGGAATGATCCACATGTGGGGTTTCTAAGCCAAAAAAAAACTGCCAACACATCCGGTGAGAAAGCAGCTCGGTTAACTCACTGTTTGGACTATTTTGTAGGTATATTTAAAGCTAATTCAGGTTTAAAAACATACAAGGCTCAAAAGATTCCTGACATTGAGCAGCCAAAAACCGAGCATGGAAATTGAAGTCAAGTTTTCTAAAAAACATTCTTGCTGCATAATGGATATGAAACGTATGTTCTGGCAGATTTGTCGCAACTTCCTGAGTAAAAATTTTATATTGCCGAAATCAAGGTAGTGTTAAAGAAAAGGTTAGAACCCAAAGGCAGTCGAAATTTCTCAAAAAAATTCCTGATTTGAGAGGCAAAGTGCAGTTGCGGCAAAAAAAGCCAACGGGCTCTATGAAAGCCAAATTTTACATCAAGGAATCTTAACAAAAAAGGCTTCATAATGTTTGCACTTAATTTTGGCCTGACTTGGCATCCTGTCACTATGATAAACAAGCGCTTAAGTGGTACAAGAACAATAATGTAGTTTTTGAATAAAGAAACGAAAGTCTTTCTAACTATTCGAGGCCACGGCCAATGGAAAGATATTGGACTCTTGTTAAAAGAGAATTGAAAAGCACCAAAATGTGTCTAAAAGTAGAGGAGATTTTCAATAGAGATGTACCTGCCTGTTCACATTTTTTCCAAATAGTTTTGTACAACTTTTGAAGGGTTCAGTGGATTTAACAACGTCCTTAATAAGGACTATTTACATGAAAATTTGTTTCTTTTTATACCCTCCACCACCATTATTTTAAGAAGGAATCTTTTAAGACCCCATAATGTATATATATATTCTTGCATCAAATCAAAATCAGAGTCGATTTAGCTGTCTGTCTGTTTTTAACACACGCACTCACTCACTATTTGTTATTGTCCTGAGAACTTACCTGGTTAAAATCAGTAAAATCGCTTGAGTACGTTTAAGGATATAGAGCGATATCTGAGGCATTATTTTTTTTATGCGACGAACTTTCGCAAAATTTTGAATTATAAATCAACTGTTTGGAATAAAAGTTTGCCAATATATATTGTGCCAAAAATAATAAAAATGGGTTCAGTAGAAAAAAATTATAGCTCATTAAGTGTTCTTGTGTATTATATAAACTCTCTGGGAGGTATTGAAGATTCAGCACAGCCGAATATAGAACTCTTATTCGATTTAAATTATGAAAAAAAAAAATTGGCGATTTTTTTAAATTCATACCTGAGGTAACCAAATTTTAAGGGTCTACCCCTCTTCCCCTGAACTCACTGAGAACTTGTGCTACTTCTAATGAAATGGGAAACACTTCCAGATTGTTGATGCGTAATTAAATGAAAAAATATTTAGTAGTTCCCAAGATACAGAATTATTTCCAAAAAAAAAGCGTTTTGGGATCTTGTAAGCTTCATCATTAAACTTCTTAAACTTGTTGATAGATCCAAGTAGAGGATGTTGAAGTGTTATAATATCACTCTTCAGTAATCATGGTATTATTCAAAGATCATATCCACCTTTTAACCTCAAAATAACTGTAGTTTTAATATAAATTTTGAGGTTAAACTCAAACTGAAAAAAACTGCATTTAACAAAAATGTTTGTAATTGAATGGAAAAAAATTATGAGAAATCGCAGTCTCATAAATAATTCAAATTAATTGTTGACAATTGTAAGTTCCAGACTCAACGCCACACTAAACTCATTTTGTTTACCACTGAGTAATTTTTATAATTTTTATGTCCATTTGTTGAGTTAATGTTTAGTCATTTGGGGGTATACCACCACCACCATCACCATCACCACCACCACCAACATCATCATCATGATCATCATCATTATCCACATTTTAAAATCGATTCCAGCAACATTGATTGTTGTGTCGTATAATTGTCTGGGACAGTAATTGATATCAAAAATTAAAACGAAAAAAAACTCAAAATTAAATAAAAAAATCTACTTAATTGATTGTTAAGATTTCCATGGATCAATTCACTCATTTGGTTACTCCTGCTCCTCCTACTTGTTTTTTTTTCGTTTGTATTTTTTTCTTGTGGTCACAATTAGAACATTGTTTTACATAAAAATTTAATTGTATCGATTTGTTTCCGACAAACAAAAAACTATTTTTAATTTTCGCTTAAGAAGACAGTGGAGGAGATAATTTTAGGGTTAAATTAAAATTCTTTTTTTTTTAGAAATAATTGTGTATTTTTGCAATTGTTTAATATTTTTCAATGAAATTTCATAAGAGCATACTTGAGATGTTTTTTCAATTGATTTGGAACAGTTCGAGGTCTTAGTTGGTTCAGGTGACGGAAAGTACAACTTTGAAATTGGTCATCCGAAGTATTGAAATAAAGAAAAATCGCCAAAAAATTTAATTTATTGAATTAAAGGGGAATAAAATCTCATATATATAGTGGAACAGCTTGAGGTCTTAGCGGGTCCAGGTGACGGAAAGTACAACTTCGAAATAGGTCATCCAAAGTATTTAAATTAAGAAAAAACGCCAAAAAATTTAATTTATTGAATTGAAAGGGAATAAAATCTCATATATATAGTGGAACAGCTCGAGGTCTTAGCGGGTCCAGGTGACGGAAAGTACAATTTCGAAATAGGTCATCCGAAGTATTAAAATTCAGAAAAATCGCCAAAAATTTAATTTATTGAATTAAAGGGGAATAAAATCTCATATATATAGTGGAACAGCTTGAGGTCTTAGCGGGTCCAGGTGACGGAAAGTACAACTTCGAAATAGGTCATCCGAAGTATTAAAATTCAGAAAAATCGCCAAAAATTTAATTTATTGAATTGAAGAGGAATAAAATCTCATATATGTAGCGCTTAATATTCCCCATAAAAAATAATTTTAAATATGCTGTATATCTCTTATAGTTGGAGAGATATTTAGACCAAACTGAAATTTTGACCCATTTCGAATACGAATTCTTTTTTTAATTTAGTGCATTAAATTAAGGTTTTATGTTTTTACCTGCATTCGGCACAAAATTCTAAACAATTTTTATATAAGAATCATACACCCATGTGGATCCGATAAAAGTTTTATAATGTTGAAGTCGAAATTATGAAGTTTGATTTTTTGTGAATGTTTTCAAAAATGTATTTAAACTTTGTCACTGCGTCTGTTGCGCTATGAAGAAATCATCTCAGACCCCAAAGTGTATCAAATCAAAATCTGAATCAATTTAGCTATGTCCATTTATCTGTCCGTCTTATTTATTATTGACACGCTTACATCCACAAGAATTGACAGAGCCTAATGAAATTTGGCCTGGGAATTTGTTTTAGTTCTGAGAAGTTTTCTATTTAAAATCAGCAAAATCGGTTCAATATATTAAACCATATAAACCGAAGTCTGAAGAAATCTCTATGTTCAAGCGAAGAACATTCGTAAAATTGTAAATTTTAAGTCGATTAATTAGTATGCAATTTTGTTATAAAATTATGTTGTATGTACTTCATTATCATTTCAAAAATTATCAAAATCGGTTCAGTCGCAGAAAAGTTATAGCCAAAAATTATAACTAATTTTATGACTCATTAAGTGTTCCGCGATATATATAAGAACAATTTTTATATATTCTATATGTTTGTAAGTGTATGTGTGAGTGTGTATGTACCAAATATAATGTATTTACTTTACTTAGATTTGTGCTGGAGGTTATTGAAAATTCAGCAGAGCTGAATTGTTTCACTTAAAAATCCTCTAATTTCCTCTGGAATAAAATATTTTCGCTATAATTCTGAAAGAATTCTTTAACTTAAATGCTTGTAATGAAATCCGAGGTCATTAGGGGAAACGCTCTTCCTACAAGCCCCATCAAAATTTCATTAATTTAATTCTTTTAAATTTCTTTAGTTATTGGGAGAGAAAAAGAGGCAATTGGTCAGCTTTGAAGGGTCACCGACTACGCCTTTGAACAGATACAGTCTTCTACTCCTACTGGTCAACGGGGAAATATACCAGCTCTAACTGTGTGAAATTTCATTAAGCTATTTTTAACGGTTCAGTTACAGAAATATTTCCAAAAGAAAATGAATTTTTAACGAATTAAAAAAAGTCATTATACCCGAGGTGGGCAAACTTGGAGGTTTACCGACTATGCCCGTGGTCAGATAAGACCTTATACTTCTCCAGATCAACTCGAAAATACCTCAACACTAACAGTGTGAAATTTCATTAAGCTTTTTCTTAAGCTTTAAAAGTTACGTAATTATTTTCAAACCACGAATTTTTTAATAATCATCATACTCTAGATGGTCAAATTTGGAGGGTCACCGACTACACCCCTTATCAGACAGGGGTATACACTCCTCCAAATGAATAATGAATATCACAGCTCTAAACATATGAAATTGTATTACGATAACTCAAATGATTCAAAAGTTACAGATTTATATCTCAAAAACTAACAAAACAAATTGAACTTATATATATTTCACCCACTGTAAGTCTATAAACTGTTTATAGTATCTGCAATAATAGTTATCAAGAATACAAAAACAACAACAATAACATTAAATTCAATCAAAGTTTGTTCAATAATTTATTAATTCGTTCAAACAAATTTATAAACATCAACAATTAATTAAATGCATTTAAGTTCTTTTTTCTCTAGATGATGATGATGAATTTGATGTTTTATTTTATTTTCTTCTCTTAATTTAATTTTATTTTTAATTTCTTTTTATTTTTTAGTTTTTAATTGTTTGTAATTAAATAAAATTGTGCAAGGTCGTTTGATGGATCACAAGGCTTTTAAGTACTCAAATAAACTCTCTCACTCTCTCCCATTTCTCTCATTCGTTCCACAATTTAATCATAATTATTATATTGTTTGTAGAGTTATAGTTTATTTTAATTATATTGTTGATTAATGTTAATGAAATTTTTACATTGAAATATTTTTATAAAAAATTTACTCATGTAGATTTTTTTTAAATTCAATTAAAATTGCCGGCCGGCATTTTCTTCAGTAAAAAATAAAACTAGAGTGATTTTAAAAATGGTTTCGCCTGCAATTAATTAGTATTCGATTAATGTGTGACATTTTAACTTTAATAAATTTATTTTTAAAATAATGAGAATTCAATTTAGGAACTTGTTGTGGCAACAACTCTAGAATGTCTAAAATATATTGGGTTTACAAGATCCAGGGCAGTGTCCAAGCAGACATCTCACGTGGGTACCTAGAAAGCAGTCTGCTTCTCAGCAATCCGAAATTATAGTTCAACAAACCGTTGAGTAACTGCAAAAAAAGAAAATAGCGATCTCAAGTAACCATTGCCAAGATGGCGTTACTCAAGAGTAAAGGTTCCATAAACGGTGTTTCTAATCTCCCTAAACATAGGGCAGTTCGTTATGACAACTATTATAGAAACCATAATGTGTCATACCCATTCTCCTCGTGTGGGCGCCCAAAGCTCAGTGTCCAGTTATAATAAACACCAGAAATGCGATCCTACCTAAAAAAAACAACTGCCTGGTCCTCCTAATGTCTTACTTAGGTCAGATAACAGGGAGAGTTCGACAGGTGGTCTCAGTCACTCATCATGCCTGCGTTATACCGAATAGCTTTTTCTCAAAACATTCCCCATAATATAACAGAGGAAGTCCAGCCAGAGCATCCGCAATGTCGTTCCCGAAACAGTTACTGTGTCCAGGAATCCAAATCAGCCTAACAACATAATGTCTCGCTATATTGTTCAGAGATATCCGGCAATTAGTCGTTTATATCGACGTCGTATGGACATCTGCAATAGATCTGATGGTCTGTTGCCGGTATGTATTTTGATATCACCTGAAATTTCCTCTTTATGACCTAATATAGAAGTCCTTAATGAAGAACCCACCTACTACCCTTCCCGACGCTTGAATATCTTGTAGATCCCATCGTTGGAGTAGAGTTTGAGGGTCGCATCATTCTCTAATTAGGAATAATCACCGAACACCCCATCTCAAAGCATGGTTCAGAGTTGCAGTAGTCAATTAGTCCCAACTCAATTGCAGAGTGATCCAATATACGGGAATGTCCATGGTCCCATCTGCTCCACGGATTTCCAGCAAAAAGTCTAACAGCAGAGTTGAAAGCAGCCTGTTGTCACATTAGATCAAAAGGCAACCAATGCAAGAGGCAACCAATCACAAATAGATCCTTAGTCGGAGTTGACCTCAAAACCTTCGCAAAAGTCATCCGATGGACGTTCCTATCCATTGCCTGCTACCACACCACAACATCACCATATAATAATATGGGTTTCACCACAGCAATGAAGATCCATCTTAGGCAACTAGGATTTAAACTCCAGGTGCGCCCAATGGCCCCCTTACTGGAGTACATAGTCGCAATGGCCTTATCCGCCCTCATCCGAATGGTCTCATTCTACAATTATTTACTAACATGACAGTTCCAATGGAGTCCGTGGTTTTCAAACAAATATAGACGATTTTGACAAAAGACTTTTTTAGAAATAATTCAATAACTCTGGACCTGTTCAATATTTCTACACATTAACATTGTTGAAGTGTTCTCCAATTGATTTGGGAAGCATAAAACATTAGCAGGCTCTGGGAACAATATGAATACCCTGAAAGTTGGTCATCTCAAAGTATTGAAATTTAAGAAAATCGTCAACACCATAGATTGTGGGCGTATTATGCGATTGTGAACGGGCAGAACAAATAGTCCTACCACCACTTTAAAACGTTCGACTCAGAATCACTTGACGACTCCATGTCCGCACGTTCGTCCGGCTGGCTTTCCATGCAAAGCCTTGTCGCAAAGTACAAGTCACAGTTTCGAAGATATCGTAATGAAATTTGGCCCCATACAAATGTTTCCCCGAAATAAGGTTTTTAGCCCATTAAATTCGTAAACATAAAACGATTTTAACAAAATTTTGTAAAAAACTTTTGTTTATACGAGGATCGGTCCATTATTTCTTATAGGCCGCATACAACTACTCCTCCAAACTCATAAATCGCACATATACGTAGGAAAAAATTTTTTCCGATACATTTTCAATAACGCTTTAATAGAGCCATCTGTCACTATGCCGATCTGAGCCGATATGACAAATAACTGGAAATGTAGTAATTGTCTTTGAGACAAAGCTTTCGAGTTCCTCCTTGAATTTAAAATACAAATGAAAAGCACAAATATTGTTTCTTTTTTCTTAAGTAAACTCCAACTAATTGTTGCTCTTTATTCGAACACTTTTATTCTTATTTTGTTTTTGTTTTTTATACTTTTTATACTTAAATATATAATTATCTTTGGAAAAATTACATTTTTCTTATTTTATAAAAACAAAATTTGCAATTAAACTCTTTAGGTTCTTGTAAATATACGTTTTGCCAATTATTTTAAAACCAGTTGTTATTGTGGTGGGGGTTTACCTTTTAAATTAGGTTACCAATTGACCCAATAATGATGGTGGTATAAATATAAATGTAATAACAATTAAAATTTTCCTAAAAAAAACCTGAGATGAGCGGTATGACTTAAGCATTGGCGAAATCAATGCCCTTTTGGATGTTCTTCTTAAGTTCAGGAATGGCAGCTTCCAACAACTTCTTTTCAAAATCGTTCAATTTAGGCAAACCCAAGTTTTCTTGCAAACCACTTTTACCCAAAACCAAAGGAGTGGCAAAGAAGGTGGCCTCAGTGACATTGGATTGAACATAAGAGCATTCAACAACGTTGCTTTCACCATTCAAGCCACGCAACAAAGAGCCAGCGAAACGGGCACCAGCATAGGCCATAGACAAAGTGGCGGAACCAGCACCAGCCTTAGCCTTAACTACTTCAGTACCGGCTTCTTGAATGCGTACAGTTAATTTTTCAATGGTGGATTGATCACCCTTGAAGGCAGGTTGGCATTGAGACAATACTGGCAAAATGGTTACACCGGAATGACCGCCAATAACGGGAATATTGACTTTCTGAGGATCAACACCTAAAGCTTCACCAATAAAGGCACGAGCACGAACAACATCCAAGGTGGAAACACCGAAAAGACGTTTGGGATCGTAGACACCAGCCTGTATTTTAACAAAAAATTATATATAAACATTTTATTTATTTAAAGATAGAAAATTTGAAACAAACCTTTTTCAAAACTTCAGCAGCAATTGGTACACAGGTGTTGACAGGATTGGTAATAATGGCTACCATAGCTTTGGGGCAGTTCTTAGCAATGGAATTGGCAATATCCTTGATAATGCCAGCGTTGACATTGAAAAGATCATCACGGGTCATACCAGGTTTACGGGGTACACCAGCAGGAATAACAACAACATCGGCATCTTTAAGTAAAAATTAGCGATTTCTGTTTATTAGCATTTTGGACTTGTAATGATGTGCTTAATTGGTTTAAATAAAATTAGAACTTGTGGAAAATACGTAAAGTGTAATCAACTTAAGATGTTTTTGTCTTTAATATTTATTTTATCTTTTTTTCTAAAAAATTATTAATGTTTTTATATATTTTTGCATGCATTTTGTTATTAATGTTGTTTTTGTTATTTTTTTTCAATAATTATTGTTAAATGGAAATGTATAAAAAAAACATTTTATTATTTGAACTGATAAACTTTATATATTAATTGTTTTCGAGGGTATTGCAATGATGATTGTGATTTCATTTTATTTTAAACATAATTTTGTACAACATTCGATTAATTATAAATTTATTAAGTAGTGAGATCGAAAAATTCTTAACATACGTTTTTCATTATTCGATTTTTGTATCAAGTTATCTCTATAAAACACTAGCTAAGACCCGGTGCGCTTTTAAAGTGAAACAAAAATTCAATTTCTACTCATCATCCTTTTCGTCCTTCATTCTCTCCAGTAAAACAGTTACTTGAAAAATTTATTGGGACCAAATTTGAAAATTCTCAGTGTAGGGGTTCCTTAGAATTCCACTATCAACATTTTCTTTGTATAGGGGGGCTACCTCTCCCTCTAAACCTATCCGTCCTTCATTTTGTTTAGAAAAACCGTTCCTTGGGATCGAAAAATTCGAAAATTCTCGCTGTTAGAGTTCTTTTAAGATTCGATGGTTAATATTTGCCTAATATGAGGGCTACCTCTTCCCCTGATCCTATCCGTCTCACAT
Organism: Cochliomyia hominivorax; assembly: GCA_004302925.2. Lineage (NCBI taxonomy): Eukaryota > Metazoa > Arthropoda > Insecta > Diptera > Calliphoridae > Cochliomyia > Cochliomyia hominivorax. Next base: position 9,298,506 of record PYHX02000467.1, on the reverse strand, counting down.
TTTGCCTCGTAAAAAAGTTGCTTGAAACAATTATTGGGATCAAATTTTAAAATTCTGATATTTTTTAGATATTTCATTATCAAAATTTGCTTTGTATGGGGAGCTCCAACTTTCCCACAGGACCTTGAAAAGTTATTGGAATCTAATTTGAAAAGTGGTTCCTTAGATATTCGATGATAAATATTGAATATCTAAAGAAAGAATAATGTGGTGATTTTGACCAAAAGAGACAAATCTTCCAAACTGCCCGAGTTAATTTCAGAAAAGAGATATTGGACTCTTGTTAAAAGAGGATAGAAGAGCACAAAAAGGTGACCAAAAGTTTATGTAGATTTTAAACGGAGCAAAGTGTCAGAATCATTAATAGATTAAATAAAAATCTTATTTTCCTTGTTAAAACTTTTTCTCTTTCAAATAAAATTATATGCGTTTATACGAATATGCACCAGTATAAAGATGAGATATCAAAATTGTTATATTATTTAATTTATCTTATCTTTTTTATCTCTGATCGTTAAAATATAAACTAAGGAATTTTTTAAATACTAAAGAATTTTAAAACTAAATCTTTAAACAGATTTTAAAAATTGTTGTAAAATTAAAGAACATTTATTACGGATAATTTCATTAATAAACGTGTGAACATGTTTACATAAATTTATATACGAAATCGTTTATTCCAATAGAGCCTAATGAATTATAGCATCAAATGGATTAACTTGATTTCGATAATACAAATGTAGATAAAATTATAGATTTAATTTTTGATAAATTGGAAAAATGGGCCTTAATCTTGTTGTTTTAAAAACATATTTGTTATGATACACGTTCTGTTTTAAATCCAGTCCAAGAAATTATGCCACCTTTATAGGATGTTTTGACAGTTAAACAAATGTAGTGTAGTGTTATCATGTGATTCTTGGCCACATGCTGTAAATATATTAGAGACGACACAGTCAAGACGAGACCAATAGGCAGTGAACCTATTGCTCCATTCCGATCTTGGTTGTGCTAGAACTACTCTTATAGATCGCAACAGATTCTATTCATTACCTGTGATGAGAGGTGGGCGCTCTCCAAGTACGACATTCATACGGTAACTTAAATCTTGTAAATTTGTCAAGTAAGGAAACTATTTTACTCAGCTTTGGTTGTAGTGTAGTAAAACTAAAGAACATTTATTATGTTTAATTATCATAATAAACGTGTGAACATATTTACAGTGTTTTATATACGAAATCGTTCAAACCAAAAGTAACCATTAAATTGAGCTACAAATCGTTAAATAAGATTTCGACTTTAAACTAATACCACATAAACCGAGCTTATACCGCGCATTATCCCTCTCAGTTCGTACAAATTGTAATGGACAGAAGAAATTGAAGTACACCATTTGACTAGGGATCACTTTCTGATTCGATTTAACGATGTCCGCCTGCCTGGCTGTATTTAAACCTTGTGAATAAAATGAAGGCGACAGTTCCAAAGATATTTTAATGAAATTTGGCATGTGTCATTATTTTGGCCCAAAGGCGATGCCTATTGAGATTGGTGGTGATGGGTGATAAATCTCCTAAAAATTGAGAAAGACATTTTTACAATTGTCTACGTAACTACGACTATCCATCCGAAAATCTTAAGGAACACCTTTGATAATATATTTATCTCTTTGACAAATGTCCCAATGAACTAGACGGCAATAATTGGGATATGTATTCAATGAAACCATATGAGCTACTTATAAATTATTCTAATTATTATTCGTTAAGTGATACGTTGCCAAAATGCAGCCATAAGAACAAATCTTCTCAATACAACATCTACATGAGAACACGAAGATCTTATCGCTTAAGGAACATATTGAAATGCACAGTAAACAGTTCCTAATTTAAAGTCATAGAAAACATCTTCCTAACTTTAATATAACACCTTTGAATTTTCCTCCAAAGTATATTAGAAAAGACCTTCGAATATATAAACAGAGAATACTCATATATGTGCAATGTCCTTTTGATCGGGATTTGTATATGGCAGCTTGGAACGACATTCACAGAGATGACACAAACTTCACCTCTCATTAAAGATATTAAACAGAATCACCGAAGTCTCTATGACTACTGATCTCGTATTGGCAGTTCCGTCCCTAAAATTTTTCCAGCATATGGGCAAAGACCACATGAATAATAACAATTAACTAAAGGTACAAATGTTACAACGTTATTTCTAAAAAATGTTTTGGAAATACTGGTGTACTGCTAAAAGATCTATTAATTTGTTTTTTTTTTTTTCTTGCTTTAATTTAGGACAACAATTTTATATTGCTGATGCTCGAGGGATGTTGAAGAAAAGTTAGGACACAAAAGCAGTTAAAATATCAAAAAAGTTCTTGGTATAGCAAGCAATATGCAGTTGAGGCAAAGGAAGCCAAATATTAGTTGCTAAAAAGGCTTCTCTTCCACTCATAAGACTTCATAATGTTTAAACTTATTTTTAACCTGACTTGTCATCCTGTCACTATGGTTAACTAGTCCTTGAATAGTTGAAGAACGGTTATATGATTTTTGCACCAAGAAAAAAGCAAATCCTCCTACTGCCCGAATTTAAAGCCAGTGGAGAGATATTGGGCTCTTGCACCAAGGGCCACATGGTAAATTTGTGTTAGGATGGGCACAGTTAATAAGATTTTAATTGTGCTAGCCCATTTCTTGTAGAACTCGTTAGAGTACGCTATTGATGTAAAAAAACCGTAAAATTTTTGGCGTCCAGGTGAATCTCTTTTAGGGACATAAAAAAGGTGCCCAAATGTGTGGTAGATTTTAAACGGAAATGAACTACCTGTTCAAAATTTCATTAACACGGATTAAAACTCTAAATAATTTATAATTTAATCATTTCAAGCAAGTAAAAAATTCAAACTGCAATTTTAGTTGTTTCATTATTATTAACATATATGTATGTTAAGAATTTTTTGATTTCACTCCTTAATAAATTGTTGATGCGACAACAAAAATGTTGTTTCTAATTTTAAAAATATATTTTTTTAAGCTTGTGAATTTTTTTATTTTTAAAAATATATATGTATATATTTAGTAAATCACTAAAATTATAATTTATTATCGTTATTCATATTTTATGCACGAGGCGTTAAAAATATTTAATACTTGATAAAATGCAATACAAACAAAATATTATTTTTGTCAAAAAATGAATCTAAACATGTTAATTTGTTAACGTCTTATTCTAACATCATCATCACCATCATCATCATTATTATGAAAACTTAATCGCCAATTAAGATATAAAAAAATAACATAACCTAACAAAAATTTGCACGTAGTCTGACTATCAAAAATCAAAACATATTAACATATTTTTCTTCTTTTTTTTGCCTAAATTAGTGAAGACAAATGCAACAAAAACAAAATCTATTACACGTATTAGGTTTTTAGAGGAAACATATTGAATGTTGTTCGTTTAATTACTTACTTTTCAAAGCTTGACCCAATTGGTCAGCACCCATATAACCGGTAGTTTTGCTCTTGGTATCAATGTGGGACAAATCGGCAGCTACACCGGGAGTGTGTACAATATCGTACAAAGCCAAATCGGTGACCAAAGCATTTTGTTTCAACAACAAAGACAATGGTTGACCAATACCACCAGAGGCACCACAAACAGTAACTTTATAGTTGTTCTACATTTTTTTCCAAAGGAAAAAAAAATAATAATAATAATTAAAAAATGTATTAAAAGAATATTTAAAAAAATTGCAACAACAACATTCGATTATAAAATAGATAATAAGAATCTTCTATACACTAAAAAAAAATTATAAAATTACGTAAACCTTCAACTTTGTATCAGCCCGCGGCCCCCGAGTTATAACTACAATGTCAATTTAATATCAAATGTTTCTCGTGTGGAAAATTCCATAAAACTATTTTGAGAACTCTTTAATAGAATCATGTTTACCTGTCTGCTGGTGGAGAAACTCCTCATGGATTGGATAGCCAATTGTTTGGTTACTTGCTTCAACATTTTGATTTTGTTATTTTTTGCTTATTTTCTCAAATTGAAAAGGAAAACGTCTGTCCGATTTAGCCCACAAGCGGTAACGCACTCTACTAGAACTTTTCGCACTCGTATGTGTGCTGAAAAAAATTCTATTCTAGCTTTTTCGCAAATATAATTTATTTTTCGGCACGAATATCTTGACAAAAGGGAAAATGTCAAAAAGCTAAAGTTACCATGAGTTTATACAAGACATATTTTTATTAAGACATCAAAATGTTAGAGAGAAAGCTAAAATTTACCTTTTTAATCATAAATACTATTTGGAGAAAAAACAAGAAACATGCTATTTTTTCCGCTCTTTGATAATTTTCGAGATACAGTCTCCCAAAGTTTCAATTGGAAAAATAATTGTTCTCATTTGATAATTATATATTATCAAATGAGAAAATATATTAACAATATGTATATCATATAAAAAGTCTTGGAGAAACCTTTTCAATTATATATTAACCCATGAGGAGACAAAATCAATTTTATAATGTTTTACCGTAACTTTTTCTACAAAATACCAATATCTCAAAAAGGTTTCGATATAACGGTTTTCTCATTCATTTCTCTTCAACCCTTCCAAATCAATTTTATAATTTTTAATCAAGTTTTGTTACAAAAATACAAATATCTCAAAAAAGCCATGGATATAACGTTATTCTCATTAAAAACCTTTATAGGGGACTCCATAAAACTTCTGGGCTAAGAGTGCTAGGATTAGATTTTCAGATAAACAAATTTTTGTGTATCATGTTGTCCTTGGTCACATGTATTAGGACCGGTACGATTAATAAGAACTTAATTGCGCTAGACTACTCGACAGAGTACAAAATTCACATGGAAACTTAAAACCGTAAAATTTTGTGGTGTCACTGTGAATGTATACGAATCCGATCACGTTTCAGAACGAACTGAGTCATTCTCGTTCAAAGATTTTCACTAGAAAAAAACAAACAAATACAGCCGAACTGCTACCACAACTAATTGTTTTACTTTACGAGGTTTTGATCTTTAAGTTGCCCAATAATGAGGAGTCCAGGTGTCCTGAAAGAAAACTTTGTGGCTGACAATGTCAAAAGCTTTAGACAGGTAAAGTTCTGCAAGTATTGTTTCTGCTAGTTCAAACAATTTGCCATCTGAGTTGAGATTTGAGCAACAACAACAAAAACAGACCTCCACTTTATATCACCCAGCGATGGAGTTCATTCAGTAGCAGCATAATTTATCAATGTTTAACTTTTAATAAATAAATTAATAATCAATTAACTTTTTAAATCTAAATGACTGGAGCATTAAGAGTGGTCTAATTGCAAACTCATCGAATACCATAATATGGTAAAATAAGGAAAAGGGATAAGGGTAACCATACTGAGTCATATCTTAAATTTTTTATGATTTGTATAAATATTATAAATAATTTGAGAATTTTCCATTTTTCTAAAGAAGAAAATATTACAAATTTAATATTAATTTTTACATGTCATGATATTTTGTTTATTATTTGTTCATTAAGATCTCAAAATGTAACGATAAGGTTAATATAACATAATACATATACAACTATATATATAGTTTCAAATATGATTAATACTTTTTTGTTTAATTCACATAAAGAAAAAGAAATAACAATTTTCAATAAGAACATAATAAAAATAGTTTTACAATTGTATTTTTAAAGCTTATTTAGAAAAAGATATCAGCTAAAAGCTGTAATTGTTAATAAAATATTTTTTTTTTATTAAAATCTAGAATTTTTGCATAGCCAATTCCACTTGATATGCTATGCATTGTTTATTTTCTTCGAATATCTCCTTGGCCAACATTTGTTTCTTATGCTCCAATAGAGCATTTTCCTTTATGAAATGTTCTACTATGCGTTCATAGTCTCCCTCGGGGGGAGATGGTTGAGGGGCCACAGTTTGTGTGGCTAATTTATTTGCCATTTGTTGTTGTAATTGTTTTAAACGTAAAATTTCGGCACGTTCGGAACTTATGCGTGCTTGTAATTGTGCTTTCCAAGCTAAAAGTTCTTGATTTTCTAATTGCAAACGTAGAAGAGTGGCATAATCAGGATGAGATTTTGCTACCATTAAGAAACCAGTCTCCTCATCTATATAAAAACCTTCAGCTTGATTAAAATTGTTAGAAAACACAGGAGAAATGGTTGAATTAACATCTTGTTTTGCAGTTTCATTTAATACATCTTGTGTATTGTTCTTCACATCATTATCAGTTACTGTTGTTGTTGTATTCGTTTCATTTACTTGTGAGACTTTTGTTTCTTCTTCGTTTATTATTTGATTTTTATCTACATTGTTTACGGAATCGGTAACATCTGCATTAAGACTTGTGGTGCTAACTTCTAGTTCCTCCAAAGACTTTTCTTGTTTCTTTTCAAATGTTTTCAATTTCCGCTTAAGTTGTGTTATAATTCTTTGCACTTCCCATAATTGTTCTTCTCTTTTTTTGGAAACAAAACCAGCATTCATTTCGGAGTGTATTTGATTTAATAGACTCTCTTGTTTGCATAATTCCTTTTGTATTTCTTCCGGTGTATCGGGTAACTTGGGACTGGATGATGTTAAAGGTGGTACATATCTATAAGCAAATGAAAAACATTTAAGATTTTCATTATTTTAAGGTTATTGAAAATATTAACAATAATAATAATAATAATAATAATAATAATAATAATAATAATAATAATAATAATAATAATAATACTTTATTATAAAATTAACAATCCCCGCAAATTTGTGCTTCTTGTTAATTAATCTTGACATTTTAAATTTAATATCTTAACTAATTGTTTATAAGATATTTTTATTTTTATTAAAAATCTTATTATTCTAAGCATCTTGTTATCATGATAAATGATGTTATCTTTGTACAGTGATTTCAAAAAGATTACTTTAACTTTTAAACTATTTGAGTTATCTTTATGAAATCGAACATGGTTTGAGCTGCGGTGTTTTCGAACATACATACATACATTATGCAAATTCCGAGCCGGACGGCAGACCATTAAATACATGACTAACATTTTGTAGGGCCAAGTTGGGTTTTCTAGAAATTATTTAATAATTTTATTACGCTCTTTTTTCTGGTCACTTATTTTAATCTGATCAACAATATATTTATTTGTTTGACATGAAACATAATAACTGACATGTTTTACAAAGGTAACTTGATCGAAAAATCAAATAATATTGGGGTTAAAAGTTAAATAACTTACTAAGTTGTAAGAGTGTGAAGGCTGTTATATAAAAAATATCAGACAATTTTCTACTTAGTCATTGTACTGCTGGAAGAAAATGTTTTTGAGCACTTTTATTTAATTTATCCTTAAATCAATAATTACTTGTTCATCAATAATTACTTGTTTCCTAACCGTCGATATACAACTAAAAATTTGGATGATCACTGACTACGCCCCTGACTAAAGAGTACTGGAATAAAACAAATCGGAAACATCTTAGCTCTAACAATTTAAAATCTAATTACGATATTTCAACATTTCAAATGTTAGAGATTTTTAACCGCATTTTGAAACCACTGTCCTTAGTAAAAATATCTCATAAAGTTTATATTTACTTTAAAATGAGATGAGAAAGATAAAATAATAAAGAAATATTACAACAATAATAAAGGAGTTATAATTTTTTAGAATTTAAAAACTTACTTGACAAGCTTAATGTCGGCAAATAGCGTGGAGCAATGGCACAATAATGTGACCAACAAACGATGAGACATTTGTAGCGGTGGACTCAATAACATGGCCAAAGATTGGGCATTCATTTTATTATTTTTTTCTTGTTGTATAACTGCATCGAAATGCAATAGTATCCAGGAAAGTAACACTTTATTGCAGCTGGGTAATTGTTCCAATAATTGTTCTAGTTCCTCTTGTTGTTTGGTGACTTGAGGATGAGATGCTACTTCTTCGAATCGAGCCATTAAATCCGTAGTTAAAATGGGTTCAGGTAATTCTCTGCAATTTAAATAAATGAATTAAATTTATTTAAATTTATTTCAAAAATAAATTTGATTTACTTTAAAAATAACTTTAATAAACCACAAGCTGTTGGGATATCAAAGACATCTGTTTCGGGATGCCTTTCTCTATTGTTGTACAGACGTTTGAAATGTAATAGTCTGGTCTTCATGGGTTCTACCCGATAGATTTGTTCACTTTTTAAACCCTGCTCCTGCAAATAGTCTATACAATCGCGTACCACCAAGGGCAATTCAATGCCATCATGACAGCGACTACGTTCGGTGGCCAAACTAACAGATACCCCAAAAACTGGAGAACCCAATTCCAGAACTTCTTCTGAACTAATACTTGATTGTTGCTTAGTTTTATCTTTTTTATCTTTACGTTCCTTATCCTTATCTTTATCCTTAGATTTTTCCTTTTTATCTTTTTCCTTTTTCTCTTTATCTTTCTTCTTATGCTCCTTATCTTTTTCCCTGTCTTTATCCTTTTCTTTTTCTCCATGTTTATCCTTTTCGGATTTATCTTTTTCCTTTAATTTTTCTTCATCTTTAAGTTCTTTATCAATTTTTTCTTTGTCTCTAGATTTTTCACGCTTATCCTTGGACTTGGAAGAAGTAAATTTAAAAGCTTTAGATTTTTTCGATTTTGAAGGACTTCTAAAGAAAATATAAATAAATAATAGAATTTGATTGTGTAATAAGGAAGAAATTAAGATTCGTACACTGTCGATTTGGGGTAAAAATAAATTATATAAATTTTTTGCACTCACTGTTAATTTTTGATATTAAGTGTACCAAAGTTTCGATTGCAGATCCATTTTTCACGTTTGATAGTAATTTCAAATATGGTATCGTGGAAAGATATCTTTTATATATAAGAAGTGAGATCGAAAAAGTAAAAACATATAGGGCTTTAAAAGGTCCTGACAGGAAAGCTGCTAAAAATTTAGAGTTCAAAAACAGATCACGAAAATTTAAATCAAGTTTTCTGGCAGAACTTTCGCATTTTTTTTATTAAAAATTTGTTGCTGGTTTAGTTTAGGACCCAAAACAATCAATACTTCCCAAAAAGTCTATCGGCAAAAGAGGCCAATTAAAACGGGCTCTATAAATACCCAAATTTACATGTTTAAAAAACTTTATCCATCCATTAGACTTCATAATGTGTTCACTTATTTTTTGACATCCCGTCACTAGTTATTTAGACTCTTATTCAAAAACAATTCTTTAATTTAAAAATTCTTTAAAAACAATATTTCCAAAATTTTTTCGTAAAGTAAAAACAATATTTCCAACAATTTTTTCGTAAAGCATTTTTCAAGCTAAAATATTTTTTGTGAAATTAAAACTAATTTCACTCCTTATTAACTACCAAACTCGAAAAATGTACATGTATCTCGGAACTTTGACATGTTTTCTCACTTTTTTGTAGGAGACTTTTTCTTTAAAATTTTTAGTAGGTTTTAGTTTTTGTGTGTTTCATAATATATAAAAAAAGTTTGAATTCTATAGCATACGGATCTTAATTTGAGTCTGTTATAATTTTATGTTTATTTACTTAGCATCCAGTTCTTCTTCTGGAGAACTTTCCCCTTCTAAGGCCGCATAACCTCTATCTTTGCTTTTATCCTTCTTATCCTTACGACGTCCAATTAATAAATCTTTTTTGCTTACTTTATCATGATCACCTTCACTGTCTATAATTTATGTTTTTATTAATTATTTATTTCATTTTATAGATTTTTCTTAATTTTCTTCTTGTATTTTGTATATTTTTGTACTTACAATCACTTTCATCCTTATTTTTCTTTGATTTACCACCTTCTACGCCCTCGGATGCATACAGACCGGGAAACTCTTTTTCTACATCTGGACTATCAAGTTCCATATTGTAGTTATTAGTTATTAATTGTTTGTTTAAAATAGATATTAATTTATGTTAACTTTTTGCAAAAACAAATTTTAGTATTTTATTCTTAATGCTAGAAGTTGCCATATTGTCTTTATTCATATTGTTGCTTTAAATTCTTGGGATTTTTTCTCTAATAACTAAACAAAAAACAAAATTATCTTAATATTTCTCTTTTAAAATTTATTTCTTTACTTTTGCATTTTGTTGTTGTTTATATAATATTTCTGTAATTTATAATATATTGTTTTTTTACAAAAACAAAATTGTATGCTTGCTTTTCTCTTGTATTTGACATTTTCTGCCTCTCTTTTCTCTACAATCTGGCTACCCTACGCAAATAGTATCTCTTCTTGTCAGAAAAAAATTATTAAAGTTTTGTTTACAATAATTTAATTTACAAAATCAATAACAAAAAATGCCTTTTGCTATAAAAAATCTACAAAAAACTCATTTACAACCTTTAACAAAATGTGATACGGGTGATGTGATAGCTTTGTGTAAAATAGCATTCGATTATTTGGCTAATGGACCAGAAAAACAACAGGAAATTTATCAAGCTATAGCTACCAAATATAATAAACAATTCCAAAAAGAAGATGTTCAACTTGCTGTGGAAGCTTTAATCTCTCTCCTAATAGAAGCTACTAAAGCTAAAGCTGATGAAAGTGAAGTTAAAAAACCTTTAGTTTCGGCGGGATTTAAAGACGAGGAAACCATAGATATTTTAACACAATTTGTTACCAGTAAACGTAATTTCATAGAGGGCTCCATAAAAACAGCCAATATTAGAGCATATCGTTTGGTAAACATAGAATGGCGTTTGGAAGTTAAATTAGCCTCACGAGCTGTAATGAAACAATCACAAATATATGTCACCATGAAATTGTATTTACATACGGAACCCAAAAATGAAAATCGAGATTTGTTGGAGGAATGTGCTGGAGAGTCGAATTTAGAAATTCATGAAGATGAAAAAAGAAATCGCAAGGATTTATTAGTGCAAACCGATTTGAATAGCTTGACGTATATGATACATTCCTTGGAAGAGGCTTTAATGGAGTCGAGAACAAGGCGTGTACGCAACATTGTTGAAGCTATTCACTAAACACTCCTAATATTCCCCCAACGTAAATCATAACTTCAACTTTTTATTTATATTATATTATTTATATCCTTTAAAGTAAAAAGTGTGTGTGTTTATTTTGTTTATCAACTAGATTATACAAAATCGTTGTACATAGTACTATAATATATATTAAAGAAATCTATTCATTATTTGTTAACATTTCCTTGGCGGCTGCTTTCATCATTTCCTTTTTCTTTTGACGATCTGCCTTCTTTTCCTCCGGCGATTTCTTTAGGCCCTTAACACGTCTAGTCTGTATCTTACCCAGATTTTGTTTACCCAAATGTACACGACCATGTGTATTACCCAAATTATCTTGTGTAATATTCTTCTTTTTGGTAATTTTAAGTTCTTTAGGTTGTTTCCGTGCTTGTTTATATAAATCTTCTGATGCTATCTTAGTTCGTCTTATGGAAAAATCAGCAGATGGTCCTATTTCTAACAATTCAATACGTGGTGTCTTTTGGCCAGATTTTTTCAATTGTATTTTATAGGATCTCATGAGGATGGTCATATCTTCGGTGCAAGTAAAAGACATAACATGTTCAATGCCCTGCAAACGTATTGCCTCAACTTTATCCTTTTGGAAAGTGTCAATAAGTAAATTTCTTAAACGTCTCAATTCTTCGGTTTGAGCCCATTTGGGACCATTGAACACCAAACAAGGTTTTACACAAGTACCAATTTTTTCAGTTTTAAATTCGGACATTGCCTGATAATGTTTAATTCCCAATTCCACCATATCAAGAATTTCGTTCTCAAAAATTCTGCCCAAAATCAAATTGTTGGGTCTCTTTTTCGAAGTAGAACCAAAGGCAAACATGGCACAATCATTTTTTTGGGTTAAACTACAAATACAAGATGATTTTTCTATTTTAAATATTGTTTAAAACAAACGTTGGAAAAACTACTTACAATTCCAAAGATGAAGGATCATCGAAAGGTGTTATGTCATTATTTCTATTTAAAACTTTAACTAAAGGTTTTTTTAGTTGTTGAATATCCTTCATACAAGCTTTAACATCACCTCCACACTTACGTCCATCTAAAAACAACATAGAGCGTGGTCCTTCAATTAACTGCGGTTCTCTGGCCAATAATACTTTTTTACCCTTACGGGTTTTGGGTTTTCTAATAAATAATACTCAGTTTAATGAATGGGAAATATTGTGTTGATTTTTATAATTTACCTGATTCTTAATAATGACATGATTTAGTATTTTTTACTTAATTTAATTTGTTGAGAAAAATAAAATAAATAAAATCCTAAAAACGATGTTGATACACACGTGTTGTATATGCTTCTTCTTAGCTGTATTGTTTTTATAAACAAATGTCAAAATTTGTTTACGGTTTTTATGTCAGTTGCCATATTAAAAGTTTTTGTTTTATTATATATGCTGCTAATTTATATGGTAGTTCCAAATACTAATTTCTCTCTCTCAAAGAGTATGTTCAGTCAATGTAAATAAAAACACTTGTAATTGACATGTGTTAAGAAATAAAACATTTTGAAAACTAATTTCTTAAAAAAAAATATTTCGGAAAAATGGGCAAAACTTCCAAAGATAAACGTGATATATATTATCGCTTAGCCAAAGAAGAAGGTTGGCGTGCTCGTAGTGCTTTTAAATTACTGCAAATTGATGAAAAATTCCATATATTAAAAGGTAAGTGGGTTGAATGCAAAACCTAAACATTGATTTTCCTTTTTAAAAATTATTATTCTCTTTAGGTGTTACTCGTGCTGTTGACTTATGTGCTGCTCCTGGCAGCTGGTCGCAAGTGTTATCAAAACGTTTATATGAAAATCGTAGTGATAATGAAGAAGTCAAAATTATAGCTGTTGATTTGCAGGCTATGGCGCCTCTAAATGGGGTCATACAACTGCAGGGTGATATTACTAAATTGAGTACGGCTCAATCTATTATTGAACATTTTGGGGGAGAAGATCAAAAAGCACAACTGGTTATATGTGATGGTGCTCCCGATGTTACAGGTCTTCATGATATTGATGAATATATCCAGAGCCAATTGTTATTGGCTGCTTTGAGTATAACCACTCATGTCCTAATGCCAGGTGGTAATTTTGTGGCCAAAATATTTAGAGGCAAAGATACCAGTCTATTATATTCTCAATTAAGAATATTTTTCGAAAAGGTATCCATAGCAAAACCGGCTAGTTCAAGAAATTCCAGCATAGAGGCATTTGTGGTGTGTCAGAATTATCGTTGTCCCGATGGCTATATACCACAAATGATTAATCCTATGGTCGATGATGTGCAAGTTATACAAAATGCCACAGAATCGAAAGTAAATAAAGAATTAATACCATTTGTGGTTTGTGGAGATTTAAGGGGATTTGATTCCGATATGTCGTACAGTTTAAATGTAAGAGAAATATTTATAAATTTATTTCATCATCTCACTTTTTTATAATACATTTTGATTAAATTTTTTAGTTAAATGAAGATTCCGAATACACCTATCGCGAAGTCGTTCAAAAACCCATTTCTCCAGCTTACAAAGAGATACTCGAAAAATTAAAAAATTGTTCTATCAAACATTCAGCTATAACAATACAACATCAAAGTACTGATACCGATATCAATAAATGTGAAGAGCCTACTGTGTATTATTAAACAAACGATTTTTAAATGAATTTTATTTTGAATTCAAAAATAAAAATGACAAAATATTTTAAGACTTACAAAATTAAACTAGATAAGAAATTATATTTACAATTAGGGATTTACAATATATTCCTGATTAGATTCCTTAACAGAATCTGGATTTGTTACTATTGATGCTGATGTTGTACTTCCTGCCGGTTTAATGCCATATTTATAAATTTTATTTAAACTTTCGGGAAAATCTGGCAATAAATTATTAAAATTTTCCACATGTTGGGTATGCTGCTCAGTCCAAATACCATCACCCGTAAAATGAAATTCACTTTCAATTAAATATAAAACCAAAGTGAGTATCTCATTTTTGCTAAGATTTTTTATACTTTTATTGATTTGTAAATCCTCTAGAAATTCCGGTTTTTGTAATTGTTGTAATTTTTCATCTATACGTTTGCTAAAATTCAATTTTTTCTTAATTTATATATAATTTATTAGATTGGAAATAATTTAACTTACATGGGATATAATAGCAGATGTATATTTTTATAGATATCATTTGTAGGGAATTCTTTGCTTAAAAGAAATTCATAACATTGTTTTACTTGTAGGGCTGGTATATGACACCAATTAGGATGACGGGAGAGTAGATTACGTATATCACATTCAGGTTTATTCGTAATATTCGATAAATATACCACAATATCACGTCCTTTAGTACGATCAGAACCATCACGGGCAAATCTTATGATAGAGAAAATATGATGTTATTTTTTAATATATTTATTATATTTTTGCAAAAAAAAAAATATTAATAATGTCGTTTTTGGCCCTAAGCAAACATAATTATAAGTATTAGTCTCGTATTACCATACTATTTATATAGATTATAAATAATTTACATTTGCATGTCCTTCTTCATATATTAGTTTTTAGGGTAATTACTTACTTGGCAAAGGCTTCTGAACCACATGATAATATATGCAAAGAGGCACAACGCACTTTTAACTGATTCAAATAATCTAATCTCAATCTAGCCTTATTTTGATAATGTACCAATCTCAAGACTCTGGGATTTGTATTTAAAACTTGAAATTCCTCTATTTCATTTAAATCCTTTAGACGCTCTAACACGGTATCCGGTCCCAAGGTTAAAACTTCCAAACATCTTAGTACAGCATCTTCTCCTATACCAAATGATTTGACATGCTGTAATGTTGTCAATAGAGCATCACAAGAGGACATCATTATTTTTGGTCTTCTATATAAGATTTCCTTAATATCTTGACCATCTATTGTAGGTATTTCCTTAATAATACGGCGCACATTATCCGCATCTCCATAAAGTATAAAACCATTTTTACCAATGCGCTCCTTTGTAAAATTAAGATCCTCTAAAAGAACTTTAACCATTTTTTGTAGTGAATGAAAACTTTTATGCTTTAAGCGTCCATATACTTTCCATAATTTCTCAATCTCTTGTATGGACAAATCCAAACGTTGTTGTAAATAATAGTTTACAATATGCTGACGCAAGACTTTTAAACTTAAACTTTCGTTACAGGCATAGTTCGTTTGGAGTTTGAGTTGTACGTCGGTAAAAGTTTGTCGCAACTGCTCCACAACATCCAAATCATACGGTATAAGACCTAAAGATTTCAAAGTAGCCACATTTCTATTCATAACGGCCACATATTTCGATAATAATGATATGGAAATCACTTTAAAACCACATTCTTTCAAAACACTATGACGATTCTCCAGAGTTAATTCATTGGTATACAAAATCATAGGTTTGGTTAAAATATCATCTACAGAATATTGAAATTTACGCAAAGTATTTAAAGTGTTGACCACATCTTTAGATTTTAACGATTTCAATTCAGGATGTTTATCCAGTATTGCATGCCATTTCCAATAAGTAGAACCTTTTGTATTTTAAAATTCAAAATCAGTTTTATTTATTAATTTCTTTTATATCACATAATTTACCTATATTTTTGGCAAAGAAACTAGCTCCCAATTCTGGTGAGAAACACAACATCATCATCTTTGGGATCTTTGCTATTTGACTTTGTCTGATTAACTTGTTTCGCTCTTGTTGTGGCATATGACCGGGGTAATGAAGCAACAATTTGACGCACAAAAAATTGCAATTGATTTGATTGTTTCCGAAACATTTTTCCTTTACTCTTATTATAACATTATTTATTATTCTTTTTCTTTTAAAAAGCAACAAAACCAATAATTGTTTTTGTTGTAACATATGTATGATTAAATGTGTTTGCTATTGTTGTTTTGCAATAATGTTGGAAAATAGTGTTGCCGTATAATTTTTTTTTGAATTGTGTTAAAAGCGATTTTGCAAGAAAAAAAGAAAACTAATTTTCGGTACAAATCATCTTTACGCTAATGAAGGGTGAGGGTGTTTTATAGTAGTTTATACCCGGAGTACAATGTAAGCCCTATAAAGAAATGTAAACCCTACAAAGAGAAATAGAAGCGAAGTGAACATAGATTAAAAAGGGGAGAAATGGAGAGAATGATAGGCCCCCAATGCACTTCTTAATCTGATCGTGGATTTTCGGCCCTACCACTTCATCCTCATCAGCTGGAATAGAGGGCATGTTCTACTGACTCTACCTCATCCTAATCCTAGCACATCCTACAGATACCCGACGTGGCGCCCATTTTATTCGTATCGCTCCTATACGTATCATATGATTCTCCTTAGGTCGACACTGTCGGTGCACAGAGAAAAGTTCGTGCGTGAAGGGTCAATCTTTGGCCACAACACCTGTAACACTCTGCAGTCACTTCCGTCATTCTACCTGCACTGATCCCTCCTCATGACATTGGCCATTATCCACATTCCAGCTAATATGCTTTCCGGCTCAAACCATTAATGTGTTTTGAAGAATTGTGAAGAGTTTCGTTTCAACATCATATTCAAATAGCTAATGGAGGTCCTGACACCATTCTTCAATTTTTCCTCCGGGAGTATTACCGCCACTTGCCAAACTTACTTCGTGGAGGATTCTGTCAGTGTTTTTTGCTGTCTCCTGTCGTCAGTCATAAGCACATCACGAATATCGTCCGCATGGTCCAGAATTATTTCATGCAACACTTAACTCGGTATTGATGCTCTCATCTGTCTTATCGGTAGGATTAAATCCCCTAGACAATAACGTCCTTGTCGGAGGTCATGGTATAAGTCAGTTGTGCTTTAAAAGTGTCCTTTTCTCCCCATTTCAAATATCGCTTTAAAAGTCTTTAACAAAACAAATGTGTTGGTGAAGATAAATATAAGCAAAAAATCGAAGTTCGAAATTTTACGAGGGTGGGTCTAAAATTTCTTGTAGTTTCCATATAAACCTCTTTCGTGGTGGATGACCGTGAATGAGATATAGATCGATTTTGACAATACAGAAAGGAAAATTGTGGAAAAAGCTGATGATGTAGTCATATTGATTACTGGGGCATAGTGTTAGTATAATTTTTGTCTAGCAAAGCTCTCCCAGTAAAAGCTAATACATTAATAAAACTTTAAACGCATTTAATGTTAAACAATACGAATTTTTATTTGTATTCAATACGAAAACACTTATAAACTATATATAACATCAATTAGATCTTGCTTTTTCAATGTTTTTGCAACTTTTTTATTAAAATGTACATTCAAAATTTCCAACAACTGATCTTTTGTGCATGAACCTAATGCTTTATCTTTAATCATGGTCATAACACAATCTTTACTACTAAGATCTGTTGCAATTTTTGGTTTTTTTGCAGCATTTGTTTGCGTTTTATCCGATGAACGTTTTGTCACAGTTTCAACTTCTGTACCGAATTCTTCATTGAAAGTTGGCAAAATCGCTTCTATACGTTGATTTTGTTTTTCAGGATTAGGAAAATATTGGCTACCAACAGTTTCGTAGTTAACATTAAAAGCCAAACTGAGAAGTTTCGATTGCAATTGATCCAAATCTGGATCACATATAATATCTGGATTATAATCTAAACGGAATTTTTTCATTAACTTTTCGCATATCTTTAATTGTGTATCATTTGCTTGGTTTTCCACAGAATTCCAGTCGTATAGATTAAAATTGCGTATATAAGAGGAGCATGGCAAATAAACAATTTTGAAACCATCATTGGAAACATATGTATCGGAATATTTGTCGACTGGTAATAGGGCCACATAGCGTGGCATTGATTTTCTTTTACTCATGAAAAGGCAAATGGCTATTTTTTCTCTTTCTATACACTTCTGCCAGAGAGCACGAAATAAACGTTTGGAACCCTCAATATGAAAGTCATCAGGATACATAAAATTAGCTGTTTTAGTGTAAATGGCATCTTTCAAATACGATTTTGGCTTAAAACCCAAAAGAACCATACCAGGAGGATGTAAGTTACGTACCCTATTTACCTGTTCGTATGAAAGACGCATTTCCTCTAATCCCAAGCTGATTTGATACCAAGCGTCTTTAATATTAACATCTTTGACTTCATGGATATTTTGAGAATCTAAATCTTGCTTACGTACTTGTGTGATACGATGTCTGCGTACTACAGCACTATCCTCACGTTGTAGCAACACCTTTTGGGGTCTTTTGTGCTTTTGATAATAATTGAAATATTGAGCAGAGAGTTCCAAATTTGGACCCAAAGAAAACTTAAAATGGCCCAAAGAACGGCGCACATAATGTTGTTTAAATTTACGATTAGCCAACATATCACGCAAACGATTGGGGTTAGATGGTTCAAAGTTTTCAATATCATCATCTCGTATCAAACAAATGAATTCTTTATAAAATAAATCATAATTGAAGTTGTCAATCATGGGTATAAGATGAAATTCAACATCTTTTCCTTTCATATCGGCAGCCTTTTGCAAGGCTTGCCTATAAAGTTCGGAATTTTGGGAATGTGGCGACTCTTGATCGGTTAAGAAAACAATAGTGGTATTATCCACTAAATAATTGGAGTGTTGTACCAAATCCATACACAATCTGAGCAAATGTGAAAAATTACAACCATCATCATCTGATACTCCATATAATTCACCAAAGTGTGTTGCAGCCGTCTCGACAAAACGTAAAAATACCTTAACTATTGAAGTATTAAGTTGGCGTGGAGGCAAAAATACAGCACATTTCTCGGGAAGTATAACATTTTCCAAACAATTGGGCTCAAACGGATCGGGCGAATCTTTTGTATTTGCAAATACCAAACCTATTAGATCCTTATCATTTACCAAAAGGCCCGATAAAAATGCGCTCCGTAATAAGACCAAAGCATTTTCCAACAATTCAGGGGTGTTGTACAAATTTGCATCAATCACAAATACAATGCACTCACGACCACTATATTTTTTAGTGAAAGTATCATCTTCATCTTCGGAATCTGATATGGATATTTCAAAATCGGGATTCCAGGAGCTCATTTTACTAACTGAAACTGAAATTGTGAAATACTTTGTACGTTTAGTTTGAAAAACAGATGCCGATTGTATAGTGATGCCAATATTTTATACAACAATGTAAACAAACATAAATGAGTAGTGGCAACAAATTTGCGAATACAATAAAGGCGACGAATTAAGTTTTGTATCCAGCACCACTGTAGGTGGTTGGAGTATTATGCGGTTATGCACAAGTTAGTAACGGGCCGAAAAAAATATTACTATGTCCACTTTCAAAAATACCGCTCGCCAAAGAATCACTTTCTGAGTCTAAGTCCATCTAATGCCTTTATTATACAAGTATCAGACTATATATTATTTCTTATAGATTCTATTCAACCGCCTTTCAAATATACAAATATTCGTAGGTACTCTAATAATAATTTGTCAAATTAAAATAAATATATATATGCAAAAAACGAGGGTCATTAATTAATTTTTGGCAGCTGCCATTTATAACCCACAATAATGTAGGGAATTAAATAGTCGGTCTTTACGGACTTTAACTTCATACTTTAGTTTTTAGCAAATTTGAATTTTATTATGTGAAAAATTCAATTTTTAATGAAAAATTAAAAATTTTATGTGAAAAATTCAAAAAAGTGAAAAACTGTAATTTTATGAGAAAAAATCAATTTTAAGTGAAAAACAGAAATTTTATGTGAAAAATTCGATTTTTAGTAAAAACCTAAAATTTTAAAGAAAATTTGAATTTTTAGTGAAAATTTAAATTTTAGTGAAAAATACTATTTTTTAGTAAAAAATACAATTTTTTGTGAACATTTCAATTTACTAGTGAAGAATTGAATTTTTTAGTGAAAAATTGATTTTTTAGTGAATAATTAAATTTTTTAGTGAAAAAATAATAATTTTTAGTGAGAAATTGAAATTTTAGTGAAAAAATGATTTTTTTGAAAAAAATTGAATATTTATGCGAAGAAATTTCGAATTTATTTTTTTTGATTACCTTTTACCTAAATATACAAAAGGAATGTGTATAAATATATATTTTTTAATCCTAAAACAACATTTCGAATATCCTTAAAAAATACTTAAAGACAAATGTATATAATATATCAAATCCATCGAAAAAACCAAATTAATGGACAGCTAGAGTATAAATAGTAAAACAATATCAACTAATTCTGTACTGGACCAAATGGTGGTGACCAACCACCAAAGCCACGTTCCAATTCTTCAGCCACGGCCAAACACAAACGGTCGTTCATTTCATTGGCTACCACTTGTATACCCAACGGTAAGCCGTTGGCATCCAAACCTAAGGGTACTTGTGTAACTGGCACTTGTAATACATTAAAGATTGAAAAGTAACTGAAATCCATTATTTTAACCAAAGGATAGTAATGGAATGGTGCTGTACGTGGTGAACTATGGAAAAATAAAACACCGTCGTCTCCCAACAGTTCTTGCAAAGCTTGTTTACATTGAGTGGTAGCTTCACGTATCAAATGTTCTTTTTCCTTGGGCAGAAGTGAATCGATCAAAGAGTATATGGCTGCCATGGTGAAATCACTTTTACCTAAAATCTTTTTAAATAATTCCACAAAAGGATTAAGATCAATACCATTTCCTAAGAGTTTGTTGAAATCGGCTGGCTCTTGCGTCATCCAATAGCGCCACATTTTTCCAGTAATTTCTAATTTCGGTAATTCGGCCAGTTTAACTTCTTCGCCAGTTAGATTTTTGAAATGTTTTCGTACTTGATACATGCGCATTTGCGTTTCGCGATTAACAGGATTACACTGTTTCATATTGTTGCTCGGAATGTAAAAATAACGCAATTTTTTCAAGTCTACATTTTGTGACAGCTTTAGGGATTGGGCAATTTTGGGACCGGTTAAAACTTTTAAAATAGGCAACAAATCAGTGGCATAACGACTCATAGGACCGGCGGCCACCATAGTTTTTTCCTCCTTCCCCGTGCGGAATGTGCAACCGCGCATATTCACCACATTTCTCGAAGGTTTATGACCAAAAACACCGCAATTAAATGCTGGAATACGTATGGAGCCTCCTATATCTGTACCTATACCAAATCCGGTACAACAAGCACTAATTAAAGCAGCTTCGCCACCAGAAGATCCTCCCACGGATCGCCTTAAATCATAAGGGTTGTTGGTTTGTCCTATCAGTGAATTACGGGATTCTACCCACTTATTAACCTCAGGTATATTGCTTGTGGCTATAATAATGGCTCCACTTTCCTTCAATAAACGCACACATTCAGCGTCTTCTGTAGCTCTTTCATTTTTGCGAGAAATCAATCCCAAGGTGTGCAACTTACCAGCTACAGCTGTACTATCTTTTGTGGTGAAAGGTACACCCAAAAATGGTTTCAACTTTAATTCTTCTTCACTAATATCGTTACTATCAAGTTTACGATCGATTTCCTTGGCCTCCTCTAAAGCTTCAGCAAATGGACCATCGACCACAGCATTTAACTCAGCATTTATAGACTTAATACGATCATAGTAAGCTTTTACCACATCATGAGCCTTTAATTTACGTTGCCTTATTAGTAAAGCCAATTCCACAGCACTTTTTTGCACAACATTGTATTGATTTTTGTCATCCGGTGGACTACATCTCTTGTGAGGACCCCAATACCATCCCAAAACGAACTCCAATACATAATCAAGTATCACATGGACAAATATCAAAAGAGCATGTAAAAACTTGTTGCACCTTTTTTTGGACATTACTTTTCCTTAAATTTGCAAATGGATCAAAAACTGACTAATAGTTGAACTATTGCCAACGTCACATTAATACTGGTTATTAATGATGATCTTGCATAAGTTGTATTGGTAATTTTTCTTGCTATGCTTTTATTTGTTTTGGGTCAGCCAGACGGAACTTTGTACTTCTCTCGATGGCTAAATTGCTTAAACAGGTAAATCAAAAACTTCAAAACACAAAGAGAATATGTTACAACTTAAAGGTAGTATTTGAAGAACAGATGATTTTTTCTCATATATAGCAAATGTCATTGACTAATCAAGATGGTTTTATAAACTCAGTAACCCTAAAAGCTAAGTTAGCTTGTCAAAGTTTGTTTATTATGTATTTCGTGTGTGAGGGTATATAAATTTTTCATTCCGTGTGTTATGCGAAAAAGAAGCGCATTAATTTCATACGTGGTTGAGATATTTTAAGATTCGTCCTAACCGAATATAACTTTCTTGTTTATTTCCTTTTACAATTACAAACCTTCAATAAAAATAAACAAAATTAATTTGACTTAAGAATGGCAACACTACAATTTTGTTTACAAAATGGCGTAATTTTCATAAGGTAGCAATTACAACATGTTCTACAAGACAAAATCTAACTAAAGTTATTAAATTATTTCAGTAAATAACAGAATATTAAAAATAAAACACATTGGAATATACAACCAAAAACACAATGTTAATAAACATTGGTCAATTAAATTAAAAGAGAGTCACCTTATACTCAATACACCAAATACTTACTTACTACTCAAACAAATGTTGAGCAGTTTTATTTTTTTGTATTCTTGTTTATAATATGATGCAGTTGTAGTAGTTTTTTTGCGGTGCCGCTGTTTATTACAGTAAAAAATTAAATAAAATTGCAAAAAGCAAAATAACAATAAAAAACAAGAAATTTGTTTAAATTCCTATAATTAAGTGATACAAAATCAATTAAAATATCTTTAATTTTGTTAAACACAAATAAAAATTGAAGAAAATAAAACTTGTGCAATTGTAACCGGTGAGAAAAATCAATTTGCAAATTGTATAAAAAAGAAAGTCATAGTGTATTTTTATCTCTACCTTTTGAATAATTTTTGTTTGCTCTCTAAAATGGAATAATAAAAAATACATACATAATATGTTTTTTATTAATGGGCACAAATATGGAATAGAATTAATTATAAAAATTGATTTAATTAAGATTTTTCTAACCTCGAATATTATTTAGTTGGTATTCAAATTGCAAAAAAAATTATGGCCGTTATTAATGCAGTTTGCCAATTCCTTTAAATAAAATTGCAACCCCAAAGTTTTCAGATTTTTTAATGATAATATTTTATTTGTTAAAAGTAATTATTATTAAAACACCGAGAATAATTTTCATTAAAAAAATATCTTACAGCAAAGTGGTGTGATTTAGGGGGTTTGTTGTTATTGTTTGTACAATATTGATTTTATAAATATGTACATACATACGTATTTACATGTTATGGATGTGTGTATATATATACAAACATGTGAATACTATGTACGTATGCAGAGAATATTTTCAATTTGTTTATTTTGCTTATATTTAAGCGAATTAATTAAAACAACAAAAGGGAATTAAATATTTATTTTGAATGCTCTGGAGTATTTATTTACCTGAGATCATTGTTGTCGTTTTATCATTATTTTAATTATACCCTACATCATCGAAGGTGGTTCGGGTTTTATGCGTTTTTGATGATATTTGTAACGTACAAAATTAGGTTACCGTTCGACTCAGAATCACTTTCTGAGTTGATTTAACAATGTCCTTCCATCCGAATGGCTGTTTTGAATAATGCACTGTACGAACAGAAAATCATATTATACGAGGGTCGTTAAATATTTTTTATGACTAACATTTTTAAACAAAATTGTTTTAATAAATGCTATAAAAAATGTGTTTTAATTTTGAAAAGGAAAAACTAAGACCAACTACAAATTTTCTTCCCCTCTCTCATAGTTTCCGAAACATAGTATGCAAAAGTTTCGAGTTACAGATCCATGTTATTGTATATTTTTTTACCATTTTTACAAACGTATCGAAATTTAAAAATGGAATCGATAGTAAACACTTCAAATTTTCATATAGTTCAAACATCGAACATTTATTCCACTTACTACCAAAGGTATGATTTACAAAAATGAAACTTTTTGCTGTGTCATAAGGTGTGAGATCGAAAAATACGTTACATACTTATATGTTAATGAAAACGAAACCATTAAACTTACATTTTTAATTATTTTATTTGAATGAAATTATTATTACAATTTGTTACTTTTATCAACATCTTCGTTTTAAATCGATCAAACTTTTAGATACATACTTTGTGCTTTTCAATTCTTTTTTAACAAGAGTCCACCATCTCTCTACTGACTTTAGCTACGGATAGTATGGAGGATTTTTAGTATAAATACCACGTAATAGTTCTTTTACCTTGTTTACAATAGTGATAGAATGTCTAGTGAGGCCAAAAATAAGTGGACAGTATGAATTGAAGCAGTGTTTTTGTAATCATTTCTTGATGTAAATTTTGATATTTATAGAGCCCGTTGCAACACATTATTGGAAATTTTTGGAAAATTTTGACAGCTTTTGGATCCTAAATGTTCTTCAACATTTCCTCAAGCGAAACCTGTTAGAAGATACATTTAGTAATCATCCAGAATAGAAACCTTGACTTAAATTTCCGTGTTTTGCTTTTGGCCTCTCACATTTTATCAGCGTCCCTGTCAGTAACTTTTAATGCCTTGTAATTTTTAAGCCTGCATTAGCTTAAACTTTTCGCACCATTGAGTTCGGGCACTAAGCTAACTCGGCTGCTTTCCTAACGGATATGTTGAGAGCTTTCCTGTTTAATAATATTCGAAACAGTTAGACGACAGTACCTTTATTAACTAAATTTGATAATAATCAAAACATCTCTTTCTGTTGGATTTTGAGTAATTTCGTATGGAAAATGGGATTCTTTTGACATCTCTGAATCATGAGGAAGTATATATGCATCATTTTGTTATTGGTATCAACAAAAAAACAACACTTATAAATTTTAAGTGAATCATTAATTTTGAACTCTTAATTTTTAAACAACATAGTTTTTCTTTAAAAATTATAAATTTTACAGTTGTAACGATTTTAAAGATATCAAATACTTGTGTAAGAAAATTCAGTAAAAAACTAGTAAAGTAGGGTATAAAAATTAAGGCTTTTGACTCTTTCTAATCAGAAACTCCAATCGATCATTCAAAAGACTTTGATCAGTTAAAAAAAAAAAAAACAACTTTTTTTACTAGGCGCTAATTACGTTTAGACAAATAAGTTATTATTAATTTAATTGATATAAAAATAGATAAGTTAATAACTTTTATACCCAACACCACAAGTGTTGAAGGGGCTATATTACTTTTGTTATTCCGTTTGTAACGCTAAGAGGGAATAATCTCAGACCCTATAATTTATAATTCATAAAAACCAGTCCGTCAGTCTATCTGACAACCTGTCTGTTGGTGGCACGCTCATATCCACAATAATTAACAGATCTCAAATCAAAGTAAAATCGGTTCAGTATATTTCATGATATATACCAATGTATGAGTCAACCTCTAAGTTCAAAAAACGTTCGTTAAATTCTCAATTATAATTCGACTTTCAGAATGAAATTTTGACATAATACTAAGCTTCTTCTTAAGTACTTCATTACCCATTCCAAATATTATCAAATTAGAATAAAGTTATAGCCAAAAATATAACTAATTTCATAACTCATTAAGTGTTCAAATGTTATATTTAAGATCAATTTTTATTGCGTATGTTTTTGATTGTACACACGCATTTGTAGTGGAGGGTATTGAAGATTCGGAATAACCGAATACAGTATTTTTACTTGTTTTTATACAAACTTACATACATAAAGGTATATGTATTTATGTTTGCCTAAATAATCTTATTAAATAATTAATTTTTATTAGAAATTTGTCATTTGTTATAGCCTAATCATCATCATAAAAATATCTCTCCCCATAATTGGAAAGTTAATTAGTGTTGATACTAACTAAGTGGTCTGATAATGCACTTAAGCTTATCAGTTAATACAAATAAATACACAATAAAAGATCATTTTTTAACTATATTTACTAATTGATTTTAGGAAATAAAAAAATTAAAATCTTTTGTTTCAAAAGATGTTGTGATGAAGATAAAATGTACTAATAAAATCATTATTTATTTCTTATTTAATTCTAGTAATACCATCTTAAACAGAACGAAATGTCCAACACGATACCAAATTATATAAAAGAGTTTGAGAATATTTTGGCTCCTGGCAATGAACCAAATATGACCAAAGAATATAATCCTTTAGTAGCCTATAAATTGGAAAAATATTTAAATCCTTCACAACTTAAAAAACATGTATTGAAAAGTGAAAAAATCCAACAGCTAATAGAATACTATGCCAAGAAACAAAATGTATCTCTTAAAGAAATCGAACAACAAGTTCATGATATTTTAAATGAAATTGGTTTGGATCGTAATATGGCAATCATACGTTGGTGTGGTATAGCCATAACTGCCATTGGTAAACGTATTTGTAAGGGCATTTATGTAAATAAATCTAGCATGGAAAAGGTCAAACAGGGATTGGGAAAAAATCCTGTATTGTATTTACCAAGTCATCGAAGTTATATGGATTTTATTTTAATGTCTTATATATGTTTTCATTATGACATTGAAATACCAGGTATAGCAGCAGGAATGGGTAAGGACTTTATACATAATGAAATAAATAAAATGTTTATTTAATTATATAATTTTATTATAGATTTCCATTCTATGTTTGCCATGGGCACCATGTTACGTAAAACTGGTGCCTTTTTTATGCGTCGTTCATTTTCAAATGATGAACTTTATTGGGATGTTTTTCGGGAATATATGCATGCTTTGGTCTCCGTCTATCATATAGGTGCAGAATTTTTCATCGAAGGAACCCGTAGTCGTAATTTTAAAGCTTTAGTTCCTAAAATTGGTTTATTATCAATGGCTTTATTCCCATATTTTACTGGTGAAGTATCTGATATTACAATTGTACCTGTAAGTGTTTCCTATGAACGTGTTCTAGAGGAACAACTATTTGTTTACGAATTATTGGGTGTGCCGAAACCCAAAGAGTCTACGAAAGGATTTTTTAAAGCTTTAAAAATAATTGACGAACGATTTGGTAAAATGTATTTGGATTTTGGTGAACCAATATCCGTAAAAGATTTTTTGGGTGAGGCTTGTGCTGAAGAACGTATGAAAAGAGCTACACTAGGAGCTCATTTACAGAAATTAAATAAAAAAGAAATTGATTTAGTAAAACGTCTAGCAACAGAGGTAAAACTTATAAATACATATATATATGAAAAGTTAATTATAATTTATATATTATCCACTATTACAGATAATTTATCAACAACAACGGCGCATTGTTATAACAACATTTAATTTAGTTTGTTTATATTACAATAGTCAATATTATAACTCTATATCCGTAAATTTAGATGAACTTTCTCGTGCTCTATGTTTGCTCAAAGAAATGTTTGAAGAATTGGGCGCCCATGTGGCTACTGATATGAATTGCATAAAACATGAAATAATGGAAACTGTAGAAATCCATTCAAATATTTTGCATTTTAAACAGGGTCGCCTTGAAGTAACCCAAGTGCCGGCCGAACAATTAGCTCAAGAAATTGATTTGAAGCGTCTAAAAGCTCATACATTATCACCACGTACAATGGCAGTAGCATTACCCAGCATGACATTACAGCTCTATATAAATCCTTGTTTATTTTGGTTAGCACGTCCTGGCTATTTAATCGTTGCCGCTTTACAATTACAATATGAGCAAGACAATAATACATACGCTACACATGATGAATTGAAAGCTAAACTTGCACAACGTGTTCAAGAATTGGATAATATATTTAAGCATGAATTTATTATTGAATCAAATCGGGAAAAGGAGGTAAATTTGTCAATTTTAACGATGACAACATTGTTAACACTATATGTTAGAAGAGATAAAATGATTTTTATTTTTGGAAATAACTATTTAACTTTTGAATTCTAACGAAATTTCACGAAGTTAGAGCTGGTATTTGTGTAAACGTTTGACCGTTAATTTGTAAGTTAGTAGAATGTTATTTGATTTCGAGAAATTCAGAATGAATTATTATTATTATTATTATATTATTATTATTATTATTATTATTATTATTATTATTATTATTATTATTATTATTGTTGTTGTTGTAATAGTTGCAAAAAACAAGGTTTTTAGTTATGTTGGTTCACATTTTGGTAAAACTCAAGGCCATGAAATCGGACAACCTCTATTGGATGAGTCCTTAGATCTTCAGTATTGGACTGTCCTTCGTGACAGGATATATATTTGAAACAATACGGTCAAAACTAAACCGGTAGGCATTAATCCTATTGCTCCATCCCAATTTCAGACGTTCCAGAAGTACTCTTGTAAACTGCGGTAGATTATGATCATTGTTCTCCAATACAGAACGGTTTTTCATGCAAGGAGTGAAATCGAAAAATTCTTAACACGGGTTTTTATTAAAATTTTTAATCCAAGTATTATTTATTATTTTTTTTTTTTCAATTTACCTTTGTAAAACGTGTCAATAATTATGTTTAATGTCAAACAAATGAAAACATTAAAATCTGATTTAAATGTGACCAGAAAAAATTAGTATTAAAATTTTTTATCAAAAGTCACAAATTTATTTCCAAAAATTCATTGTTGAAACACTGAGCGTCATGGTGTTCGGTATTATATAGTCGGTCTTAAACAACTATTACACTTTTACTTGATTAATATATTTTAAAATCTTTAATTTTTTTAGGAATTTCAAAAAAATCTATTATACCTAAAAAGTCGTGATGTTTTATCTTTGAGAAATGGTAAAATCTCAGTGAATCATAATAAATATACTCATGTCATATTATCAGCTATAGCACCATTTTTATGTGTTTACTATCAATTAGCAGTTACACTCAATGAAATGGTAAGATTTTTTATTTATTTGAAATTAAAAAAATATATTTAAAAAAATAATCGTTTTTGGTTTTCAGTTACCCGCCGATAGTTTTACTGAAGTTTCCATTAAAAAAGTTTTAAAAACAATACAACAACGCATCGAAACAATTTTAACCACATCCAATTCTAGTCAATTACTACATGTACATCCATATTGTTTGGCTCTAGATAACTTAAATATAGCTATACATGCCTTGGTGCAAGGATCATATTTAGAACGTAATCGTCACACAGGTAATATAATTAAAAAATCAAATAAACTTTATGATTTGGAGAAACTTCTTTTGGATTATTGTAATTTAATGCCCTTCAAACAATACTATTGTTGTAATACAACTAAATCAAAATTATAACTACATTCAGTGATAAACACAGATTCCTCATTCAAACACATTGCTAAAAAGAAATTCCATACATTGCTCACATACACCCGTATTCTAATAACATTAATAGTCATTGTTGTGATTATGCCCATCATACACTTAGTTTTAAGATATTTCAAATAAGATTTTGTTTTCTATTTTTATTTAAATAATTTTCTCGTTTGCTGTTGGTTTTGTTGGTTTGTAATTTATTATATAATTTGAGGTTTGCGTTAATACGAGGGTATTAATTAGCATAAGTTTTGCCATAATTTTAATATGTAATTATAATATTTTATGGGTATAGTTTTAGCAACGATTAGCAACCATTCCCTAGTTAAGATTTTAATAAATTATTTAATTTCAATGGTCAATTGTTATAAAATTTATAACAAAACCAATATTATAAGTATTGAGATTTTAGGAAATGAGAACTATAGAATAAAATATGAATTTCCTTGAAATTAAAAGAATTAAATAAATTTTAATCAAATAATCCTAATTCAGTATTTCACCATTACCCAGGGTGTCCAAATCGATTTTCTTGGGAGATAATTAATAAATAATTTTCAAATGTATGGAAAAAACCTTAATTTTTCTTGGGGATGCCTAGTTTAGGTTGGATTTTCTCCCAGGATGAGAAGTTTATCTCACACAAGTACTTGGTATCTATAAAAAAGATAGTGTAATAACGATATTTATTATATCCTCCACTACCAAATAATAATGCTAAGAAGGAGTCATGTCAGACCCCATAATGTATATATATACTTGCATCCACAATTATTGATATTGATTGATTATTATTGTACTGATTCAAATGAACTCAAAAACACCTCAGCCCTAAACATGTGATATTTCATCAAGATATCTTTAACGGTTCAAAAGTTATGAAATTATATCGCAAAAAATCTGTTTGGACATATTGTATATTATCAAAATTTCCATGTTCCACAAAAAAAACATTTTCATCACAAATCTTACTTTTTTATAAAAAAATTTGCTTTGGTCAAAATAAAATTTTTATAATTTTTTTTACAAAATCAAATTTTACAAATTTTGGTTTATTTAAAATTTAAAAATTTATAATAATATTAGTTTTTATTAAAAATATTAATTTTTATGAAATATTTATTTTAATCAAAAATTTACATTTCTACTTTTAATTAATTTTCATTTAAAATTTAAATTTTGTGCAAAAATCTTAACTTTTATAAAAAAATTTAGGTTTTTATTTGTTTTATTAATACATTTAAATTTTCCACAAAATATTCACCAATAATAAATTTTTATATCAAAAATCTTAGAACTTTACCATAAATTGTTTTTATAGAAAAGTTTTTTGTTATGCAATGAATTTTTCAACTAAAAAAATTGTTTCACTCACACAAAGATAAATCTCTAATAATAATATGGGTGGGCAGCTCTGGTTTAAGCAAAATTTTTGGAAAAATATCTCCAAAAATGCATTGATTTTTTTAACTTTAAAAACATTCCTTAAATTATAATTTCATCCACTACTGTTCTCATTAACTAAAACTCAAAAATAATGCAATTAAAAAAAATTACACTTTTATAAGCCAATGCCAATTATATTCAAATTAATTAATTAATTAAAAAATATTTAATATTTACTTTTATTGTAACTTATTATATAGTTTTTATTATATAGAAAATATATAAAATTTAACAAGAAAAATACATAATAAATAATATACTCGTGCAAAGAACTTGATTTCCTAATTTACTTTTGACAAAATTGTTTTTTAAATTGCTGCAAAACACTCTCCTTTATAACTATATCCATTAATAAGTTTTGAGAATCTTCATAATCTGCTTTCGTATTAACAACGGCGGCGTTTTTATAAAGCCAAGACATTTCAATGCCACCATTTGGTACACGGACGGTAAGTTTTTTTCTATTTGTTGTTTTAAGTATATGATATTCAATTTCCTGTAGTAAATCTGCCAGACCTTGTTCCTTTTTAGCCGATACTTTAAGACCCTCAAAATCATTAATATTATTTGATGATTTCAATAAATCTACTTTATTTCCCACACTTATAATTGGTGGTAATTCCATTTTTGTCTCCGAGTCTGTGAGCATATTATGGGTTAAAGTTTTTAATGTTGATTCCACATGTTGTTTTTGGGCTTCATGGCAAGTATGTGATAGATCTTGTACATGTAAAATAACATCGGCTAACATGGCATCTTCCAAAGTGGCTACAAAACATTCTATTAAACCAGTGGGTAGATCTGACATAAAACCTACAGTGTCCATATAAATGACTTCTAAATTGCATGGTAATCTACCCGCATGGGCAGTAACATCCAGGGTAGCAAATAATTGATTTTTTGGTTGTATTGTCTGTTCTTGGGTTAATGCTTTTATTATGGAAGTTTTCCCAGCATTTGTATAACCAACCACAGCTATAATGGGATAATTATTTTGTTTACGTTTATTGCGTAAGAGTTTCCTTACAAAGAGACAACAAAAAATAATTATTGACTATTAAATAATTCAATTATTAAACATTTACCTATGATTTCTTATTCTTTCCAATTCCATTTTCAATTTTCTTTCTCTAGTTTTTAAAATTTCCTTTTGGGTATCCGTTAGTGAGTAACCCAATTTGGTAGATTTTGACACATTAGCCTCTTTGGCCTGAGACCATATGTAAGGAATTTCAGCCATGGCAACTTGCAAACGAGCCTCAGCACTTGTGGCGTGTAAACGTAAAATTTGTATAACCACCGAATATCGGTCCATTACTGGCAAATGAAATATAGATTCCAACAAAGCTTTTTGAGCAAAACTTAAAGAACCTTTACTAACAAAAATACAGGTAAGTGGCTGTTGATTGTGGTTCTTAGATTGTCTTAATTCTTGCACCAAGTTGCGTATTTCTTCCATTTTACCTTTACCAAATAGGGCTTTACGTTCTAATGTTTCCAAAGGAACTTTAATGGCTAAAGCAACATTCCAATTGTGTATGGAATGTACAAGAGCTTTAGCTTCCTCTAATTGATCGTCAGGTGTTATGTTTGTGTTACGTTTAACACCCCATTTGACATAAGGTTGTATAACGAGCACGTTTTGCGGTTGACAGGATTTACGTGTTACATTCATAGCACCATTTGCTACCAAATCATATTCACTGCAAGAAAAAAATAATTAGGAAACTTATATGATATCAAATCGGTTGTACAATAATAATGGAATTTATGAAATTAAGGAGTGATATCGAAAAAATTTCTTACATTCAAATATGTTAGTAAAAACTAAGTCACTAAACTTAAAGTGTTAATTTTTTATTTGATTAAAATAATTATTCCAATTTATACAGAGTAAATTTTTGTTATAGTTGTAACCAATAGTGATGAAATTTTTAACCTTTTTCGAAAACTCTTTCATTAACGTTTTTATAGTGCTTTCTGTCAATTTGCTCAAACAGATAGACCATTTCCTTATGGAAACCTTTTTTGTTATCTTCAATTCTCTTCTAACAAAAATACAATGTCTCTTCACTAGTTCCAGCTCCGGACAATTTGGAGGATTTACCTCTCTTGGTACAAATATCATAATATTGTTCTTGTACCACTCAAGGGCTTGTTTGTTGACATGATAAGGTCTCTTGAATGGAAGTAGATATTTTTGTAAACATTCCTTGATGTAAATTCGGAATTTATAGAGTCTGTTGTAAGAAATGATTGGATTCTTTTGCCGCAAATGTAAAACCTACCTACCACTTTTTGGGAAATTTTGACTTCTTTTGGATCGAAAACTTTTCTTCAACATTCCCTCAAGCATCAGCAATATAACATTTTTGACAAGGATGTTGCGAAATATCATCCAGAAAATACGTTTCGTCACCCAAGAATATTTTTTAGAAAACTTGACTTCAATTTCCGAGCTATGTTTTTTTGAGCCTTACTTAAGTATTTTTTGGTCACTTAATTTACTTTTATGTTTAACGTTAAATAAATAACTGAAATGTTTTACAAAGGCAACTTAATTAAAAACCCTCAGATAATACTTATGTTAAAAGTTTTGTTCATTTATTTAAATTCAAGTAATATTGCAAGTTTTAATGAGAAACATGTGTGTGAAGAGTTTTTCGATTTCACTGCTTAATCTAACATTAATAATTTTGGACATCACGAATTGAATATTTTAAATAAAATTTATTTTTTTCGCCACGAATAAAATTTATATTTTAATAAAAAGGCAGAATTTCATCATTAAGTAATTTTTTTAATTCCATTCTTGTTAAAAATTAAAATCGTTTGAGAAATTTCAATATTTCATCACAAACCAAAACAAGTAAAATTGTAACTGATGCTCAATCCCGACTTTGTAATACCCTATAAAACAATTTTGGTTATAAATGGTAGTTACGAAAAGTTTATGAATGACCCTCGTTAAATTTGATTTTTGATTTAATTTTTTAACTTATATTTATTGAATAATTTTACAATATCAAGGAATATATAAGATTTATGACGTTAAAAGTAATATTTGGACGGGGGCTTTTAAGAGACCTATGAGAAGCAAAGGATCGATCAGCGCATAATTTAACATATTATTCATAAGTCTTATTTTTGCGAAATCGCTTTATATTAAGGACATTTTTAAACTTAAGACCTCATTCCTGGAGGAAATTTGTATTGGTGATACCTGAAATATTTGACCGAGCATGGCCAATAATATGGACTAAATTTCATCAAAATATCTAAAAAAATTTGACTTGTAGAGTGCTCACAAACTTTACATAGACATGAGTCAAACGGGCATTGTTAAAACGACTTGGAAAATGGTTCTGAGTCGAACTGTATACTTAAAGGTGGCCATAATCATAAACGTTAAATACTTCATCTACCTACGGTGATGTAGGGTATACAAATTGTTTTAATGAGCTTTCATAAAAAAAATTATTTCTCTTTAAAATCACTACGATGAAAAAAACAGTTTCATTAATTTTGGTCATGACTAAATTTTTTAAGAAGTTCATGCTTTATCTTATTATTTACTATTTATTTATTGTATCTTTACTAGAAATGGTCTATATTATTTCCCTTACCTGTCCTCCAAATTTAAAGTTTGTTGTAAATCTTCTCCAGCTTCTTCCTCGTTGTTGTCTTGTCTTTCTTTGGCTTCATATTGATGTTTCCGATTGCGTAAACCCTTAACTCCTTTATTTTGTGTATATTTACATCGTTGTTGTAGATGTTGTAACGAAAAATTTGTTGTTGCCGTTGTTAACACAGGATAATTATTACTATACTTATGACCACAAAAATTCTCATATTTTAAAATTCGTATACCCAATGGAAAGGTCCTTCTAGCAAATAAATTAAAAAACATTTTTGTTCTTTTTAAACTTTACAACTTATTCGTAAATTAAAATTCAGCTTCTTTAAGTATTGTATGTTTATCTTCTGCTGCCATCCAGGCGGCTTGACATGACTTCGTTCTTGTACTTGTAATCTGATAAGCAATAATCGTGGCAGCCACTGTTGATGTTAGTATATTATATTGCATAGGATAACGAATTTTGGTTTGTACAATTTTTTGCGTAAAATAGAGACCCGAAAAACCTTTAAATAAATTATGCAATTTATTAACAAGAAATAAATTTACAATATTAACTTGTATACGTGTTGATTGTTGCACATATACAACAGTGTTTTACATACCCAAACAAAACGATGCCAAACCGGTAAATAATGCTCTTGTCATACAATCCATATAACCATCGAAACCTGGATGTTTTTCTCTTTGTTGATCCTTTAAACGTTTTATATCATTCATAATTTGTTTTCTAAATAATGGAAATTATGTTTTTTTGCGAATACCTATTTTGCGGTAATCTGATCAGCTGTTTTGCTTCCTGGAAATGACTGCAACTAAATAAAGTCTATCAGAAGTCAAAGTTGACAGTGTAAAATTAGCCGACGATTTGTGCCAAGCAATTTTTTTTAAATCATTTGAAATTTTATTAACGGTTTAAAAGTTACAGAATTACTTCCAAACAACCCCAAACTATAGATTCTTTTAGAAATTTACACATTCAAGCCGACTGTTTGAAATTCGCCGGCGATTTCTTTTTTATCAAAACATCATGCGAAATTTTTTTAATGATACTGTTGATTTTTTTAAAGGATTTTCATAATAAGCCTCTGGCACAAACAACTAAAACAACCTACAAATTTTCTTCCGCTTTCTGACAGCTTTTGAGATATAGTGTCCCAAAGTTTCGACTGAGAATTTTTTTATTGTTTGATAGTAAATATGTATTAAAAATATGTGAAAGGTGACGAAATATTATGAACCCATTATATATTTTTACCATGTTTTTTATTAAAGTGCCATTATCTCAACGGCATTGATATAACATTATTCTCAATTATAATAAATCTTGTATACAACACCTCAAGCTTTCATTTGATAAACATTTTATACCTTTAACCTATTGAATACCAAAGATATAGTACTAGAAAAATCTATTATTTTTTAAATTTACCTTTTTCTATGACTTGTAATTGGAAAATTTTAATTTGGTTATTTTTGCGACCGGTTATAATTGACTTTCTTTCTGATATTTAAAAAGTTGGATCTATTTAAATGTAGTTTCCCTACATTTAAATTTATCCAGAAAATCCATTTGGTTCTAATTAAATTTTTAATTTATCAATTACTGGTAATGAAACTGAGATTTTATTATTATTTTTTTTTAATGTCCATATCTATGATACTAATCGGATTAAAATTATGATACGGGTACCAAATGAAACCTTGGAGTGTTGTCCAAAATTGGCGACCAATATTAACATTAACGGCTAATTAATGCCGACTACGTTCCCCGCTGTGGCAGCATCATTGTTTATTTACATTCTGTGTTTAATCTATTACAAATTGTACATATGTTTATTATGGCAACACCTCATACAGCTGTTTTACATGTTTTCTTCTTTTTGTAGGTGAATTCAATGAAAAACGGTGGAAAAAGTGTATATAAATATCCACCGGTTTTATAAAAAATTATAAATAAAAATGTCTGGATTTAGCAAAGTAATTAGTGTGACACAAAGTGTTAGGAATCTTTGTTATTTCCTAGGCAATTTAACATTGCAACATGCTCACAAGAACTCTGCTATATTGTTGAGGTAAATTGTTTGATTAAAATTTGTTAAAAAATTTATGTAACAAAAAGTATATTTTACAGAACTCCACAATGTTTGCAAACTTCTGTGAGCCCTTTAGCAGTCATACAAGCCCAAAGACAATTCTCTACTACGAAACCTAATAATAATTTGATGGAATTTTTTGATGATCCTAAGAATTGGAATGAAAATGAGGTTAAGGTTGGCAGAGCTTGGAAATTAGATGAATTGCGCATAAAATCCAATAAAGAATTACATCAATTATGGTATATTTTGCTAAAAGAACGTAATATGCTTCTTACTATGGAGCATGAATGTAATGATCAAATGGAATTGTTTCCTAGTCCAGATCGTTTGGATAAAGTGAAAATTTCCATGGAAAATTTAGAAACAGTGGTGAGGGAACGTAATAAGGCTTATCATTTGTTGGAAACCGGCGAGACTGGTGAAAGGCCACAACGTTTGGTACACAATAAACTGGGTATTCGCTATATGTACAAGTAAGTTCGATAAACTTAATGAAAAATGTATTTGGAATTAATGCAAATATTTTTTGTTATTAAATAGATATTGCGAACATGTTTTACCACCCCACATGAATGTTAAATGGATTAAAACCCGTTCCATTGGTTATGGTGGCCGTGCTGTGCGCAAATTCTTATTACAATACCGTGAAAAATTATACAATGAAAAACGCAAAGCCAAGAAGTAAGTTGACATAATAAGTTTAGAAAAAAATCAAAATAAAACTAAATTATCTTTTTTCAGCCGTTCTCGTAATGAGGTCATGATGCTTTTACGTCGTAATCCCAACTTGGATCTTGATCTATTACGTCGTAAATTCCCTGACGTAGATATAGATAAATTGATTAATACCGATAAAATACGTGGTCATTATGTGCCCAGAGTACAATCTTCTTAAAAAATAAATGAAACTTCGTTTTTTTTTTTTGAAAAGAAAACATTTATTTTTAATCATCATTATCAAAAGTGATTTTCTTGCCCTGGAAAGAAGTTATAGTTGGTTTAAGTTTTTGTTTAGCCGCCCAGGAGGGATGAAGAGAATCCTGCTCCGATGCTGTCAATTTAGGAGTTGCCGTTTTATTTTGTTTTTGTTGCTTAGGTACACTTGTAATCTGTCCATTGTTA
This sequence comes from Cochliomyia hominivorax, assembly GCA_004302925.2. Taxonomy (NCBI): domain Eukaryota; kingdom Metazoa; phylum Arthropoda; class Insecta; order Diptera; family Calliphoridae; genus Cochliomyia; species Cochliomyia hominivorax. The sequence goes on along the minus strand of PYHX02000467.1, from coordinate 9,260,776 downwards.
TCATCACCAAATGTTATCTTTTTACCCTGGAATCCTTTTATAACAGGTTTAAGCTTTTGTTTAGCCGCCCAAGAGGGGTGTAATTTTTCATCTTTATTATTGATAGATCTTTTGTGTTTAAAATCTTGTTCTTTTGAGGGTCTTTGTTTTTTATCATTCCTTTTGCTTGGTGTTACTTTATCTCTGATATTATTTTGTTTATTATTCCATTTATTATTTTGCTTGCCATCTTCTTTATTAAATTTGTTTCTATTTTGTGTAAATTCTTTTGAATTTTTATTTTGGTGGCGACGTTCTCTAAAGTCTACAGGATTTTTATCCGCATTATTTAATTTGATCATATGTAAATCCATTTTATCTTCGCTATTTTCATTATCATCATTTTGATATACATTAGATACCGCTGTGGATAAATAATTTTCGCCGGTATCTGTTATAAAGAAGGGATCAACTACTAAATTTTCTTCGGCATCTACATCATCCTCCTCCTCTACTTGGAAGCTTTTTTCTGGGTGAAATTCTGAATTTTGTTCTGTTTCACTTTCCTCTTCCTTGCCATTTTCTATAGAGATTGCAGTTTCTTTTTTCAAATCACGAAATCGCTTTTGTTTTTTGTTGTGTGGTTCTCTGTCGGCTTTCCTCTTTAGAGTTTTTTCTTTAATCGGTCGCTTTATAGTTGTACTCGTCTTGTTTTCAGTTTCTTCCTTATTAAGGTCATTGTCATTTGACAATTCTTCCACTTGCCAAGGACCTGTTGTCGAATTATTCAATTCACCCTCATTCTCTGCAGGATTTTCGTTTTCCATACCCTTTTGATTTTCCTCCAACCATTCTTGCCGTTTTCGTCCCAAGGCTTTTTGTTGCTTCATTTCCATTCGTTTACGGCGCTTCTCTTCAGTTCTTTCAATTTTTTGTCTACGCTTACTGGACTCCCTTAAGGCCTGTTTCCAATCATAAGTTTCAGTTTCGTTTAGATGCAATTCAGTTTTAAATCTTTTTATTAAACCCTGCATTACTTTGTTCATAGTTAAGAGGGCCACTCCCACTTCTTCAGGTGTGGCTAAACCATTAGTTATGATAGCGGCAGCAGGTTTATCCAATAACAATACATTTTTCATTATATCAACTCTTTTGAGTTTCTAAAATTATAAAAAAATATTATTTTTTCATAAATTCTAACGTTTTTTCTTTACTACCTTTAGTAATTCCATTGTTTCCGTTGACTTTCTTATGCGTTCCTTACACTTAGCATCATCTGGATGTTTTTCCAATAGGGTCTTTAATTTACGTATTTTATGCACGAGTTTATTAATGGTTTGTATGCGAGACTGTTGTATACCTTTCTTATTAGAAATTACCTATTTTATGAGTTACATTAATGTAATTAATGTAAATTTAAAGAGCTTTTTTAACTTACCAAATTATTAAACTTTAATTTATCTAACATTTTTATAGATTTTTTATTAAAAATTAACAAGTTATTTTTGATTAAAGCGTGTTGTGTATTTTGTTATCACGTAAAGTATGTTCAGTCAAAAACCACAAACAGCTGTTAAAAATAGGAGATGCCATTATGGAGAAAAGTAATTGTGATGCCATATTAGAAGTTGTTGAATTATAAGAGATTTGTAACTTATAAAGAAATTACAGAAAGTTACTCAAGTTATTTTGATAAATATTGAAAACTAATGAAAATTCGAAGGCTTAATTATGAAGTCTTGTATTTTTTTAGGAATACATTAAGATCCGTAATAAATATTTAATATAAGTACTTATTGACATAAAAATAAGTAACGTACAATTTTTTGCACTTTCTCATAGTTTTCTTTTGAGTCCAAAACTTGCGAATTGTAGTTCCATTTTTCTCCTTTGATAAAAAATACTCAGGCTAAATTTTATTGAGCTCTGTAAACTATTGTGGATGTAAGCGTGCCAACAACAGACAGCAAGAATCTGATATGATTCCTTCTTAGCATTACACACAGAATGATAACGTAATTACCCTCTTCACCCTTGTGATGGTGTTTGGTATAAAAAATAACATTAGATCTGGCAAACCTTTTCTCCTTGACATTAAAAAAATTAACTACGGCAACTCCAAACGTAAATTGATTTGCTTTTTTATTTAGAATTTCTTTCTACGAAAAAATAGAAAAACACAATTTAATAATTCAATATATTAATTAATTTAGTTATTATTTTAAATAAAAAAAAATTGATTAAATTAAACAGTTAAGAATAAAAATGCCGGTTAGTAAACTGTGTAGGATTTGTTTACAAGAAGATAAAGGACGAACAGGTATGCAACCATTGTTTGATGAAAAAAATGCACGCTGTGCTGAAATAGTACAACGCATTGAGGAATGTGGAGGCATTGTGGTAAGTTAACTTTATGGTGGATTAAAAGTGTTAATGTTTTTGTAATGGTTTTCATTGATTGTAGTTAAAACAACATGAAGAATTTCCCAACATGATTTGTTTACAATGTTTGGCTTCCCTGAATACTTCATATAAGTTTCGCTCTATGTGTCAGGCTAGTGAAAATGCCCTATTGGATGCTATAGTTAAGGTATATTAAAAGAAATTTCAAGTAGAATTTATTTGTTAAATAAAACATTTGTTTTGCAGTCTGAATTAAAATCTGAACCTCAGGAATCTTCTGTTGCCTCCTCCAGTCAATCAAAACAAAAAGTTCTAGTCTCTATGGAAGATCCAGAAGATGAAATATTTTTCGATTTAAGACCTGATTATATAGATGGTCAAATTGTGGATTTTGATGATTTAAATGATGCAAAAGCCGAATTTATTGAAGATGAAGAGGAGGATGATTTAGATAACGGTGATAATGGGGAAAGTGAATTTTTCGGTATTGAAGAAATTGATTTAGACGAAATTGATGGTGAAGAACATTTAGATGATAGTGACTCGGATGAGGGTGAAAAAGTATTTGATGGTGAATTTGTCTCAATACCCAAAAAAATTAAAACAGAAGCTAAATCGAAAAAAGATAAAACAGCTGTGGATAAAAAAGATAATACAAAGGATAAAGTAAAAAGGGGAAGAGGTCGAAAGAAAAATGAAAGTGAACCTGAAACAAATATATGTGAAATTTGTGGCAATATCTATTCGAAACGTAGTCTATTAAATATGCATATGAGAAGACATCGTGCGGAAAAACCATTTGAATGCGAGTAAGTTTGAAAACAAATTAAAATAAAACAAGTAAGAAATTTATAGTCGATCAAGCCGGCCTATGTAATACCCTACATCACAATATGGGTTAAAAATTTATAAACGACCTTCTTATAATTTAATTCATTCTTAAGTGTGCAGTACATTATTGTGATATTAACATTTATTCAAAATTTTTGCATTTGAAAATTATTTTATTATCATTTTTTTGCGGTTTTATGGGAGATAGAAGAAATTATAGAGTGACCCTCGTATAATTTCGTACATCGATTTCTGCTATATTTAAAAATATGTTATTAATTTTTATCTTTTAATTTAAGAATATGTGGCAAACATTTTACATGTCCCTCGGAAATAGGCCGTCATATACGTATACATACAGGAGAAAAGCCTTTTGTATGTCGTTTTTGTGGTCGTACATTTGCTGATCGTAGTACAAATATCAAACATGAAAGGTAATTTATATTGCACTTTTTTAAATATATTTATTACCTTATTCCTTTTTCAATTTTAGAATACACACCAATGAAAGACCTTTTGTTTGTCAAACTTGTGGCAAATCGTTTACTTATTCAAATGTCCTAAAAAATCATATGTTAACTCATACTGGTGAAAAACCCTTTCCGTAAGTTGTATATTTATGGTTTGGCTAAAATGTCTTCCTTAATGATATTTTTATTTTAATTTTACAGCTGCATTCCTTGTAATAAAACATTTTCTCGTAAACATCAATTGGATCAACATTTGAGTACAATCACCCACCAACAAACTGTTAAAAATTTATTACCCCAACAAACAACTATGGTCAGCGATGATGCGGGTCATGAATTTACTCTACAAATAACAAGTGATAATCATTCTCATATAATACGTCAACAACAACATTGATAAGCATTTTGTTTTCTCCTCGTTCTCTTCCTTTTTCTTATTTGTTTATAACATTATTTTTTATGTTTGATTACAATGTATATAAAATATATACTATGTATAATTAATATACATATATATGATCAGATCTGTTAAAGATATTATATTTAAAATATATTAATTTTGTAATAGAATTAATGATTTTATATAAGAGAATCTTTAATTAATGCTTTAACTAAAAATTTCTTTAATTTTAGAATTATAATTACAATTATAAACACTTTTTGTAGCAATAAAACAATAAAACGTTTGTAAAATAATTAAAATAATCTTTAGCATAATTTAAGGCGCAATTAAAAAGCGTTTTAAAATATCAGTTAATTTTATCAAAATTGAGTTAATAAAACCTAAACTGTATAGTTTAGGTTTTATTAACTCATAGGTAGAGATTTAAGTCATTTCAGATGGTTTTGGTATAAAATATAATTATAATGATGAAACAATCCTCTCAATAATTGCTACCGCATTTTCTGGTTGCTTAAATATTAAATGAAAGCTTAAGAAACCATTCTAGGAGGACAGTTTAAACGCTTCAGAAATCAATTCTGAATCTATCGGTGCATTAAAAGATTTATATGTTCAGGATGTTACAAATTTCTGCACAAAACACATAAATACTCCAGTCATCTATGTTGGTGGCAAAAATAACAAGATTTTTGAAGTTTTATTTATTGATTAGAATTTAATTAATTTTAATTAAATAAACTATTATATTAAAATTTGCGAAAATTTTGATTATTTAATAGAAATTTGAATTAAATTTTTTGAGAAAATTTTAATTAAAAAAAATATTTTTTTGAAAATAAATAGAATTTTAATAAAATTTTATTTTTAAATGAGATACAGATTTAGAGAAAATTTGATTTTTTAGAAAAATGTTAATTTTTGAGAAAAATTTATATTTTTGGGAAAATTTTGAATTTTTGAGAAAAATTTGAATTTTTGGGAAAAATTTGAATTTTTGGGAAAAATTTAATTTTTGGGAAAAATTTAATTTTTGGGAAACAATTTGAATTTTCGGGAAAAATGTGATTTTTTGTGAAAAATTTGAATTTTTAAGAAAAAATATTTTTTCTTTTACTTTTCTTCCGTTTATTTTTTCCTGTTGCAGGTATGACAGCTCTTTGGGTCATTCCGGTGCTGTCGCAGGAATGAAAAATTTAATTTTATATAAATTGAAAAAACTTATTTTTTTTTAAGAAAAGCTTATTTAAAAAAAATAAGTTTTTTATAAAATTAAATTTTTTCAGAGAAATTTAAATTTTGAGAAAATATATATTTTTTTTTTGAAAAAAGAAAAAGAAAAATTTTATTAAAAATTTTTTTAAATAAGTTTTTTTATAAATTTCAAAATTTTCACAGAAATTTAAATTTTGAAAAAAAAATAGATTTTTAGAAAAATTTGAATTTTTGAGAAAAATTTATATTTTTGGGAAAAATTTGAATTTTTGGGAAAAATTTGAATTTTTGAGAAAAATTGAATTTTTGGAAAAAATTGAATTTTTTGGAAACAATTTGAATTTTCGGGAAAAATGTGAATTTTTTGTGAAAAATTTGAATTTCTGAGAAAAAAAATATTTTTTCTTTTACTTTTCTTCCGTTTATTTTTTCCTGTTGCTGATATGACAGCTCTTTGGGTCATATAAATTGAAAAAACTTATTTTTTTATGAAAACTTATTAAAAAAATAAGTTTTTATAAAATTCAATTTTTTCAGAGAAATTAAAATTTTGAGAAAAGATATTTTTTTTTTTTTTGAAAAAAGAAAAAGAAAAATTTTATTAAAATTTTTTTTTTAAATAAGTTTTTTATAAATTTCAAATTTTTCAGAGAAATTTAAATTTTGAAAAAGGAAAAATTTTATTTTGAATAATAAAAAAGTTTATTTTGAAAATTAAAAATAAAAAAATTAGTTTGTGAGAATATATAATTTTTTCATTTTTTGAAAAAATTAATTTTGAAAAGATATTGAATTTTGAGAAAAAAAATTTGAGAAAAATAAATAAATTTTTGAGTTTAAAATTAAATTTTTGAGTTTAAAATTGAACTTTTGTAGAAATAAATTAATTTTGAGAAAAAATAAAATTTTTAGAAATTTATAATTTAGTTTTTAAGAAAAAAAATTTTTTTCACAGAAAATTTATATTTTTGAGAAAAATTTGATTTTTTTTTTAATTTTTGAGAAAAATTTTAAATTCTAAGAAAAAATTTAAAAAATTCGTATTCACAATATTTTTTTGATCGAAACCAGGATATGACAACTTTAAGCGATATTTAATTAAAAACTTTTAAGATTTTTTTTATTATTTTTTATTTATTTTTTATAGATGTTTTTCCTTTCGCTTTTACAATTTTTTTTGTCTATTATTATTTTTATTTAGATTTTAAAGCAAATATAATTTTTGTTTATTTTTTATTATTTTATAATTTCTATTTACATTATTTTTATTTTATTTATTTTTTATTTTTTATTTATAATTTATTATTATTTCCTTGCAAACGATAATTTTTTTTAAATAAAAACTATATACACTTTTTTTAATTTGTTTTTGTTAATTTTATTTTAAATTTGAAATTATTTTTAATTATATTTATTGAAAAATATATATTTTTTATTATATTCTATTATTTTATAATTCAAAATAAAATTTTATGAAAAACTATCACTTTTTCTTATTATTTTTTATTTTTATGTTATTTTTTTCTTTTTAAAGTTAATTAAAAATTTTTTATTTTTGTTTTATAAGTAATAATAAATAATTCAAATATTTTTTATTTGTAATTAAAAAAAAATATTTTAGTTTTTTTTATTTAAATTTTGTGAAACGTGGCAACAGTGTGTCCAATTTAATTGTTTTGAAAATAATTCTCTAACTTTTGAACCGTTAGAGATTTCTTAATGAAATTTCACATGGTGAGAGCAGAGGTGAACCGTTAGAAGTCTCTAACGCTTCAAAAGCTACAGAATTATTTTCAAAACAATTAAATTGGACACACTGGACGTGGCACAGATGTTCCATAACAACTATTTTGAAAATGATTCTATAACTTTAGAACCCTCGGAAATATCTAAATGAAACTCAGGGGAATAGTGATAGATCTTCCAATGTTGACCATCTCGGGTTTGTTAAATTTTGGGCGGATTTTCAAGAAATCAACATACTCATTAAGATCAAATTTGGGAGATTACACAACACCCCCTCAGCATTTTAAGATCTGTAGTTCTGTATGTCAATTCGAAAGCTTCTCAGCCACAATACTGTTAAATTTAATTCAAATAACTTTTACGTTTTAGTATTATTTTTTAAACAGGATTATTTTTAAAAGATTCTCCATACCCGAAATGGCGAACTTTGGTAGATTACAAAATATATCCCCGACCATCTAGAGACCTTTAGTCCTGCAAATCAAAAAAAGGGTTAATTAATATAATTAAGGTGGTGAAATTTCATCACGAAATACCTCTCCGACTAACAAGGGCCCCAAAAGAAAAGCTTTAAGCTATAACACTACAAAATTTCATTAAAAAAGCTCTTATGGTCCAAAAGCTTTGCTATTATTTCCAAAAAAAATTATTATTTCCAAATAATCTATAAACTTGATATGGCCTACTTTGAAAGATCACCTTAACCTCGTATCAACTAAGGACCCAGTAGTCCAGCAAATCAATTTGATAACACTATAACCATATTAAGCTTTTACCATATCAAATTTCAACAGCTTAACTTTTACGCTTCAAAGGTTTTTGTTTTATTTTCAAAAAAATTATTTTTAAAAAATCTACAAACCCGAGAAGACCAACTTTGGGAGAACCGCCAACACTTCCCTGACCAACTAGAGAAATACCAGTATTGCAAATCAATACAAAAACTGTCTGGCAATAACTTTATTAAATTTCATTACAACAACTTTTACTGTTCAAATGTTTTTGTTTTTTTTCCAAAAAAAGACAAAATTTCAAAAAATCCATATACTCGAGATGGCCAACTTTGGAAGATCTCCCTATACCTCCCTGACCATATTGGTATCCGTGGTACTGATAGTCCATATACTCGATTAAATTTCACCCGATTAAATTTCATTAAATTATTTCTTAAACTTCAAAAGTTACAGAATTATTTCCAAAAAAAAGTCGTTTTGAAATCACTGATCAATTTTCTTGTTTGTTTGTTTGTTGTTGTTATTCTTAAAGCAAATATATATATTTTTATTATATATTTTAGATTTTGTTTTGGAATTTTATTTTATTTTTATTTTCTTTTTTATTTAAATTATTAAAAACTTAGTTTTTTTATAATAAAATTTTAAAAATATCGAAAAGAAAACTAAAATGTATTTTATCATTTTGATGGGTTTCATTTTGTTAGTATTTTAATTAAGGATTTAATATCCTTCTATGTAAAAATTGTGTGTATGTCTGTGTGTTGTTTTTTGTAAGGTATTGGTAAGAGAGTGTATGTATGTGTATTTGTATTGTAAAGTTTTTTATTCTCTTTCATAAAGAGAATAAATTTTTAAGAGTTAAAATTAGTGATTTATTATTTGGTGTTTAAGTGTCTTCATTTTATTATTTTTTTATTTTTATTTTTTCAAAAAGATTTTACTTAAAAAAATATTTAATTTATTTAAATATTTATTTTGAATGTCTTCGTTTTTTTTACTTTTCTAAATTTTTATTTTTTCTTTTAGTTTACGGTTTAAAAGGATTTTTTTATTTGGTTTCAGTTTAAATTGGACAAGAAAATTTGTTTTATTTTATATTTTTAAGTTTTTAGTTAAATTAGAGTTAAAACAAATTAAAATTATATAATTTATGTATTTTAGATTTTGATAATTTTTTATAAACTTATAATTTTTCAAAATAAAATTGAAATTTTCATTAAAAATTAAAGTGAAAGTCGCACAGTGTATCCAAATCGATTGTTTTTGGAAATAATTCTGTAACTTTTGAACAGTTACAGATTTCTTAATGAAATTTCTCATGATTTTAGATTTTGCAAATAATTTGAAAGAATACAGGCTTCTTTGGGGTCAGGGGCGCAGTTGGTGAGCCTCCAAAATAGGTCACTTTAAAATTATTTAGAAAAATTGTTATTTAAAAAATTCGCCAAAAAATTAATTTAAAAACTGAAACTAAATAAATTTTGTATATATGGATGGACCTTAATAATCTCTATTCGCTTATAGGTGTAAATTATCACTTATAGTTTCCATTCCAAATCCAATTTTAACCTTGCTTTTTCTATTTTTTTTAGTTAAAAAAATATAATCTTTTTAATTCCCTGATTCATGGACAAGTTCATCAAATAAATATCATTATTAGTTTCGTTTTAAAGTTTAAATATTAATTTCATTTTTCAAAAAAATCTATTTCTGTTTGAGCAAAACTTCGAAACCTTCTCGCTGATGAGTATCCGAACAAGAGACGAAAAAATATATTACAGGTTCCATATTGGGCAGGTTTTATTGCCGAGTCCATCTCGGGCAAGCGTGTCGTCAAAACATCTATATCCGATCTTGTTATATTCAGCAAACTGGCATCAAATATAAAGGGATTCTCATTAGCAAAAGCTGGTGGCATATCCGCCATTCCGGGAAACAGAATATTCAAAAAATGTCCCTTAAAATTTGTATTAAAATCTTGACGTCTTTTCATTTCTTCACTGTGTATTGAATCGAAATCTTCAGCTAATTTGGAGGCCCACAAACGAAATTCTGTGGAGAATATTTTGCGGCGCATAACTTCAGTTACTGCGGCCACATACATATTGGGAGCCTGATGTATTTGCTCGATAATGTGTATATGACGTTCTGCCCGTCTCAGGCATCGATGATAGAATAGCAAACGATTGTCGAATTCACTCATGGCATTTTCTATGTACACAATACGCTTTAGACGGGCATGAAGATTATTACCCAACTCATCCTTAGCCCTGGCTATACAATGTCTATGTTCACGGATTTTTTTATGGTTTTGTAACATCACCAGCAATTGAGATTGATGCGAGGCACATAGATCGGGTAATATTGAGGTATCCCTTAGATTAATGGCCCTATTTTGATTTTGTTGAAAGGCGGTCGAGAGTTCCCTTTGATCTTTGACCATACTCTTGATTTTATACTTAAACTCTTCCAGTTTACAGAGACGTTCACCTAAACCGCGTATTTCTTTGACTTCACTTTGTTCGGCCGATTTAATAATATTTTGTACTTCTTGTTTCAACTTTTCATACACTTCCTCATTGAAAGTGGCAAAGCCTTGGATACATTCCTCCGCCATGGTCCTTAAAGCGTTGTGGTTCTCTTTAGAAGTTATTCTCTGCTCCAAATTTGAAATGAGCACCGTATTTGAAATTATGGAAATTGTGATTTTTCAGTTTCTTCTCTGTGTATTGAATTGAAACCTCCAACTAATTTGGATGCACATAAAAGAAATAATGGAGAGAATATTTTGTGGCGTTTAGATCACATAAAAAAACATTTTGGAACCACTCCACATTGTTGCCATAAGTAACAAATTAAAGTTTCTTAAAAAACTATAATATGATTTCAAATGAATTGTTTTTGTTGTTTTTTGTTTTAATGTTAAATCGAATGTATTTATTTTTCAATTAAAACATATTTTTTTTTTTTTTTGAAAAAAAATACAAAATTTCAATTTTTTTCCAATTTCAAATTTTGAACAAAATTTTGTTATAAAAAATTTTTTTGAAATTTTAATACAAAATTTGTTCTTTAAAGAAAATCGTTATGTTTTTCATATTTTCTAAAAAAACTTGTAAACATAATTAAAATACTTTAGAATTAATAATAATAATTAATTTATAAATCAATTAAAATAGAAAATTAGAAGAAAAAAAACTAAATAAAATAAAATAAAAATTTTAAATTTTTAAAGAAATTAAAAACGAAATTTTTGTTAATAATTAAGGCAAATCAACAAAAAAATTGCATAATTCGTTGCTTTAAGAAAATTTGAAATTTTTTAAATATTTTTTTACCCTCCACCACCACCACAAGTGTTGAAAAGGGTGTATAAACTTTGTGATTTCAGACTTTAATCCTATTTAAAATTGGGAAAATCAATTTAGTATATTCAAAAAATATAGACCGATATCTGAGACAACCTAATTAAAATGAAATTTTGACATTATATTAAGTTATATGTACTTCATTATGATTCCAAAAATTATCAAAATCGGTTCAGAAAAAAATTATAGCCAAAAATATAAGTTATTTTACGACTCATTAATAAACTTATATTGTATGTGTTTTTTGATTGTATATGTGAATGTGAATGTACGCAATATAACGTATTTAATTTACACGCATTTGTGGTAGAGGGTAATGAAAAATCGGCATCGCCGAATATATCATTCTTACATATTTAAACTTTAATTTGTTTTAACTCTAAAATTCAAGTTTTTTTTATTTTTAATTATAATTTCTTTAAATTGTGTGTTTTGTGTAAAATATATTTAAGATATTTTATTGTTGTTTTACATTTAATTTTATTAATTTATTTTTTACTTTTTTCTTTCTCTTTTTCGTTAATATTTCTATATAATTATAACTCTTCTTTTTTTTTTGTTTCTTTTATAAATTATGTTTATTTTAATTTAGTTTAATATATATTTTTTTCTCTTTTTTTTAAATTTATTGTTTTAATTTATAAAACATTGAGGGAGTGGGGAGGGGGGAGAATAGTAGTAGCAGCACAACATTGATAAATTAGGGAACGAGAGAGTAAGAATAACATCTTGATTTCTTTTTATCATATTTTGATTTAAAATTTATATCCTCCACGAGTTAAACAAATAAACACTTCATTAGGATGTTCTTCATTATTGGTCAAGCATAGTGATCATAATAGTGTTGTGAACTTTTTAGAGATTTTAATTAATAATAATAATATTATAATTATAATAATAATAATAGTAAGAATAATATTAACCCTAAATTAATAAACAAATAAAACCAAAATATAAATCAAAATAAAAATAAAATAAAAAAAATAATAATAAAAAATAATAATAATTATCCCATTCCTAGATGGTTCTACTAGTATTAGTAATATTAATAATAATAATAATGATAATAACATTAAATTTATAATAATTAGCTTGTTTTCAACACTATTCGGATATTGGAAAATCAGTATCGTCTTTAGGTTCCAAAGATCTATACTCATCAGAATCTTCACTGGTCGTACCAATTGAGGTTGGTATTGAGGGTGAATTTTTATCGTTGATCTCATTACTGATATTTGAGGGTATGAAAATAGCTGCAGATGAGTTAAGAGCATTTATGGTTGATGAAGTAGAGACTACAATTTGTGGGGTATTACCACTACACTCTATACCTGATGTTATAGATGTGATGGTCGTGGTGGTGCTTACAAAATCATCTTGTGTATTTGAGGTTTCTGCAGCTAATACATTTGTTAATGTTAATGCTGAATCTAGTTCTGATGTTGTTGTCGTGGTTGGGTTATTTATATCGGCAGAGGCCAACATTAAATCTAATTCCAATTTGCTGGCTGTAGCTGTTGGCTGCTCTGTTATCACAGTCGTTTGTAAATTTTTGTTTTGGTTAGCTAAATTGCCGCTTGTTGCCGATGTCACCATTGCCACCACCTCACCACCACCAACTGATGTCACATTTGGTGACGTAGATGATGATGGTGATGATGTCGGTTCAACAGCATTTGCTAAAAGCTTTTCATCTTCTTCGCTGACACTAATATAGCGACAACGTTCACTTAATAGCGACACCGGTTCATCATCTTCTTCAGTAACACTGGTTATACTCATGGTACGTTCTTTGAACATTAACATGGCGGTGGAGGTTGATGATAAGGAGGCTGGTGTTGTAGCTGCTGTTGTCTGATTGGCTGTGGTTGTTATAATTGTTATGGGAGATGTGGCCAATGGTATTGTATTGTTGGCATTGGTGCATGCAACAGCGGCATCTACAACATCCTTGGCCAAACTACTTATGCCGGAAGTAGATGTTGTTGTTATGGCACTTGGTGTTGGCGAAGTACCCGATACAGTATTTGTTACTGCAGTAGCTGTAGATGAAGAAGCCTGCGAAGCTTCACTATGAGACTCACATTGTGATATAGAACGACTTATAGAAGTAGAAAATGCTAAGAAAAAATATAATCGACATTAATGAAATCATTAAGTTTTTAATTAATTCTAAACTTACATTCTAAACGTTCACGTCTTGAGGATTGACGGGATACCAAAGGGGCCAATTTAATGCGATAGAATTTGGATCCTCTATTAACACGGTAACGATTTTCATCCTGTTAAAATTGAAATTAATTTTATTCTTAACACATTTTTCTTATTCTCTGACAAGCTTCTCCACTCACCTTTCTAGCTTGACAATATTCCTTTTCTACCACACGTCCAATGGCATAATAAGGCATTGGTATAACAGTATCCTCGCCGGCTGGAGGTAAACGTAAATTCATAGCAGGCAAACTATCACCGTGTACAAAATATAAACTAGATGAGTCTTGTACCACCATAAACTGGCCATGTCTCATACTCCACACAACCAATACTAAGTCACCTTTGGAACACGATTCCAAAACTATAAACTTATGACTAGAGCCACTTGATTTGGAGCGTGTTAATGGTGATGGTTCATAAGTAGAACTGAAAGCATAAAATAATTTTAATCAAATTTTTTTTTCACATTTTTTACCTCATCCCCCTTTTCCCTTGCTTACCCTTTTAAAGCAGCAAAAGAGCTTTCCATTTCTTGTCGTTTTGATTTTTCCATATTTAGTTCCTCCTCTAAACGACACTTGTCTCGGTTTAAATAGTCGATTTTCTCTTTCAACCAACTATTGCCCTCTTCGTTAGTGAGCGCATCCAGGCGCGTTTTTAGTTGATAATTTTCCTTGGTTAACATGAGATCTTTTTCACGCAATTGTTCCAATTGCCTTTCTTTATCCTCAAGCATTTCCTTAAGAATACTAACATTTGCCATCACAGATTCTGAGTTCAAGGGTATGATTTTCGATTGCCAAATAGAACGCTCCCTTTCTACGGCTGCCGCTATAGACTTTTCTTTCTCCAACTCCAATTCACTGCGCAACTGACTGAGCAAAGTGTCATGCACATGTTTTTCTATAACATTATCTGCCAAGGGATTTGTTTCCAAGCTAAGATCCGAGGGTGATCTTTCCATAGAGGTCATTAGCTTGAAACGTTGTCTCAGAGACTCTATTTCAGTTTTGTGTTCATGTATAAGTTTTTCTCTGGCCTCCATTACGGCCTGTTCCTTTTCTGCATCTAATGATTTCAATTTATCCTTCAATTCTTCCAATTGGGCCTCCAAAGTAGCACATTTAATTTTCATCGTAGACATTTCCGCATTAATTTCCCTTTCTTCTTTTAATTCCATATCCCGTTTCTTGAGTTCTTCTTGCAGCTCTAGTATCTTCTGTTCTCTTTTAGCTTGTTGGATTTTGAGTTCCTCTTCCCGGGCTTCACACTGCTTTCGTAAAACATTCCATTTATCATTGAGCAACTCCAAATCTGTTTGTAAATCTTCTTTTTGCATTATAGACTCCTCGCGGAAAGTTTGCAAATTACTACGGGCCAAATGTATACATTCCAATGCCAATTTAGACATGGCTCCCAACATAACACGCATGTGAGTAACCTCATTTTTAAGGGTTTCTGCATTTTCCTCCGTCAGGGTTTCTGCACTTTGGGTGATCACTTGATCTGTACATGTGCTTTTTGCGAGTGTTGGAACCTCTAGTAGATTTTCACTGGTTGATGTTGCTACAGATTGTTGGCTATTAGGGGGAACTTGTTCGAATTCGGTTTCCGTATCTGTTTCAGATTCTTCACCTCCCATGGCTGCACCAGCAGCATCTTTGCGCAATTCGCTTAATCTAGGATTTAAGGGCATTTTTCCACTTACCACCATGGCTGTGGTAGAGGACGAAGACTGTTCATCTTCTGCCGTCAATTGTTTAAACTCCTCGGCTGCTCGTTTCTGTTTCTGCTTGAGCAATTCTTCGAAACGTTCTCGCTGATGAGTACCCGAACGGGAGACGAAAAAATATATCACAGGTTCCATATCGGGCAGCTTTATTTGCGAGGCCATCTCGGGCAAGTGTGTCGTCAAAACATCTATATCCGATCTTGTTATATTCGGCAAACGAGCATCAAATATTAAGGGATTCTCATTAGCAAAAGCTGGTGGCATATCCGCCATTCCGGGAAACAGAATATTCAAAAAATGTCCCTCAAAATTTGTATTAAAATCTTGACGTCTTTTCATTTCTTCACTGTGTATTGAATCGAAATCTTCAGCTAATTTGGAGGCCCACAAACGAAATTCTGTGGAGAATATTTTGCGGCGCATAACTTCAGTTACTGCGGCCACATACATATTGGGAGCCTGATGTATTTGCTCGATAATGTGTATATGACGTTCTGCCCGTCTCAGGCATCGATGATAGAATAGCAAACGATTGTCGAATTCACTCATGGCATTTTCTATGTACACAATACGCTTTAGACGGGCATGAAGGTTATTACCCAACTCATCCTTAGCCCTGGCTATACAATGTCTATGTTCACGGATTTTTTTATGGTTTTGTAACATCACCAGCAATTGAGATTGATGCGAGGCACATAGATCGGGTAATATTGAGGTATCCCTTAGATTAATGGCCCTATTTTGATTTTGTTGAAAGGCGGTCGAGAGTTCCCTTTGATCTTTGACCATACTCTTGATTTTATACTTAAACTCTTCCAGTTTACAGAGACGTTCACCTAAACCGCGTATTTCTTTGACTTCACTTTGTTCGGCCGATTTAATAATATTTTGTACTTCTTGTTTCAACTTTTCATACACTTCTTCATTGAAAGTGGCAAGACCTTGGATGCATTCCTCCGCCATGGTCCTTAAAGCATTGTGGTTCTCTTTAGAAGTTATCCACTGCAACAAATTTAATCTGCGCGCTGTATTTGAAGCTGTAGAAGTTTGTGAGGTTTGTGAGCTGCGCTCTTCATTCGATTCGTTGGCCATTTTTAATTTCTTATTGGGAGAGGTCGAAGTAGAAGAAGTGCTTGTTTTATCTTCAACATTATCGCCATTTTCAGCACCAATATTAGTTGGTTCCCCAGATTCATTTGTTCCAGTTACTGCATCATTAGCACCCACCATTAATACCGATTGTTGTTGGGTTGTAGATCTAGAGAACACATCATCGTTTTCCAAAAACTCATCAAACCCATGAAAATCTGCTTCCGCTAAAGGCATTAGACCTGGTAAAATGGGTATACGTGATAGTTTAGATAAATCATCGGAGAAATTTCTCAAAAGTTCCAAATATGAAGAACGTCTTTCCAAGTGTCGATCAAAGGCCTCACAAAAATTACGAAATCGTTGACGAAACTCTTCCGTCAAATCTTCCATATTAGCTACCACCGCCGACCAACCTTGTTGCTGCAAATGTTGCTCATGTACCAAACGTTCACACATACGATCTTCGTCTCGCGCCAGATCATGCATACGCAAAGCTATTTGTGCCCTCCTCACCACTGTCTCATAGACAGCTGGCAGCTCTAAGCTGCGCTCAACTTGTTCTCTTAAATCCAAATCAGCTTCCGCTGGAGCCAATTGTGGTGGCAATTTGACATCTCCCGTTAAAAACATATAAATGGGATTTGTATCTGTGCCGGCAGAATAGTAGGAGACCTGAGTGGTATGTGTTAACATTTCACCACCGCTCACCAAAAGCACAATATTCGTCGCTGGTATACCATGCAAACGTTCTATTGTATCTTTGAGATTTTCAACAGAGGACAGAGCCACTGTCATGTCGAAATTTAGCATGCGACCCACGTCGACGTGAAATACGTACAACATTTTGTTGTTGTTCTATTATCTTTTACTCTTTTTATTCGTAATATTTTGAAATTTTGTAAAATTCTTGTGCTACAATTGGAATCCAGTTTTGTTGAGGCTTTTAATAAAAATTTTAGCTGAGAATTCGGTGACTATTTTGGGCCGAAAGTCAGCGAAATTTTAAAATAGGTTTCTTTTGTTTTGTAGTATTATTATTTATTTTTTTGAATTGAACTGAATTGGCAGTGAGTTGCTTCTAATTTCTTCTTTTTGTTTGGCTGCACGGTATCAATATTGTTTATGATTTTTTTGGAGGATTTGAGGGAATTTCGGTATCCCTTCATTTAAAGCAATCAGTTTCCAACATTTAATCGCGTGTTTCAGTTTTGTGTGTTGTGATGTTATTTTGTTTTCCTTTTGGGGAAGAGCCGAAACTCTATACCCTTTTTAGTGAAATATTTTAAAAAAATCGAATCTAAAAAGAGATAAAAAGAAAAAAGATATTGGATTAAAGAAGATATAAGAAATAATAATTGGGTATACAAGCTCATCTTCAGCTAATTTGGAGGTCAACAAACAAAATTCTGTGAAAAATATTTTACGGTGCATAACTTCTGTTACTGCGGCCACAAACGTATTGGGAGTCTAATGTTTTGCTTGATAATGCGTTATAGCCAAAAATATAACTTATTTTGACTCATTAAGAGCTTAAGAAAAACTTTTATATCTTGTATACGGCTGTGAGAGTATGAGAGTGTGTACGAAACATAACGAATTTACTTCATGTGCATTTGTGGTGGAGGGTAATGAAGATTCGGCACACCCGATTATAACATTCTTACTTGTTTGTTTTATTTTTATAAATGAGTTTTCATAATGTTACAACAAATTCAATTCCTGAATATCTAAAAATTTTTATATTCCAAAATTCAATAATTTTTTTTGTTTGTAATTATAAATAATTATTCATATTTGTTTTTGCAAAGTCTGGACATAAAAATTATAAAATCAAATTTATAATTTCAACAATTACAATTTGAAAACATAATAAAATTTTATTGATAACAAAATCTTAAAGTTATAGCGTCATTTTTTTCTGAATGAGACATAAAAACAAATATAAACAAAAACAAACTATTATTTAACTTGAAATAAAACTAATAACAAAAAAAGAATACCACGAATTAATATAGTTTATATATTTTTTAACTTACGATTTGATTTAATATTTTTTCAAGAACGTGTTTTGCGCGTTGGTCTTGATTTAAAATAACAACAAAAATAAACAAAGAAAAAAATACTAATCACAACAATAAATAAAAACACTCTCTTCTCTCGCTCTCACCATCATAACATAACACTACACATACTGAATCAATAGCCAAACACACAAACTATATATAAACTATAGCACTCTAAGCAAAAACAGAAAAAAAAGAAACCCACTGAAGAAAACGAGAAAAAAACACACAATAAAAATACACATATTTAAAACGCAACAAAAACAAAACCGTAATTTATTAGAAGACAAACCAAGAATTACAATTGTAGCGTATAACTACAAGCGTTTCTTATTTAAATATGTTTAAAACATTAATTCGTAATTATTTTAATAAATTCTTGGGAATTCTTTTTATTTTCGTATTCATTTTCCTATTATATCTTTATTCTATATATTTGTTTATTTTATTTAACAATTTATTTCTAGTTTCTATTTTTGTGATTTTAATTAATTTAATCTTTCACTCTTTAAGTCTTTTCCACTCTAGTGGCCGCCATTTACCTATCTATCGTTCGATTTAATTTGTAATTCATCTCATTCTTTATCTCACGATACAAATAAAGCGAAATAGGTTTGTTTTTTTATTTTTTTAATAATAATTTGTTTAATATTTTATATTATTATTTGTGGTATTTCCATTTATGAATTGCACACGTGTATTAGTTTTATATTTTGCTACAAAAATATTTTTTAATAAATTTTTTAAACTAAAAACGTACTTTTACTTGCTGCTGCTGTTTACAAACTAAAGTTGTTTTCTGTCACAACTTCTCACTCAACTAATAATCAAAATCATGATGATCATTAAAATAAACATCATCATCATCATGAACATTGTTATTATATACATATATTTTATTTTTTGTTATATAGAAAATAAACTGAAAAGACCAAATCAATGAATGATCTTAACTACCTGCTAATATGAGTACATATTTTTAGTACTATTAGTTAAACCAAAATAAAAAGTACCACTATCTTGTAAAGTATATGAAGGATTGTTATACAAAGAGATAATTTTAAACACTTCTTTACCACCACAATATAACACCAAGAGAGAATCATCTCCATATCTGTTTTTGATATATAACATCACAAATGGTGATAAAGGTTTTAAGTCTCTGACTCGATTTAGCTATGATTAATGTCCACCTGTATCCGGCTCGCTTCAAAGTTCAAACTTAATTTAATTTCATTAAGTTTGCATTTTTTCAAACTTAATTGTTGTTGTGAACAATAATGATATAATAATGGAAAAAAGGAGATCGGGGCGAAATTACAATTTGATATCAAAAGTTATATACAATGCGAGCATTTTAGACTTGGTTTTGAACTGAATTTGCAAGGAATTAAAATTTTACTAGAACTCGACAAGATCAAGATCTGAACTAGAACAGTACATTATACCGCTATGCTTCTCTAGAGAACAGTTAAATGATAAAAACATCATTTGCGGTTCGTTTCACAGTTTTCTAAGAAAAGAGCATTTTCCCTATAGTTTATTCTCATCTCTTTAAGCAGCGTTGGATTCGTATCTAGAAAAATAATAGAGAATTTCATATCGAAATTCATTATTCCATTAATACCATCTTGAAAGGATACTTGAGTTACTGTCGGTCCTATCTGTTCAACGGATCATCAAACAGAAAAATAGCCGAGGAAGAATGTCTAAAATGTAGTCTTTTTCTATCTCTTTTGGTGATATTTGCCAGCCCTGTTTCAACCTGTTTTAAATTGCTCAACACTGATCTTTGAAAATATTTTTTGAATGTTTTAAAAATACAAAAATTTTTAAGGAAAAGAAAACCTAAATGGTTGACATATTTTTTTGTTTTCGGTATACAATGACAATCTAATGATCATTGTGAAATAGTTGTTGGTATTTTGCGTTATTGTTTACAAGTTATCAGATCCTTTGTTGTCTGATTTCAAAATGTGTAGAGGTATTTATCATATGTTTGTGAGTAATTGTGTGTAGTTAGTGTTAAAAGAAAGAGAAAGAAAAAAAAAACAATAAAAAATATCTACTCTGAGGTAACAAGAATAACAACAATTTGCTAAAAGAATACACATGATGTCTGTCCTCTTTAGAATTTCATAATTTTGCTCTTCTAGAGTTTTGAATGTATTAAAAAAAGAAATGAAAGCATTTTTATTCAAACACTTTTCCTATTATTTTAATAACAGCTTAAGGTTAATTGGTATGACTAATACGCTTATAATTTTATTAGACATTTTTAGAAAAAATATTATTTTGCTAATAAAATTATGGATTTTTATAGTGTAGTCATTATTAAACACAATTAATTTGTATAAATTATTTACGTATGTAATTATATATATATTATTACAAGATTATCCAGGTAGTAAACGATTTTGAGGTGAATTAAGAACTTAGTAGATGGTTCCTAACGGATAGTTTTCGAAATACAGGGTTTGAAGTTTTAAAAAATAAGCTTATTTATCTTCTTTCGTATGTGGTAGATGTGAAAACAATATTGAATGATGTATAAAAGTGTCAATTAACCCTTGTAGAAGCACGGGGTAAAATTGTGAATCTTTACCTTGATTTTCTTTTACAAAAGTGGTAATATTTTAAAAATATATCGATATAACGGTATTCTTATTGATATCAATATTTATAAAAAACACTTCAAACTATCATTTGATACTCATATTATACCCTTAACCCTCTTAGTACCAAAGATATAGAACTACAAAAATGAAAAATACTAATGAGAGCGGTAAAAAAGTAAGAATATCATAATCGGTCAGACCCGACTATGAAATAGACCACAATGTTGGTTAAAAACGGGATTATATGGGAGCTTGAGGAAATTATGGTTCGTATAGTTTCGTACATCGATTTTATCTTATATCTTTCTTAATTTGACCAATTTTTTTTAATACCAACGTATTTGTGAGATTTGAGCTCATTAAAGTGATATTTGGAAGGGGCTTGTATGCAACCAAAAAGAACCAATGTAACTCATAATTTAGCACATCGTTTTAGAATATCATAAGATCTTTTATTGCTTAATTTCATTAAAATCGCTTTATACTTAGGACTGATATGGGCTTAAAACCTCATTAAGAGAGAACATTTGTATGGGAAGTACCTGTTATATGTACCAAATTTCGGAATCAACTATACATGGATCTGGGTACGACCCTGGCCCCGAAACCAACTATCTTGTTCCTAAACTTTTAGGGAAATATAGCTTTTAGTATAATAACGAGCCCTTGTTATTTTCAACACTTTCAAAATAATTATTTTAATGTTGATGGGCATTGGTTTTAGAGGCCAGATTCTGATAGGTTTTTACACTGTGCAAAACTAAAATACCTTGTAGAATTCAATATAAGCTGGATTTAGTTTTATAATTCCACAACGATCGCTTAATTAAAGACACTATCATGAGTTTCATTAGATTTGAACATTTTAGAAAAAGATCAGGAGGTCGCAAATGAATTTAACTTTTAATGGACCTCCTTTGAGTCTGATAAGGTCTCGCGAAGGCTTAATATAGATATGGTAAACTCACACTAAAAAATCAAAAAAGTCTGGCAATTTTATTAAAATGTTTAAATGTAACGGTTATTTTGAAACTTCTACGTTTACAAAACATCTGGCAACTTTGTTATTGATATAAGGAAGTTATTTTAACTATTTTTTATTGAATTTTAACAATATTTTTGAATTACAAAAATAAAAAACTTTTATTTATAATTTACAAATTACATCTTTTATATTTCACTACTCCTCGGTTTCGTTTTAAAGTGAAATTATCAGTTAAACTAAAAAAAGTAAATAAGAAAGACAATAGCTGGATGCAGTAGAAGCGGCAGCAAAAAGAAAGAAAGAAAAAGTTTATTTTTAAATATAAATAAAATAAAGTAAAATAAGGATTGAGGCCGAAAAATATTTTTCAAAGAAATTTATTGGAATAAAGATTTATTTCAATAATATATTTTAAAGATATAAAAGATATACAAAAAACGATAAGAAGTCAGGCCAAGCGAAAAAAGTAGGAAGTTGTGGGGGTCAAACAACAAGTCATACCCCACGCTTTATTCTTATTCTCAAAGTTTCTCCGAAAGCATGTCAGTATAATTAGGTCTCTCGTATGATTAGTTTGTCTTGAATGTGACTACCAGAAAAACAACTGTGACCGGGAAACCAAATCTACCTAACCACCGAATAGCGAGGCAATCTGGCATTTGCCAACACAGCTTTTAAGATTAATATTCTGATTTAACTCTAGACCAAGAAATTCTACCGCCTCCATAAGATGAGCCGATAAATATTCTGGGCTAAAACTGGTAGGATAGAATTGGCAATTACAAACAAACGTTCAATATGGTCCTGTGTCACATTCCCGGGTAAGATTTTTGTCTCCTTATGAATATGTTGCATTGAGAACATTTGTTTACAGCCTGTTGCGGTAAACAAATGTCCTTTAAGCTAATGATTAAAAGACCTTATTTCTACATCGCAGTTTTTGCGTGATTGCAATGGCTTGGACCGTATAGATTATCCACGACAACCGGTTATTAGCACCGAAATAGCCCAAAATTCATCGGGAAAGAACTGTCATCACAACAACAAAAACAAATAAAGAGTGAAAATGTAGAAGCCAAACAGAACACGAAACTGAAAAATCATCACTACATAATAAATGGCGAAACTTATGTTGTGGCTATTTTTCCGCAATTTCCTGGTCAAAAAATTTTTAGACACAAAATCAGCCAAAATTTTTCAAAAAGTTCTTGGTGTGACAACCAATATGCAGTTGCGGCAAAAGAAGCCAATTATTTCTTATAACTGGCTCTATAAATACCGAAATTTACCTCAAGAAATGTTTACAAAATTAGCTGATTCCATTCATATGTCCACTTATCTATGGCTTGATTTGGCATCCTGTCAATATGGTAAACAAGTCCTTGAATAATATATAAACAATAATGTAACAATAGAGGCAAATCCTCCAAACTGTCCGGAGCTAAGGACAGATGAGTGATTAAAACTATAAAAATATATCTTACTTCTTAAAAGAATTTCTATTAAAACAAATATCGATATTCTAACATTCCATTTTCAAATTTTATTCGATTTTATTTAAGTTAAGATTAAATCGATCTCATTCCTTAATATATCACTCATATAGACAGAGTCATAATATATACATATGTATGTACATAAATATATCTGTACATACTCCAGCTTTAATTTGTATTCTTTATTTTTTTGTTTTCTTTGTTGTTTGTTTTTTTTATTTTATTTTATTATTTATTTGACTCGATTCATTTCATCGTCTCTGTCTCTCTGTCGCTGCTGATGGTGCTGGTGCTGGTGCTATAGAGTTTGTTTGTGTGTGCCAGGGCTTGTGCTAAATTGAAATGAATACATTTTTAAGTGGGTTAGAAGCCATCGAGGGTTCACAAGCAGATAAACCAATCAACAAATATAAATATTATTTATTTATATACACATGTATTAAAATGTATTATTATTATTTATTATAAAGAAAAAAGAAATTGTTTATAATGAATTCATATATGTAAATCTCATCATGATCACCATCACCTCGACTATCATAATCATCATCACCATTATTTAATGATGAAGATTATTAGCGAAATTTATACCAAAACAAGTAAGAATGATATATTCTCTTTAATACCCTCCATCACAAATGCATGTGAAATAAATACGTTTTTTTTCGTACATACACACTCACACATACACTCAAAGACGTATATGTTGTATTGTGAATGTGAACGTGCCAACAACATACAGAGAGACGGACATAGCAAAATCGACTCAGATTTGATTTGATGTAGGAATACGTATACATTATGAGATCTCAGATGATTCCTTCTTACCGTTACACATGGCATGACAAAGTTAATATACCCTCTTCACCACTTGTGGTGGTGGAGGGTATAAAGATACAAAATGTTGTTCGTGATTTTGACTACAATTACATATTGTTTTCTGTTGTACCTGCTGCTGCTATTTGATATATCAATGGCGGCTCTGGCACTCTGGTGCATTTAGATATCATCCCAGAGGGGTCGTTTTTATTATTGTTATTATTATTGTAAATATGAATTATCAATTAAAGAAAAATAACAATAGATTTTATATACATTTTATTATTGTTCGTTTTATAATGCATAAACAACAACAATAACAAGAAGAAAAAGATAATAATTTGTGATAATTCAAAAATAACCGTGATTTATATGAGAATTTGAATTTCAATTATTTTTCAAATAACTAATGAGATATAAAAAATAACACAAGAGAAATGAACAGTAATCGTGCCGAGAATGATATAGCAAATGGCCAAGCCAGACGAGGTTGCCGATAATTACTGTAAAGACCATTTGATTGGACTGCCACTGGCATACTTTAGGATACCTTTCAATAATAAGCCTTATGGAATAGATGAAATGGTTAACTTAATTAACATGTCTTTCTTTTAGCGCCGTTTGGCTCAGGTGTGACATTCACAAGACCAATCATCTATCTGCTTTTAATAGAAAATATTTAAGGCTTCTGGTGTAGCTGACAACTGGTCTTTGGGCTATCAAACCCATAAAAAACCGACGACAAAATTTGATTGGCAAGAGAGGTTAGCACTTCTAAAAATATATTGCCACAGAAGTCCGAACAAAGATGGAGAAATCGTTCCCACCACAATCGGATCTCCGTTCCGGAACGACTTGTACAATAACTGTCAAAATTTGTCCAACAAAAAATACCTGTCGGTTAAAGCCGAACTGTTACAACAACCATGGAGACACATATGGCGAAACTAAATTCCGCCATAACGGAGAGACAGTTATTACATTGTCGTTTAAAATCTACCACAAATTTTTTGGAACCCCTTTTTGTACTCTTCAATTCGGTTTTAACATGAGCCCAATATTTCTCCACTGGACTTAGCTCTAGGCAGTTTGAAGGATTTGCACTTTTGATACATATATTACAATATTGATATTGTACCACAGAAAGGCTTGTTTACGATAGTGGCAGGATGGCAAGTCAGGACAAAAATAAGTAGAAATATTATGAAGTCTTATAAACGGAAACAGCCTTAATGAAAATTTGCTATTTACTGAGCCCGTCGTAACAATTGATTGGCTACTTTTGCCGCAACTGCATATTGCTTGCCATACTAAGAATTTTTGGAAAATTTTTGTCTGTTTTTAGATCGTAAACTTTTCCTCAACATTCCGTCGAGCATCAGCAGCATAAAATTTTTGACCAGAAAGTTGGGAAAAAATCTGCCAAAACATACGTTTCGTTACCACTGTCGAATAAAAAATCGATTATACGGTACCTATAATTGACTAAATAATCCTATAAACAAATAGTTGATCGAAAATTCGTGAAGAGGTGTACCTTTCACTAATCCAGATTTAAGTCATTTTTGTAGTTACAATTTCAAAACATCTGGCTTAATTAAGTTTCAGAATTTTTATCATGACTCTTATACAAAAGCATCGGTATCTAAAAAAAGCAGCGATGGCTTTTTTACGGTATAATAACGGTATCCTCATTTATAATCTTGTGGGCAATACTACAAGCTTTCATTTGATACCCATTTTACGCATTAACTCATTAAATACCAAAGACATTGGACTAGAAAAATTCACTTATCCAAATTTGAGTCACTTTTATAGTTTCAATTTCAAAACATCTGGCAACTTTTTTCTTTGCCTACAAAATATCAAATAAATGTAAAATGCATTTATTACAAAAACAAATGTGTAAAGAAAACAAAAACAGAGAAGAAGAAGAGCCCACAAAGCAATAATTTGTAAATTCATTATATATTAATGATGATTTTAACAAATTGGCGAATATTTTCACTAAATTACAAAATGATTAAAGATTTTTTACATCATTTTTTTTTCAGTTTATTTCCTTTCTTATACTTTTATTTAACCAAAAAAATAAAAAAAAAACAAATATAATGAAACTTAAAGTATGAAGGGTGGGAGGGGGTTGTTAATTAAAAACAATTAAAAAGTTCTATAAATATTAATCTTTTTTAAAATTTCACTCACCTTTTATTCTTGATAATTTTATTTTAATTACTGCAACATTTAATTGTGTTAATTAATTAAATTTCTATTTTTTTATTGTTTATTATTACAATTTTGCTTTAGAAAGAAATAAAAATAAAGAAAAAACATTAAAAACTTGTGAAAAAACAAGCAGTCGAAAAAAATTACTGCAATTTTC
Source organism: Cochliomyia hominivorax (assembly GCA_004302925.2). Lineage (NCBI taxonomy): Eukaryota > Metazoa > Arthropoda > Insecta > Diptera > Calliphoridae > Cochliomyia > Cochliomyia hominivorax. The sequence goes on along the minus strand of PYHX02000467.1, from coordinate 9,234,225 downwards.
ATTTAACTAACAAACACACACTAATACTCTCACACAAAGAGAATATATTTTCATAATCATTCATTTAGAAACAGAATTGCCAGATTAAAGGATTAAGTGAGAGAGTGAGAGAGAGAGATAAAAGTTCTTTCAAAGTTTTTTTTTTTTTTCAAATAAATGGATAAATGGATATCTCAAGCAGATCTCGATATAACCGAATTCATGATCATAATAAAACTTGAGGACAACACTTCAAACTTTCATTTGATACCCATCAAACAAGACAAATTGATTTGTAACTCAATTTTTTTCCGGAAAACTATCTCGGAAACTATCAAATAGCGGAAAAAGTGATGAACTTCTTTATTTATTCAACATATATTAAACTACGTCAATAAATTAATTTATCGCGTAGAGATCTTGATTTGTTTAAAAAGAAGTAAGAATGCTACATTCGGCTGTACCGATCCTTCAATACCTCCACCACAAATGCGTGTAAAGTAAGTACATTATGTTTCATACATACTCGCTCACACATGAACTCGCACACGTGAACAATATATAAACGATTTTTCTTAAATATAACACAGAACACTCAATAAATCATAAAGTTAGATATATATTTGGCTATAACTTATTTCTACTGCACCGATTTTGATAATATTGATGGAATGGTAATGAAGTATATATAACTTAATATTATGTAAAAATTTCATTTTAACTTGCCGATTATAATTTAAAGTTTTCATTCATTTCTTTTGCTTAAACTGAAAAGTTGCCTCAGATATCGGACTATAACTTTTAAAATATTAAAACGATTTCGCTGGTTTTAAATAGAAAACTTTTCAGGACTCTAACAAATACTCAGGCCAAATTTCTTTTTGCTCTGTCATTTATTGTGGATGAGAGCATACCAATTACAGACAGAGACAGACGGACGAACATGTAAGAATATATATACATTTTGAGGTCTGAGACGATTCCTTCTTAGCATAACACACGGAATGACAAAGTTAATATAACCCCTTCACCACTTATGGTGGTGGAGGGTATATAAATTGTTTATCAATATGTTTTTTCTTTTACTCTCACCCTCTTTGTCTGACACTTTTAATAAAAACTAACTGGCAGCCTTGTTTTCAAAACAAAGTTAAAAAGAGAAACAAAAACAAAATAATAATAAAAAATAAATTACAACAAAACACTTTGAGTTGTGGGGGAAAAGTGAAATGAAAGAAAAAAATAAATTTAATCGTTCGTTTCTTTTTTAATTTTTATGTTAACGTTTTATTTTCACACTTTTTCTTGTGTATAATTGTTTAAAATACTCTTTTTTGCGTTAAATTAACACTTTAATTCTTTAAGGACTTTTTGTGCGATTTTATTTCTTAAGAAATTCCACTTATTTGTTTAAATTTTATTCTTGTACTTATTTATCATTTATTGCGTATATTTTTATTATTTTTTTTAACTAAATCGAAAAAAACACAAAAATTGTTTTTTTATTGTTCGTTTTTCATCTTTCAAATTGTATGATGAAAAAAACTTCTTTCTTTGTCTAATTGCGTTGTTTTGTTTTTATACAAATTATCACTTTTCCCTTTTAAATTTGCACAAATTCTTGTTGTTTTTAAAAAAATATTATTTAAATTTTATTATTTCTTTTGTTATTTAATAGTTAAGCAGATAATTTTCTTAAAAATTACTAACGAAAAAATCGAATATATTTTTTCCTTCCTTCTTGATTGAAATATTTTTCTAGTTTCTTGCTTTTTTTGCTTTGTGTAAATCTAATGTTGCCAGATTTTTATTTATGAACATCTTGACATTTTCAATCGCTGAGAATTTTGTATTGCCATTGCAACGATTTTTATTAAAATTTTTTAACGTTTTTATTCCCTCCAACACCGCAAGTGGTGATGACGGGATATTAACTAAAAGGAATCATCTCAACCAAATAATGTATAAATATTCTTGCATCGAATAAAAAATTGAGTCAATCAACCGTATGTCTGTCTGTCTGTTGTTAGTACGTTTGCCCTATCATTAATCTATATGTACGAATTATCAAAAAATTTATATCTTAAAATTTGTTTGTGATTTATCAGGTATTGCTGTGTCATATATAAGAAAAACTTTTATATATTGTATACGTCTGTGATGCTTCTACGTCTCTGAACAAAACATAACATATTTACTTCACATGCATTTGTAGTAAAAGGTATTGAATATTCTGCATAACCGAATATAGAATCCTTGTTTTTTATTCAAATTTATTGTAATTTTTACAATTTTTCATAGAATTTTATTTTAATCCTAAATGAAGGTAGGAAGTTTTGATATATGAATAATATGTATGCATAAATTTTTGTCCGATCTCTTGTAATTTTCGGGATATATATTTTAATTTAAAAATTATTAGTGATGAAAGCTATGATTTTTTTTAATAATTTTTGAGGTTCTATATTTTTGGTAGTAGGTGGGCTAAGAGTATTATATGGATACCAAATGAAAGCTTAAAATGTCGCCTATTAGATTTGATATGAATATGAATACCATTATATTGATATATTGATATTTTTATGAAAAAGTCTTGAATAAATTATTGCATAATGATTATTTGACATCATTTTCACTTCTTTACTCATATCAATCTGGTAACTATGGTTTGCTTCGTCGATCAAAGATCATTGCCACGGTATTGTAACGGCGTTGATTCTTGCAAAATTTTTAGTGACAATTAAATCAGCTGTAGAACGGCGTTAATAAAAACGAATTCTTTTGAACGACGGCTCGAGAGCTAACATATTTTTTAAGTCTTGATAATTTAACTATTGAATAAAACATGCCGTTACCTTATTTACTGTTACATTTTATAAATCAAATGCAAACTTCTAAATTTTCCAACATTGGTATTGGAAAGTGCGAAATTTTGAAAATTATAACATTAATAGTCCATTTTTTTGGTATTTAATAAATTAAGAATGATATGTTATCTACAAATCTTGATATCAAAAAACCGTTATATAGACGCCTTTGGGGGAAATCGGCATTTTTGTGTAAAAAGTCATAAAAAATTATAGAAAAGACTTTAGTATGTTCATGAATTAATGATGTAGGCTACAAAATTTCGACTTACAGTTCCATTTTTCCTTACAAAAGTACTATATATTTTTGAAAAGACATCGATATAATAGAATTCTCATTCAATGAATTAACAACACTTCAAACTTACATTTGATGTCCATTTAATATCCCTTAAACCATTAAATATCATTAATATGGAACTAAAAATTGTATTTTATTTCGCAGGAAATGAGTTTCGGAGAGTTCTACTAAAGATCTTTTGCTTGATATCCATATTGTTTATATATATAAACTATTAAACGTGAAAAATGGATCAGTATCTCGAAACTTTTGCATTATATATATTGGAAACTATCAAAAAAAGAAGTAAATGTCATTTGATCTGATTTAAATCTTTTCTGTTTTTTTTTAATAAAATTCATATTGAAACTTAAATAAAATTGAAACGAATGAATTGAATGACGTATATTAACTTATCCATGATTCCCTCATTTCCATACGGAAATGCCCAAAAATCAATTCGTAAAAATCATGATTCAAAATATAACTATTTCTACCTAATTTTTTTTTGTCAAAATTGACCAAGTTTGTACAGGACTTCTTTATAAAACAATTAAAAAATAAAAAGCAAATAATAAAAAAGTTCGCCATCTAAAATAAAACTAAAATATTGGCAAAAATGTGTTAAAAATTTATTTCGACTAGAATATCTCCAAAACTATAAGAGATAACTTAAACATGTAAGTGTATACTATTATATATTTCTCTTCTCTTCTCTCAATTCATAAATACCTTTTTGGTAATTTAAAAAAATCAACCTACCAGCTGTGGTCAACTTTAGAGGGTCATTTACTACGTCCCCTGACCATAAAGCGATTTGTGTTCCTTTGCTTTGACTACGCAAAATTTCATTAAGTTATTTCTAACGGTTCAAAGTTGTAGAAGCAGAATATATTTGTGCCCAAAAAGTAAATAAGAAAACAAATTTTTATAAAATCAGAGTTGTTTTTGGTACTACAAAAATAATTTACTATTTTTTGAAATTAAATTTTAACCAAAAATAGTATAAAGTATTCATATTTTATTTATTTTTATCGTATTTTTAATTTTTCTTCTAATTCGTTAATATGAAAACAGGGTTGCATTTTGCAAAAAAATATTTACTACTTCTTGCATGCAACTCTGATAGTTTTTACTCATTAAACATTTTCTCTTCAGTCCTTTTTCAAACATCAATTAGAGCAAACGTATAGAAGTGCCATACGCAAGATAAACGAAAGAATGTAAAAAAAAAATAAAATAATGAAAGAAAAATAGAAACGTGAAGAGAAGAAAAAACGGCCTAGCTCTAAAATTCATATTTTTATACAAAATTTCTTGAAAAAACAAAAGAAGAATAAGAAATTAATTAATTTATAAAATTTTTGAACTAAATTAAAGAGAATTGATGAAATAAAAGGAAAATTACAACAATTTCAAAGCGAATTTGGGTAAATGAAAATTTTTGTGAGTTTGTGAAATTTTGTCGATGTATTGAATGTAAGTGTGTGTGAAAATAATAAAAAAAGAAAAAGTAGCAACAACAATACGAATACGAAATATAAGCAAAAGAAGTTTATTATAAAAAATATATATTTTTTCATTTATCCGTGTTGTACGTATACGCAAATCCAAAATAAAAAAAAACAAAAAATAAAAAAATAAAAAGAAGAAAATCATTCAAAAAAGCAAAAAAAAAAAACGAGTAATTTTTGTGTTTTTTGCCTCTTTGCTGCTTCTTTAAACATCATCATCATCTTGCATTCTCTTAGTATTTAGAGTATATATATATGTATATGCGTGTTTGTGTACTATTAATGAGTGCGTGTGTGTATGTAAACTAAACGAGTTTTTATTATGAAAAAGAAATAAAGTAAAGCAAAGCAAAGTAAAGAAAAAAATAAAGTAATGTGTAAAAGTATTAGTGTAAATAGGTGTGTGTGAATTTTTTTATTTGTAAAAGAAGAGAAAAAAACATTGCTCATATAGTAGAGCGCGAATTATAAGAAAAGCCGAGAAAATTGTATTCAAATTAAGGTTTTTTTCTCTCAACGAAAATTTTCATAAAAAAGAAACAAAATTGTGAAATAATTTAAACTAAATAAAAGTAAATAATAAAAGAAATATTAATAAAAATACAAAGCTAATTCATAAAAATTTGGAATACACCTGGTGTATAAGAGTGTGTGTGTCGTAAAATTTGCTAAACGACCAGGTAAATTCGCTTCGTTAAAACAGTGTTGCATTTTTTTCTCCTTAAATCGTTTTGTGTCGTGTTTACGTTACCCTAATTAAATGTGGATTATGGATATATAATTATTTATAAATAAAGGTAAGTTTTATTTAAAATAATATAATTTCATTTTCATTTTTCTTTAAAACAAATAAAATCTTGTCAACTGTGTTCATCGTTTTATTAACCATGTTTTGGTTTTGTTAGTTTGTTATTGCTCGAAAAGTTGCCAAAAAAAGACTCTTATTTTATGATGAGTGTTTTTTTCCACTGAGTGACATAGAGAGAGAGAGCGGTAGTATGAGTTAAGGAGAGCAAAAAATTTGCCGCAAATATTTTGTTGTTATTTTTTGTTCGTATTTATTATTTTTTTCGTATTGTATTTTATCTTAATTTTTCGTAAATTTGTTTCAAAACAAACTAAGAAAAAAATATGAAAATGGAATGAAAAAATATTGTAAATACGAAACAAAATTCGTTGGATACAAAATACAAAAAAAAAAAAAATAATAACATACACTTGAAACTCTTTTAACTTTTTTACAATATTTTGTTTTAATTTTATATTTGTAGTTAAAAAGAAATATAAGAAAAAATATGTTTTGCTCTCTAATAGTTTTCGAAATACCAGGTATTGAAAGATTCTTATAGGTCCTAGATTTGTTACAATATAATGATAGTTCTACACATAAAAATTAAAAGTTTTCTTCTGCTCTTTGTTAGTTTTTGAGTTATAGGGTATTGAAATACGTTATTCAAATAGTTAAATAGGGTCTCGTTTGAAAGGTCTTTAATAGCGTTCCCCAATTATCTAAAAATACTTTATATTATTAACCCACTAATTTTTAAATTTTTAAGAGTAAATTATTTCACTAAATCTTTGATATCTTGATAAAGATTCGATATAGTGGTATTTTCTTTTCCTTCACATTTAATAAACAACACTTCAAGCTATCATTTGCTATCCATAACATAACCTTAACCCCTTGTGTACCATAAATATAAAGCTGCAAAAATGAATAATTTTAAAATATTAAATAATAATTTAAAATTTTTTTTATTTTTTGGTTTCGTTGTGAATGTTTTCTTTTATGTGGAACGTTCGAAAGGTCTTCAAATATGCTCTCCCATTATGTATAAAATCTTTAGTATTATTAACCCATTAAGATGTGTTCTCTTATTATTTTTTTTTGGTATAATCATTTTCACAAAAATGTTTATATTTCAAAAAAGTTTCAATATAACGCCATTTTTATTCATTTATTCATATCACTTTAAGCTATAATTAGGTATCCATATCATTACATTAACCCACTAAGTACCAAAAATTTGGAACTACAAACATGGAAAATATTTTCTTTTATTTGGTTTTTTAGTGATGTTTGAGGGGTCTTAAAGGGTTAATAAAATTAATCCACTAATATGCAAGTTGTTTTTATTTTTAAGCATAATCATTTCCACAAAAATTTCAATATCTCAAAAACCTTCTATATAATGGTTTCTGATTGATGTTAGATTTAAATAAGAATACTTCAAGCCATCATTTGTTATCCAAATCATTAAAAAAAAACATCCTTTGCGAACCCGGCTCTTAATTATAACAAAAAAATGTGCCTTAGACCGGTCGAATGTCGGTCGCAAACAGAAACTAATATTTACAAGTATTTAATTTTCTTTTAAATGAAATAATTTCAAAAGAAAATGAAATATCTTTAATTGATGGAATAAATCAAAATCAAGGAGAAAAGTTTTAAACAATTTTCAAATTATCGATCGCAAAAAATATTAAATTATTAATTTTCATAATGCTATAATCTCTTCAAAAAGTTAATGACTTTTTGAATAGATCTTATTTCTAAATGGGTTAACGATGTAACTCATTTACTGCATCAGTAGTGGGATCTTTTTAAAATCTTTCAAATGATACCTTAATTGCTAATATTTATTAACTAGAAAACAAGAAAAATGTATCTGTATATCAAAATTTCATACCCCTATAACTTGAAAAATATGAGAGAAATTGATAATTTTACCTTGTATAATTTTCTATATAGAAGGCTTTAATAATATACGTTATACATAATTAAATAATTTATTTAGAAAAAAATCGTCTAACTGCGTTAAATGGGGCCTTAGTGTTGTCGATGATTGGTGTAAAATTTTAAATACACATTATATGTCAAAATATTTTTCAAGTGTTTTATTTGCTTTCAACTAAATACACAGCATCAATAAATTTATATATGTAAATAAATAAAAACAACAACAACAACAATAATAATAAAATAATAATTAAATATTCTCCTTCAAAACTAAAATAAACGAATGAACGTAAACGAAGGCCCACAATAAAACTTAACTCATATTAATTTAACACAGAGTAGTTTTAATTGTTGTTGTATGGAGAGAAAAATAAAAACAACAATTAAATCAACACCATTATAATCAATAATAATAACTTTACTATATGATCATGATTATTGTACAACAACAATTATAATTTCAACAACTGATATTTATCTTTAAAAAAAAAAACAGATTTAACGAACACCGACCGACAAACAGACAGACAAGATAGAAAAACACACAGAGGAGGGGACACATTCAAAGTAGTCAATCCAACCAAGACACTTAAATTCAATTCAATCGCATCTTCAGTCCAGGCAAAAATTATATTTATAAAAAAAGTTTTTATGGGTTTTGTATGTTTGTATACAAAATAGCAAACAATTATAATTAAATCGTATATTAACTTAATTGTTGCCACTGTCATTAATTATTATTGAAAATTTGTTGTTTTTATTTTTTTCATTTTCATTGTGCTGCTTCTTGCTACTTAGTTGTTGTTTATTGACATTTTTTTTGGTTCAGAGTTGCAGAAAAAAATTGCGAGCAAGAGTCAGAGAAAGAGAGAGAGAGAGAGAGAGATAAAAGGCGAATTTATTAATTAAATATGGAGGGGACAGAGATAAAAAGATAGCCAGATGCTGTTATTTGTTAAAGAAAAGATGTGACCAATTTTGATAAGTTATAATTCTAGATTTTTATAATGTTAAATTTAAATATTTTATTAATCGATTATGAAAGAATTTTATATAAAAAATAAATCAAAGAATATATTTTCTTATTTTCTCTGATAGTTTTCCATATACGGGGGTTAGAAGTTTTGATATATAAATCAATTTTTCTGGATTTCTATTTGGTCAAATTTTACAATATGGAAGTCATTGGAAATGGTTTGAAGAGTTCTTTCTAAAAAAAATTTATCAAGTGTTAAACAAGTAACCCTTGTAGAACCAGGAAGGATTTTTTACTTTCACTGCTTCTAAAAAAGTAACCATATTTTGAAAATATGTTAAAAAACGGTATACTCATTCATATCAAAATATACATACAAGATTTCATGCTACCATTTTGTATATCATACTCTTAACCCATTTGGAATAAAATATATGGAACTACGAAAAAGAATAATTAAAAAAAGTAAAACCCAAAATTTTGACAATTTTAATTCTTAAAAATATTTTTTCTAGATTATAAATTTCAATGTACATACATTTTTTGGCACGGCCAATTTTTTACTAATCACAGGCGAGGAAGTACCTTAGTCCAGATGGAGGCCGATTGCATAATAAAACAAAATTTTACACTAATAAAATACAATTATTTTAAATGAAAAATTATCAATGAAAATAAATTAAAGTCTAATCGCATAATTAATGAAAATGGTAAAAAATCAATTCTTAATTCTGACAATGTGAATATTTTTAAAAATGGTTACGCAAAAAAAGCTTGAATGTTAACTACAAATTATGATAAAATGAAAATACCATTTTATATAGACTTTATTGAGAAATGATCACTTTTGTGAAAAATGTTAAAGTAAAATTTCGCAGAAATGTTTCTTATCTCCTGACGGCCTTGTATTTAATGGGTTAAGTTTATAATATAAGTAACAAATTAATGCATGAACAGGTAGTTCATCTCCGTTTAAAATCATACATTTGAACACTTTTTTGTTTTCTTTCATTCTTCCATTAACAAGTGACCAATTTCTCTCCACTAGCATTTGCTCCAGTCAGTAAGGAGGTGCCACTCTTGGCACAAATATCATATTATTGATCTTGTACTACTCAAGGGCTTGATTACCAAAGTGCATATTGGTTGGAATTTTTGGCCTTTTTTGAGTCCTAAATTTTTCTTCAAGATTTTTTACCAGGAAGTTGGTAAGAACACTTGAATGCTCTGTTTTTAGCCTCAAAATTTTTAACAGCGTTCCTGTCAGAACTTTTCGAGTCTTGTACGTTTTTAAAACTGCATTTGCTTTAACTTTTTATTGATCTAATCGGTCTGCTTTTCTAGCAGAAATGTTGGGAGCTCTTTTCAAAAAGTTTTCTATTTTTTTGCATTTAGAAAGTTAATGGGGACCATATTCCTTTTACTTTTACCAGATATTCTATCAACAGTCAAGTTCTCTCGGTACTGTTTAATAACCTTGAAAAGAGTTTGACAGCAGACCTTTGAATTTTTTGACCAACTTTTTGTTGCTTCAATTTGTGTTTTGTTGAAAATATTTAATAATTTTAGATCAAAAAATAAATCAAATAAAAATAATGAAAAACGTGTATTAAGAATTTTTCGAACTCACTCCTTAGTCATTCTTTTTGAAATAATAGTTTTTTCAATATTTGAACTTATTAAAAACGTAATTTTTTTAAAAATACATCTGGCAACATTGCGGTAAAACGAGTTTGTTTACATTTCTCTCCTGATGTCACCAAAAAAAATGCTCTCAATTATTTTCAATACTCGTGTTTTCATATGAAATTAATATTTGAACAAAATAATTTTAATAAACGATGATGAGTACATAAATTTATAATTACGTTTCGTTTATGAATAAAAAAAGAAGAAATATAAATTATTTATAATGACAGACAAAATAAATTATAAAATTTTGTCCATCAAAATGAATTTTTCTTTCGTTTTTATTACTTAAATCGTTTCTCTATTTAATATCTATTTTTAAATTAATTTTTATTATTTGATGTTGTTGTTGTTTGTCTCTGCTGCTGCTAAAAAGTATTTAAAAATAAATCGCAATAAAATTAAAAATTATTACGTACATTTTTTATATTTCTTTATTATAAAGATTTTTATATGTCACATTTGTTCTTTTTTTTTAACCACTCGCCTGCCTCCCCCAACTTCCTTGACTTTAGGACGAAAAAATTAAAATGAAATTGAAATGAAAAAATTGTTCATTTAACAAAAAAACAAGTGAATATTTAGCAAAAATAATTGAAATATTTAAAATGTACATAAATTATAAATTATTTTTTCATTGACGCTTTAATCGTCATCCAGTGGTTCCAAACAATTTTTTGTAAATAATTCTTAAACTTTGGAACTGTTGCAAATTTCTAGATTTAACATAGAATTTTTTGTGGTGTTTTTCAATTGCTTTGTGTTTTGGAACCACTGTGCGTCAGTTATTATATTTGTAATTTAAATAATAAATTAACTTTAATTATTAATTGAAAAAGAAGGAATATTACATTTATAAAAAATGTTTAATTATATTTAAAATAATTGTTTAAAGTTATTATTTTTTTATTTATCTTTAGTTTATGCAATAAATCAATACTTAAGTACGTGATTAATTTAAATATTTCAATTTGCAATTAACTTAATAGAAATTATAGGGTTAACCATAAGGGATTTAAGGGGATTTTCTAATGAAATATTTTCCCATAAAAATTTAATAATTTAAAATGAAATAATTAATAATAATTGAAAAAATGTATAAAATAATTAATTTTTCCTATTATTTGATTCAATATTTTTTATTCCTATAATTCCAAATTTTTGTTTTTTAATGGGTTAAGGTTATAATATGGGCACACAAATGAAATCTTGAAATTTTGGCAGTATGTTTTGATGTAAATAAAAATACCGTTATATCGAAGATTTTGAAAGTTTTTGGTACTTTTGTGAAAAAAAGTTATAGTAAACATTTAAAGAAATGGTTCCTGTCTCTAAATGGGCTAATTCTATTTAATGGGTTAGAGGAATACAATGAGTATAAATTTTTTGTTAAATGTGTTGTCTACAAGTTTTGATACGAATCTCATTTTTTACAAAATTATCAAATTTTTAATAAAAAATTAATTTTTCCCTTAAATTCCGATTTTTAATAAAAATTTTATTTTTTCCTAAAATTTAATAAAAATTCCGATTTTTCTTACCAATTTTTCCTAAAAAGAAATCAATTTTCCTAGAGTTCTTATATTTTTGAAAAATTCCTATTTTTGGAAAAACATTTTTATAAAAATTTCAATTTTTTATAAAAATTTTAATTTTTTATAAAAATTTCAATTTTTTATAAAAATTTAAATTTTTATAAAAATTTCAATTTTTTATAAAAATTTCAATTTTTATAAAATTTAATTTTTTATAAAAATTTCAATTTTTTATACAAATTTAAATTTTTTTATACTAATTTGAATTTTTTTATAAAAATTTTATTTTTTAACAAAATTCAAAATTTTCAAATTTTAAATAAAAATTCAAGTTTTTAATAAAATTCACATTTTTATAAAAATTTCAATTTTTTTATAAAAATTCCAATTTTTAATACAAATTTGAATTTTTATAAAAATTTTATTTTTAAAAAAATTCAAAATTTTCACATTTTAAATAAAAAATTCAAATTTTTAATAAAATTCACATTTTTAATAAAAATTTCAATTTTTTTTTATAAAAATTTAAATTTTTAATACAACTTTGATTTTTTATATAAAAATTTCAATTTTTTTTATAAAAATTCCAATTTTTTTTAAACTTCCAAGTTTTAATAAAAATTCCAATTTTTAATACAACTTTGATTTTTTATAAAAAAATTATTTTTTAATAAAATTCAAATTTTTAATAAAAAATTCAAATTTAAAACAAAATTGAATTTTTATTAAAAATTTAAAAAAAATTCTAAATTTGCATATTTTTAAAAATTCCCAAGAGGTAATATAAAATTCCCATTTGGTTAGGAACACGATATCTGGCAACACTGATATTGGCCAATAAGTTTCGCTGGCATTATCACCAAGCTGATCTTCCTTGCCCCGACTTTGGAAAGTGAAGTGGAAATAATAGTTTCTGAAAAAGATCTTCATTTTCATGTAAATAAGCCCATTTTTAGATTTCTGCAATCGAGTAATCGATCCATAATTTCCTTACAAAATTAAAAATATTTTCAAAAAATTATATCACTCATCAAGAAAAGTCCTTGACTTCAAATTTAGTTTTAAGATTTCTCTTTCATTCATCATTTTTAAAAAAATTCCCATCAATTGGAAATCATTTGATTAATTTCAAATACAAAAATTAGAAAATTATTTTCCCAGACTTTTTTTTCAAAAATTTTCACTTCATTGATTTCTTATTTCGTTCTATTCTCACACTGTCAACAACAGAGCAAATTAATGATTTCTTTTGAAAAAAAATCTCTCTCAATTCGCTGCATTTCGTGTTAATTGAATTCTTTCGTTGTGGTTGCAAATACAAATTTGACCAGAAATCATTTTTATACCCTCCATCACCACAAAATAAATCTAATAATTATAGTGATTCTGCCATAATATGAACTTCATTACCATTTCAAAAATTTAACAAAATCGGTTCAGTAGCGAAAAAAGTTATAGCAAAAAATATAACTAATTTTATGACTCATTAAGTGTTCTGTGTTGTATTTAAAAACTTAATGTAATAATATATACGTTTGTAAGTGTTTGTTACTTCACACGTATTTGTGGTTGGGGGTATTAAAGATTCGACATAGCCGGCTATAGCATTCTTAATTATTCTATTTTTATTTCTTTTTATTTTGTCTCGTTTTTCCATAATTGTTCATTTTATAAATGATTTTTTTTATTAAATATTGAATTTTTCAAATTCTTTTAAAAAATGGTGGTGGAGAATTGTTCTCATTCATCATTTGCATATATTTCTCATTGTTGTTATTTTTGTTGTTGTTGTTGATTTTTTTTCGCATGACATTTCTTTTATAAAACGCATGCGGTGTTTACACATCATTGATTTTAATATGATGTTTTATTGTTCATCTTGTTATGTTGTTGTTGTTGTTGCTATTTTACATATTTACCTTTTGTTTTTTTTTGTTGTTTTTTAATATTTCATGCTGTTTTTCTTTTTTTTTGCAAGAAACGCAAATTTCTATTCACCCCCTTAAATGTGACATTAGAGAATTCAAATCAAAAGTAAACACAAAATAAAATACACTGAAAGAGATTTATTTTATTGGTTTTAGTGATTGACATTTAAATCAATTTTGCTGTAGATGATGAGTTGCCATATTGTTAACATGTTATGAAGGAATTTGTTATTATTTGTTTTTTTTTTTTTTTTTTAAAGGGTTAAAAAGGAGGGTGAAAAGTGCAAAATTTCTTGAAATTTATTGAGGCATAAAATTAATTGTGTATTTAGTTGAAGGTTATGATTTTTGCAACAACCCTTTTTGCTTTGAACGCTATTGAACATTAGGGATTTGATTTTATTGTTTTTTTTTCTCTCTTTTTGGGATAAATTTAAATGAAATAGTTTATAACCCTTAATAAATTGATAATATAAATTACAGTTATTTCTAGAACAATATATACATTTGGTATTATAGTTCTTTTTTTTATTTAATGACTTCATTATTCTGCAACCCTTTCTTTATCTATTTTTCAAGCATTATTTATGTGAAAGACTGAAATAAAATTGAAATCGCCGTTATTGTTACGATTTATCAATTCGTCAAAGAATCGAATTTCTCAAATGTATTTTTAGCATAAATATTATTTTGGGTAATAAAAATAATAGAGAATTTTATTCCATTCACTTACGAGATATTGGTATTAATATATCATTTGAAATGTCTTGAAAAGACCAGATATTTTTCATAAAAGTGCTGTTATCTCAAAAAGGCATCTATATAACGGTATTTTTCATTCTTAACTAGACTTGTACACAATATTTTAAGCTTTCATTTTATATCCATTTTATAATCTTAACCCTCTAAATACTATAAAAATAAATCATTTTAAAAATTTCGAATTTTTGTAAAAGTTTTCAATTTTGTTGTCCCATATCTGTGGTACTAAGTGATTTTAGGATGTGATATGAGTATCAAATTAAAGTGTGAAGTGTTATCTTTAAGTTTTGAAATGAATAAAAATAAAGTTATAACTAAAGGTTTTAGAAATATGGCCACTTTTGCAAAAATGTACGTTAAAAATTCCCAAATATCCTCATAAGGACTACAAAATACTTTCTACCTCTTAAAGGGTTAATTGTTTGTGTTAAACTTTCCAATGATATCTATATAGTTTATATCGGCCAAGTAGGAAGTATGATAAATATATCTCGAAAACTATCGAAAGCTGAAGAAAATCCCTACTTTTTAATCGTTAAAATCCTTTTAGAAATTGTTTGCTGGGTAAATTAAAATTTCGAAAAAAAAACAGTTGATTTAAATATTTTCAAGATGACGTACAAAATATTGTATTTGTCATGAGGATAAAAATAAACAAAGAACCAAAAAAACGAGGAACAAAAAAAAAACGAAAACCCCAAAAAATTTGACCATAAATATGTAAATTTGTTTAAATGAAATTATGCAAACTCAAACTCAAAAAATCCCATTAAATAAGAAAGTCAAAGCAGGAAGGCAGAGAACATTAAGTAAAGGTACAGCGGATACAACACAACAGACAAACTAACTCAAATGCAAACAAAGAAAGAAGGACCATAAAACGAAAAAAAAAACACAAAAACAAATCTCCCCCAAACCAAAATGTATGACTAACGAAAAATTCGAAAAATGAAAAAGAGACACCAGAAGAAAAAAAATGTTGAACTTTGACTGAAATTAAGAAGTATAAAAATAATCAAAATAAAAAATACAAAGAAGAACATTTTGGGGAGGATAAAAAATTAAAATAACAAAAAAAAATTGAACCAAAAAATCATTAATTTAATCTTCTTTTGCATTACAAAAGAAAGAAATAATTTTAGAAAATTTTTATTCCATTAAAATTCTTAAAAGCGAATTGAATATTAAGGAAAAGCAAAAAATATTAACAGACTACTAAAAATAAACAAAACAAAAAAAAAAAAACAAAAAGATGTTGAAAAAGGAAGTAAACAAATCCACAGAAAAACACCCTAAAGGAACAGGGATAATAACAACACAGTTGTAACAAACACAAGAAAAAGAATCGCTTGCAGAAGAGTAGAAGTTTTTAAAAACAATAAAAAGGAAACAATAATCCAACAAAAAAAAACCTTTTGTCTGTTTTTATCCTTTAAATGTTTTCTTAACAAATACGTGCCAATTTTTCTGTCATTATAAGCGGGTGTTTTTTTTTTTCGATTTCGCTTTTGTTTTGCTAAAATTTTAAACTTCAAATTAAAAGTAAACAAAAACAGATAACAGTAATGTCAATTGTGATGTGAAAAAAAGCGTTAACATATTAATAATTTTTATATATTTTTTAATATTTTAGAGTTTGAGTCGTTGCCTTTATTTTTATAGTTTTAATCATTAGTGATTAATATTTTTGATAGAGCTTTCTGTCGCTTTGCACGAACTGGGTTAGTATATTTCCATTTGAACGCTTATCGTCATTTTTTTTGTTTTCTTCAATATTCTTTTAAGAAGAGCACAATATATCTCTAGTGGCTAAAGCTCTATTTCCTGATGTAAATTGCAGTATTTATAGAGCCCATTGTAACAAATGATTTTTTAAGAAATTTTAGTAATCAAACTCTTCTTCCCCATAATCTCGAGCTTAAGCAACATAATATTGTTGACCAGGAAATTACAAAAATCTGCTTAAGCATATGGTTCATCATCTGTTATACTGCATATATATTTTAGAAAACTTGACTTTAAAAAAAATTCAAAACCTTCATTTGTTAACCATATTTATGCCCTGGAAGCATTAAATATCATTAATCAATTAATTATTTAAAGTCATTTCTATAATTTTTCGGTATGACACTTTTTAGAAAAGTGTCGAAAACTCAAAAACGTATCGATATTAAGACATTTTTATTCATTTAAAAAAAATTGCAGGTAACACTTAAAGCTATAATTTGAAAGGAATAAAAAACCATTTTGTACAAAAGTATCAAGAAGTGAAAAAGACAACACTTCAAACTATCATTTGATACTCATATTATGCCATTAATCCATTAAATTATACATTAAATTAAACATTTATTTAATATTTAATACACAAATTGTCTTGTTGACCACAGCAAGTTCAAAATGTAGTTCTATGCTTTTAACGTAAAAAAACGCTGTATAGTCATTACTTAAGGATGACTAAGTCTAAATATCATTTCATCATATCCATGACACCACCACCTTTTCAAACAAAATAATAACAATACAAAAAATACACCACCACCAACAACAACAACGACAACGACAAAAAACAATAACAATCATCACAACAATTATAAATACCAAACTAAAACTCCAACAAAAATTCGAGAAAAATGAATGCAATAAACAAATAAAATTTCGCGAATATAAAAGAACTTTAAAGAATTCGTCTGTCAATAAACAATTTTCTCTACTCAACATAACACTCGTACACACGCACACACATACACATGAACACTCACGCACAAAGAACAAAACAATTCATAATAATTGTTTTTTTTTCTTTCTTTTCTAGTTAATGTTTATGACAGTTTAGAGCAGCTGCTGTCAATACAGCGTAAATGCAAAACATTTTAACTTAACACAATACAAAACAAAACAACAACATAATTTTACACTATAAAAGTGAGTGAGAGAGAGAGAGATAGAGATAGAAATAAAATAGTGAGTGAGGGAAATTATAAAAATTGCAACCAACAATAAAAACACATACAAACATACATATTCATCAGTCAGGCAACCCTAAACAATGCAAAAACAAGAAAAAAATTTAAACAAGAAGAGAATAAAAAATGTTTAAACGAGAATAATAAAACTTCTGGAAATATTGAGATTTTTTTCCACTTATCCTGTATGTGGATTTTATATATATATTTTTTTACACTTAATTTCTATACAAATTGTTTACCACCAACAAAATTCTATACAAACCGACCGACAGTAGCTATTTACAATAACAATAAACACAAGGCATTTAAGCGAAATGAAGTATTAAATACAAAAAAGAAAAAATGTACTAAACACAACAGCGTAACAAATTATAAGCAAAATAAAACTATAAAAAATAAAATACAATGTATAAGGATTTATCTACAAAAAAAAAAAATAAAATGAAGAGGAATTAAACATAAAATGGATTTTGAAGCATCTGCCTCATGGCATTTGAAAAAAAAAGTTGCAAAAAATAAAAAATACACTGAGCAAAATGTGTTTTTTGAGTTATTGAATTTAACAGTTTTTTTGACCACACGGAATGTAAGACAAACTAAAAGTCTCCAACGTTGTTTCTTAGTTTTCAATATATTAGGACTTGAAGTATTTTTCCCCATTCATAATTAATAAATATGAACAATATGGGTAACGTTAAGGAGGCTCTAGAGAGACCTTTCGAATGATATATACCTTTTTATAATCCATTAACAATTTCGACCCATTTTTATTACCTTTTGTTATGATTTTTTTCATATAAACGCCTTTATTCCAAAAATCCATCGATATAGCGTTATTTTGTCTTGTATCAAAACTTATTGACAACTCTTCAAGCTTTCTCTCTTGATATTCATATTATATTTTTAAACCATTAAATACCAAAGATATGGCATCTTAAGAAAATAATTTTCTTTCATAATTTTCAACTATGAATTTTTCACAATAATGTCATCGATATCTCAAAAACCAATCGATGTAACGGTATAATTATTTATACCAAAACTTAAAGCTTTTATTTGATTACCATATATTACCATTAACCCATTAATTACCAATAATATAAAGCTTTCAAAATTATCAAGGAGTGAGATCAAAAATTCTTAACACATATTTTTCTTTAAAACTTTCAACTCAAGTATTATTTTAATTTTTTTTAACAAATTACCTTTGAAAAACTTGTCAGATCTTATGTTTAATGTCAAACAAATGAATATATTGTTAATCTGATTAAAATAACTTAAAATTTTCAACAAAATCCAACAAAAGTTGGCCAAGCAGACCGGTTAGCTCAGTGCTCGGACTATTTAATACGAAAAGTTAAAGTTAATACAGGTTTTAATTCATAAAATACTCAAAAAGTTCCTAGCAGAACGATGCTAAAAATTTAGATTCAAGTTTTTTAATATTCTTGCTTTATAATGGATGAGGAAACGTATGTTCTAGAAGTTTGTTTTTTTTTTAAATTTCCGTTAAACAAGTAATTCTCGTGGAAATGTTGAAGAAAAATTTAGGACCGAAAAGCATTTTCATAAAGCAATTTACAAAAAAGTCTGCTTCCATTCATTGAGTGGTACAAGAGCAATGATGTATTTGTAAATTTTCCAAACTGCCCAGAGTTAAAGCCAAAGAGAGCAAAACAAAGGTGTCCAAAAGTGTTGTTGATTTTAAACAGAGATGGACTACCTGTTCGAGTAAAGTGATAGAAAGCACTATAAAGAATCTAATGAAAGCGTTTTCAAAAAAGATTCAAAATTACATTAGTAGTAACTATATTTTTTATGATTTTATTAATAATAATTTCAATCAAATAAAAAAATGTAAGTTTAGTGGGTTCATTTTTATTAACATGTATATATGTTAAGAATTTTTCAATCTCACTTCTTACCTTTATGTATATTTATTAAATACTAATTTGCAATTAATTTTTATCCTCCAAAATATCATTTCGTCTTAATTATTTAATTTAAAAACAAAGTAACCTTATTGTTTTTAAAACACTTCAAAATTAACTTAATTAATCTGGCAACTTTTTTTTAATAATCAATTTCACTTAATGACAAGAGACTGAGTGTTAGTTGGGTAACAAACCCATCAACAATCAACCCTGCAGGCTTGTGTAAACTTCTAATTGCAATAAAAAAACTATAACAACAAAACAACGATTAAATGTTAAAAACAAACAACAACTAAACATGACAACAATTACACACATGAACAATAAAAAAAGAATTAAAATAAAATAAAAACGAGTAAATTATAATAATACTCGTTCATACACATTTAATCAAACAATAACAACAACAACAATAAAACAACGGTGTTTTTTCTTGAATTTGCTCTACAATAATAATAACAATGATGGTGGCAAAAAAGGGAGTTCTTGCTGTTGTTTTTGCTATTGTTATTTAGTATTTGTATTTGGTGTTTACTTGAAGTTTGAGTGCATGAATAATTGAATGTGAGAGAGCAGCAAATGAGTGTCAGAGCATAATGAAACCCTTTGAAAACCAAAATACACACAAACAATAAAGAAATAAATTTACAAACATTTAAATATATAAATATGTTAATATTTATTTTCGAAAATGGGGATCAGGTGGGTGGTTTGTATTATTGTTGTTGCTGCTAATGAAAACATATACAAACGAACACATTAAAAGAAACAAAATTGAAAGAGTGTAAAAGAGCATAGAAAGGATTTTGAATTTTTTTTATTGAAACAAAAAAGAAACATAAGGAAAACAAAAGGAAAGGTGGAAACATAATTACAAAAGGTCAATTAGAAGAGAATTTATTGTCTCTTAATTACATAAGCAATTTTGATTTTGAAAGAAGTTAAAGAGTAATTATATATATATATTTTTTATTTGTTAAGTGCGGAGTAAATGAATGTAATGAATTTATTATTATTATTTTTTTAGTTGTTTTTGCACAATTAACGAAACAATAAAAGTAATGTAACAATTAAAATTGTTTTTCGAGATTTTTATCTTAATTGGGGTGGAGAATAATTATTTGTTAAATAAAAGAAAATAACAAAAAAATCTAAAATTAATTAAACAGAGATGCCACATATAAGGAAAATAAAAAACAGAGATTTGTTATTCGTTATTAAGATAATGAATTTGAACTTTTTTTTTGTAATATTTTGAAAATCCTCAAAGGAAAAAATAAAAATAGAAATTTTCTTCTTCTCTTCGATAGTTTTCGTAATATAAGGAGCAGAAGTTTTGATATACAAAATTATTTATTTCGTCTCATTTTTGGTTGATGTGAACTATAAAGATATCATAGGAAAGAGTTTGAAGAACCCTATAAAATGATGTATTTTAAAGTTTTAAACCATTAACTCTTTCAGAGGCAAAAAATTATTTTGTAAAATTTTTTCTTGTCTTTTTTTAAATATTGACACTATTTCGAAAATGTCTCCATATAACCATATTCTCATTCATATCAAAATTTATAGACAACATTTCATTTAAATAATTTAGTATTAAAGATATGAAACAACAAAATTTAATAATTTAAAAAAATTGAAAGTAAAAAATTTTTAAATTTCTTTTCATTGTTATTAAATGGGATATATTAAGCTAAGGGCATTTCCAAAGGCAGAGAATATTTTTTAAAAATTTTCCCTAATTTTTTCACAATGTAGCCATACTTTTAAAAAAGTCTCGATTTAATGGTATTTTTATCATATTGAAACTAAAAGACAACATTTCAAGTATTTATTTGAAACCTAAATCATAGTCTAGAACAACTTGTTACCTCAGATATGGGACTTGGAAAATTAATAATAAAAAATTCTACATTTTTTAAGATTATTTATTTCTATAGCGTTATTTCTTTGGTATTTAAAGGGTTAAGGATATAATATGTTGATCAAATAAAAGCTTCAAGTGTTGCCAACAAGTTTTGATATAAATAAATAGCGTTTTAAAGATGTATTTTAAGTTATTAATACTTTTATGGAAAAAGTCATAGTAAAAAAGGCTAATGTTACTTTATAGGTTAAAAGTGTAATATGAGTATCAAATTAGAGCTTTGTATCGATGATTTTTTAAGTTTTATTATTTGTGAAAAATTATTTACAATTGTGAAAAAGTCATAGTAAAAGTTATGGAACTTGTTTTTATCTCTTAATGGGTTAATAGTATTTAACAGGTAAATAATACAATATTGTTAACAAAATGAAGTTTAAGGTGTTGCTTTCAAGTTTTTATCGATGCTTTCCTATGAATTTTGTAAAAAAGTCATATTAAAAAAATAATAGAAATGATCCACCCTTACCGCTCAATGGTTTAATGGTGTTTAATGGGTTATGGGTTATAAAATCGATATGAAATTATAATTTGAAGTCTTGTCTATAAGTTTTTATATGAATAATTAAATTTGAGATGTCAACATTTTTAGTGAAAGACACATAAATGGTGTTTATACCTTAGTGGGTTAATGATATTTAATGGGTTAGAGTTATCACATGGGTATCAAAATATAGCTTAATGTGTTGTTCATAGATTTGTCCATAGATAAATGAAAATATCGTTGTAGCAATAATGGTGCTTTTCTGCAAAAAAGTTTGTGAAAAATCACTTTTTTCTCTCTTAATGGGTTATAAAATGGTAATCAAATTAATGCTTCAAGTGTTGTAAACGTTTTTGTATATGTGAAGATACCGTTGAATCAAAAATTTATTGAGATGTAGGCCCTTTTGTGAAAAAGACCTCTTAATGATGCGACTCATTCGTAGGTCTCTTTAAGACCTTTCAAATGATACCCATATTGTCTATATTGACTTTATTTAAAGATTAAAAAAGAATCAAAATTCTTCTCATAAGTTGCCAGATTAACCGTTAACTGCCAAATTTTTTTAAGGTTACCATATTTTTTCTAGAATTTTTAACTGTTCTGTTGTTTCAAAATGGCAACTCTTTATAATTTAATTACTCTTTTTTAACTGATTTTTTCTTTTTCTGGTGTTCAATTAGTTTTTTTTAATTGTATCTATAAAATTCCATCAATTTCAATCTTAAAGATTTGTTTTGCTTTTTTTATCGTTTTCCTTGTTTCCATTTTAAGGCAGCTGTTAGCGATTAAACAAGTACATGAATGTAATTTTGTTTGTTTTATTTATTTTATTTTTTTCTTCTTTTATTGGTTGCAAATATTTATGTTCATAAATACAAATGTCCAAATGAATGTTGGTCTTGTCTGTACATACATACATACATACATACATACATACATACATACATACATACATTACAATTTGTATTTGTTTGAAGAAAATAAATTAAGAAAAAATCTCGTGTTAACGTTTTTTTTCTTGTAGTTGTAGTTGTTGTTGTCGTTGTTGTGTATCTTGTGATTTCTTAATCTTGTTAATATGAACGAATTGAACGAACAATTTAAACGTGTAATAAAATCCCCACAAAATATTAAAGTTTTGTATTAAAATGAAGTTTTCATACCCTACACCACCACAAGTGGTGATGACGGTATATTAACTTTATCATTCCGTATGTAACGCTAAGTAGGAATCATGTCAGATTTCATAATTTAGATATATTCTTGCATCAAATCAAAATATGAGTCTGTTGTTGGCACGCCAATAATTGACAGAGCTCAATGAAATTTGCTCTAAGTATTTTTATAGTCTTGAGAAACCAGTAAAATCGTTTTAATATATAGAAAGATATAGACCGATATCGGAGGCAACCTCTTAAATCAAGGGTATTAAAGATTCGGCATATCCCAACTACAGCAATTCTTACTTGTTTTTGTATTTATTTTGTATGCAACAACTAACTCTAATAACTGGCTGCTGCATACAGTAACAATACTAACAACAACATCAATTGTTGTATTAGTAGCAGCAATTGAAAAATAAAGTTGATTATAAAAGTTTCACACATTTCAGGTTTTGTTGTTGTTATTGTTGTTGTTGCTGTTGATTTTTTGTTTTCTTTTTATATTTATTCGTATTATGACAAATATTTTTCTTCAAATTTAATTAACTCCTTCACATTTGTACTTGTTGTAGTTTTAAATTTCAAATGAGAGTAAAGTGCAGAGATAGAGACAGAGAGCGAGCGACACAAAGGGAATATTATCAATTGCTAAAGATAATTGTTATGTTAATAAAAATAAATTTCTTAAGAAAACAGGGATGGAAAAATGTATTTAATTCAAAGGTTCGTTAAGTTTTTGAATTTGTTAAAATTAAGAATATTCAAATTTATTTTAATTTGAATGAATCCATATTTATTAAATATTAAAAAGAAAATAAATTTTCAATTTTGTTTTTCAAAATAAAAATTTCGTTAAGTTTAAAAAATGCTTAAAATTAAGATTTTTTTAATAATTCAAATATTTTATGATTTATTGTAATAGCACATGTTTTAAATTTTCGTTAAATCTTTGTAATAGCAAAATTAAGTTTCGTTAAGTTTTAAAAATACTATAAATTAAAAATTATTGATTAATTTCAATTTTTTAAGATTTATTGTTGCAATACCAGTATTTTGTTTTTGTTTAAACTTTTTAATAGCGAAATAAAGTTTAGTTAAGTTTTGTAAATACATAAATGCTAGTATTTCTCGATG
The DNA here is from genome assembly GCA_004302925.2 of Cochliomyia hominivorax. Taxonomy (NCBI): domain Eukaryota; kingdom Metazoa; phylum Arthropoda; class Insecta; order Diptera; family Calliphoridae; genus Cochliomyia; species Cochliomyia hominivorax. The sequence goes on along the minus strand of PYHX02000467.1, from coordinate 9,210,341 downwards.
TTTTTATCTAGTTAATAATTAGTTGAAGAAAATTGTCCTAAAATGTTTCATTTAAAAATTTTCTTTTAGAGAATAAAGTTTCGTTAAGTTTTTTTAATATTTAAATTTTAGAAATAGTTTTTGTTTTTAATTACACTTAATTTATCGCCTTAGAATAAAGTTTGAAATTTGGTTAAATCTTTTTTAATATTGCAAATAAAGTTTCGTTAAGTTTTAAACTTCGCAAAAATTAATATCGATTCATATTTTTATATAACTTATAATTAGATATAAAAAATTCCATTAAAGTTTTTCGTTAAACAGTTTTATATTAGGAAATAAAGTTTCGTTAAGTTTTAAAAATGCTCATAATTTAAAATTTGTTATTTATTATGAATTACACTTAGTTGGTTGACTAGGAATAAATTAAAATTTTGGTTAAATTATTTTAATAACAAAAATGAAGTTTCGTTAAGTTTCAAATTACACAAAAAAATGATTTTTGCTAATGATTTTCTATATTAATATAAAAATTTAAAATATTGCATAAACATTTTTCATTTAAGACTTTTCGTTGAAAGATAGAGTTTCGTTAAGTTTTAAACCCGTGCAAATTAAATTTTTTGTAACTAATTTTTAATTACAATTAATTTATTTCATTAGATATAATTTTAAAATTTGATTAAGTCTATTTAATAGCGAAAATAAAGTTTCGTTAAGTTTTAATAATGTCTAAGTTTTCAAAATTATTAATGCTTTTGAATCACATTTAATGAATTGAATTCAAAGCAATTCGTATTTCTTAAATCTTTTTAATAGTGAAAAAGAGTTTCGTTAAATTTTAAAAATTTTGAAAAGTAAAAATTTGTAAGTAATTTGGAATCATTTTACATTTAAATTTTTCTATGATATTTTTTTAATAGCAAAAATAGAGTTTCGTTGAGTTTTAAAAATGCTGAAAATGCATTTAATTACACTTAATTTATTTCATTAGAAACAATCTAAGTTTTCGTTAAGTCTGTTAAATAGTGAAAGTAGGGTTTCGTTAATTTCGTATGCTAAAATATTTATAATTTCTTATATCGAAACAAAGTTTTTATAGCAATAAAATTAATTAAAAAACGAAAATAAAGTTTCGTTAAGTTTTTTCATAAACACAAATATTAATATTTTTCTATTTTTTCAATTTTATAGATTGCAAAAATAATTTATTAAATATTCGTCAATAACGAGCTGTTTAAAAAATAAAGTTTCGTTAAGTTTTAAAAATTTAGAATTTTTTCAAATTAAGTAAAAATTAAAAATTTTTAAAAAATTTAGAATTTTTTGTTTTCCATCTCTGCATTTTAAAAATTATTCAATTAAGATTTGTTATTGTGTTGAAATTTCTAATATATATTGTGCTAATTGATCTAAATGATTCATTTGTTGTTATTATTATTTTTTTGCTTAATTTAATTTTAAAATGTTGGAATAATTACAACAAATAATTTGAAAAATTTAAAAAATTTTTAATAAATAAGAATTTAAAAAATTAAAAAAAACAATTTAAATTTTCAATAAATTTTATAAATTTCATTGAAAACAAATCTCTTTATTAATTCTCTTAAATATCGTTCTCACGTTTTATTAATTAATTATTAATTAATTTGTAATTAATTTTTTTCTTCTTTAAGAAGCTCAATAAATCTTAAATACATTTCTGCTCTTTTATTTTATTAACTAAACAGCTCATTTCTTATACTCTTTAGTTTTAATAGACTCTGACTCTCTTCTTGTTTATACACCTGAAAATGAGAGAGAAAAAAAATAAATAAATAAAAAAAATCAAAACAAATCATCAACACAATTTAAGTACAATTTGTACTCGTTTACATCTTTCCACTTTATAGTCAAACATCGTCTACTCATATCAATTGCTTTGTTTTTTTATTGTTGTTATTATTTTATTTTAGTATTTATTTTTTGTTGTTTTTAGTTTTTTATTATATAAAAACATTAAATTATATTGTTATTAATAAATTTACTTATTTTGTGTATACAGATAAATATTTTATTTATTTTTGTTGTTGTTGTTGTTTGTTGGATTTTTAAAGATTTAAATAATTAAATTAAATTTTAAGGAGGGAGCGAGAAGTAAAAAAGTTTGTTAATTTAGCGCTTTTTTTCTCTCTAAAGAGATTTTTGGGTATTTTTTGGAAAATGTTGAAGAAAGTTTTTTTCTTCTTTTTAATTTTATTTCTATATTGTGAAAATCCTTAAAATAAAAATAAAGTATAAATTTTCATTTGCTCCACCAAAGTTTTCGAGTTATAAGCACTTGAAGTTTCATTAATCAGATGGATTTTTTTCAGTTCTATAGTTAATGTTTGATAACAATATGGGTATCATTTAAAAGGTATTAATGAGACCTTTCTAATGAAATAAAAAATAATTTAAATTATTAACCCATTAAGAGATAAGATCCAATTTTATTATTTTTTAATATGACTTTTTCTATTAAAGTGCCAATAACTCCAAAAAGCATCCATATAACAAGAGTTTTATTTATGTCAATATTTGTAGAAATCAATCCAAGCTTTCATTTAATATCCATATCATACCCTTCAACCTTTTTGTAGCAAATATTTAACACTTCAAATACCTTTAAAAATTATAAATCCATAGTTTGCAATTTAATGGTTTGGGAGTATAAAATGGATATAAACTGAAAGCTTGAAGTGTCATGTATAAATCTCGTTACGAATGTAAATACCATTATGCCTTCCTGAGATATAAAAACTTTCGATTAAGAGATAACAGCCACATTTTTCCACAAAAGTTCCTACACCACAAAATGACATCTCTGGAGAGATATGTTCTTTCATATCAAAATTTTTAGACAACACTTGAAGCTATCATTTGATATTCATGTCATACTCTTTACCAACTTTAATCTTACGATATGAAAATATAAAATTGGCTAATAAATAATAAATAAAAAATCGAATACTTATTTTTATAGTTGCATATTTTTGGTATTTTATGGGTTAAGGGCATAATATCTGTATCAAATGAAAGGTTGAAGTGTTGTCTACAAGTTTTCCTATGAAGGCAAATAGCGTTATATTATACCTTTTGAAATATGGGCACATTTGTGAAAAGAAGTTATAGTAAACAAATAAGAATGCCGAATCTACCATACCCTCCACAACAAATGCGTGTGAAGTCAATATTAACACTCACATAGACACACACATAGACAGACAGAAGGACATAGCTAAATCGACTCAGATTTTGATTTGATGCAAGAATATAAATACATTATGGGGTCTGGGATGATTCCTTCGTTATTCCGTGTTACACACGGTGACAAAGTTAACCTCTTCACCACTTAGATAAAATATAAATAATACTCTGATTAAAATTTAAAAAAATATTGTGTTAGGATTTTTTTTGATCTCACTCCTTACATTTCTTAAGACTTTTAAGAAAAGTATATTTTATTTTTTAGTTTTTTTTTCAATTTAATTATAAATATGAAAAAATAACTTTTTCCTTTAAAAAAAGAACAAATTAATTTATTTTTCTTTTAAACACCATTAATGTACTCTTTTAATTCTCTTTTTCCTAAAAACGCCAGAACCAGGCCAATATTTGTCAAGAGTTTAATTTTCCCTCTCAAAAATAACAGAACTCTTGAAAATCAATTGGCATCACTGTTTATTTATTATTTATTATCTTTTACTCATTTTTTTGTGTGTGTTTTTTTCTCTTTATTTTTTTTTATTTATTTCGTTTATAATTTGTATAAAATTTGTTTTTATTAATTTTGTTATTGTTGTCGTTGTTTATTATAATAGTTATTGTTGGTGTTGTCGCTTATTTAATTTTAGTCATTTTTGCGAAATATTATTGATTAGTTTAGATAGTTGTTTAACATTTCGCATTTAAATAATTTTTATGTATAAGTGAGTTAAGTGTTAGTGTGAGTGAGTGAGTGAGTGTGTAAATATTTTTAAATTTGACTTTATAACTGAATACTGAATACCCCCTTCAACTAAAACAAGTAAATATTAATGTTTTTTGTTGTTAGTTTTATTTTTTTTTGCCATAACAATAACAACAACAAAAAACTTAGATAAATATTTACATACTCGTGTTTGTTGTTCATTCATTCCATTTTATAATTAATATGTGTTTGTGTGTGTGTGTGTTTTTTATTTGTGTATTTAAAATAAATATTGAAATATAAAGGTGAAGCCAACTGATGAAATTATTTAAAAGATAAATGAAAATAAATATAAAATTAAAACGAATTATAAAATTGAGATTTTTTTCTTTTAATTCATTCGTGTATTCATTTTTTTCTTTGCGATTTTGTTTATTTTAAATTTTAATATTCTGTTTTAATTGTTGTTGTATTCTCCAACACCACAAGTGGTAATGAGGGTATATTAACTTCATCATTCCCTGTGTAACGCCAAGATGGTCACATCTCAGATGTCATAAAACTCTTATATGAATATGAAGCAATTTAAATTAAAATGGTCACCAATATTTTCTAATTGTCTTGAATATCGGTCCATATTTTGCTACAACTGTATTTAAGTTTTGTTCCCGGTAACCAAATTAGTGGTAATTATAAATTATATTCAAAAATATGTTGCTATATTTCACTATAGAGGGCTTTACCGTAAACGATATTTAAGCTGATGAATGAATAATAAGTTTTTTTGCTTCAAAATAATTCATACAAAATTTTTGCATAAGATTTGTGGTGGAGGGTATTTAAGACTCGGCACAGCCGAAATTAGTATTCTTACTGGTTTTTATTTTCTACTTAATTATACTTTGTCGCGTGTTGTTGGTTATTTTGCATAATAAATTAAACAGCTAAACAGAGATGGAAAATTGAAAATTTGAAATAATATATATTCGAACTTAATTTCGAATTTTTTTCCATTCGTAGCTAAAATCTTTTTAATATCGAAAATGAGTCATAAAATAAATTATAATAATAAATTAATAATAAAATTTAATAAACAGATTAAGAGAACCGATTTTTTAACATTTTTGACTTGTTCGAACGTTCGAACGTAATTTCGAATTTTCTTTTTTTTAGCTAAAATCTTTCAAATCTTAAAAATTAATTATAAAAACTTTATAAATAAATCGATAATTGATTTTTAACATGTATTTGTCATGTTCGAATACTCGAATTTAATTTCGAAAATTTCAATTTTAAGCTAATAACAAGTAAATGTTATCAATTCTTGCTAAAAAACAACAAATAAATTAAATATAAAATTCTTAACATGTTTTGGACCTTATTCGAAATTTCGAATTTAATTTCGAATAAAATTTTTTAAGCTAAAATCAAGGGAACTTAAGAAATTTACTAAAAAAATAAAGAAAAATCGAAAAATTGATTTTTAAATTCTAATTCAATTACATTTCAATTTGTTATAATCTAACGACTTAAATATAATTTCGAATTATCGGAACTTAACTAAATTAAAAAACCTTCGAATTAATTTTTAAATAAATTATTAAATTAATAATTATTTTTTTTCGAATGATTTAACGAAAATTTGAGAACTTAATTTTGATTTTTCGAACTAATATTTCGTTAAATTGTTATTATCGTAATTTGTGGTAAAGTTATTTTAGAAAATAATGTTCGAATTTTCGAACATAGTTTATATTCGAAAATATATGTTATATGTAAAAAATTAATAATAAATTCTAAAAATTAAATTAAAATTTTTATTTTTTTATATAAATTTCTTTTGTCGAAATATGAGAATTTTATTCAAATAAAATTTAAACAAATAAATTAAAAAAAAAAATAAAAAAAAAAAAAAATATTTTTTATTAAGTTTAAATTAATTTTAGTTATGTTCGAAATTTCGAACTTTAACTAAAATTTATAAAAATAATGTTCTTCTGTTAAAAAATTCAAACATATGGATAAAAAATATTTATATAAAAATAAATGCTATAATTTTATATAATATAGTTATATTTGAATTCTTCGAACTTAATTTCGAATTTTCGATTTTAATGAAATCGATTGAAATGTGTAAAACAAATAAAAAATGTGATAAATATTTAAACAAAAAATGATTTTTCGAATTTTGGCTATGTTCGAAATTTAGAACTTTAAGCAAAATTTTCCAAAAATAATATTTTACAATAAAAAAGTAAAAAAATGAATAAAATTATGTTATTATAGAAATAAATGCTTAAATTCTTTATTATATAGTTAAGTTCGAAATTTTCGAACTTAATTTCGAATTTGAAATGAAATGAAATGAAAATTTGTTGAAACTGCAATAATTTATTAAAAAATTAAATGATTTTCGAAAATATTAATTTTTTGTCTTAGTATTGGAATAAAATGCCCCCTTTCGTTCCACTATTTAATCCATCGGTTTTATAAATTATCGTTCTCTTTTTTGTGAATTTTAATCCGATTTAAATTTTGCACTTTAAAAATACCTTAAACAAATAATTGTTTTATAAAAAATAAAAACAAAACGATGAAAATTAAAGATAAAAGTAATACAAAAAGAATAATAAATGAATGAATGAATAAATGAATGGAAAGAAAGAATGAAAGAATATGAACTGAAATTCACCGGTAATTAACGTTCGTAATATAACATTAACAAAAAAAGTAAAAAAGGTTAAGTTTGGTTATTTGATACCCTACATCACATTGTTGGTTATAGTGGCAGCTAACAAAAAGTAATGAACCCCCCTCGTATAAAGTTATTTTTTAATTTATGCTTAAGAGTGCATTATACTGGTACTAAATATCCATGTATGATTAGTGCGTTCTAAAAGGATTTTTTATGTACTGACCCTCGTAAAAATTCGCACATCCATATTTGCTTACATTTGTCTTGATTTAACCAATTCTTATTACAATGCCAATGTATATGTGAGAATTAAGCCCTTAAAAGTGATATTTGGAAGCGGGATTGTCTGAGACCTATGAGAAATATGAGAATTATGGATTTTGATTTGATGCAGGAATATAATCATATAATGGAGTCCTAGATGATTCCTTCTTAGCATTACACACGGTATGACAATGTTAATATACCCTCTTCACCACATATGATGGTGTAGGGTATACAAATTGTTGTAAATAAATAAAAAAATAATAAATAATTTTGTTTTATTTTTATTTTCATTTCAAAATCTCTTTCATTTTTTAAATCGTTTTGTTTGTTGTTGTTTATTATTTCACATTTTATTGTTGTTTTTAGTGTTATAAACAATTTGGGTGTGTGAGCGGTTTAATTTTTGTTGTTAAATTTTTATCGGCAAAAAAATATTAAAAAAAAGTAAATAAATAAATATAATTTTTATTGATTTTTATGGAAAAACATTTATTTTATTTTTATTTTATTTATTTTTCGAAAAAAAAAACATTAAAAAATCAAATTTTATGGTTGAATATTTAAGCAGATTTTTTTTGGTGTTAATTTATTAATAATTTATTTCCTAAGTGTGCGTGTGTGTTTGCGTGTAAGTGTATTGATTTTAAAATTTATTATGTTTATTTTATGTTTTTATTGTTTTTAACTTTATATTTCCATAAAAATTAAAAAAAAAAACTTATTTAAACGGGAGATTTAAATTTTAGTCATTTTCAGATTATTTGATTTATTTTCAAATTACTACAAATGTGTGTGTGTGTCTGTGCGTGTTTGTGCTTGTTTGTGTTTTATTTTTTATTGATTTTTTTACATTAATAATAATTTATTTAAAATTGTTATTTAAATGTCAACGTGATTAGAAATTTATAAATAATGATTGTTAAGGAATCAAAACGTTATTTTATAAATTGTTATTATTACAAAATGGAATTAATTAAAAAAAACAAACAAAAAACAAAGGGTTAAAGTTATAATAAATAAAGTGATTAAAATTAATGGCTCTATTCTAGACGATAATCAAGATTTTAGACCAGTTTGTTATATTAATTTCAAACTTATAAAATCAGTTTAGAAAACAATTATTTAAACAGAAGTCTGGTTAGTAAACTAAATTTAAGAATTAGTTTAGAAATTTAGACTTTAGACGTGTTTAGAAAACAAGTTCAAAGACTACACTGAAGTCTATTTCAAAAGTTAGACTTAAGTCTAATTTGGAAACCAGATTTAGTTCTAATATAGAAACTAAACGAAAGTCTAGTTTATAAATTAAACTAAAGATTAGACAACAGTCTAGTCTATAGTCTAGACAACAGTCGTAGTCTATAGTCTAGACAACAGTCGTAGTCTATAGTCTAGACAACAGTCGTAGTCTATAGTCTAGACAACAGTCGAGTCGTAGTCTATAGTCTAGACAACAGTCGTAGTCTATAGTCTAGACAACAGTCGTAGTCTATAGTCTAGACAACAGTCGTAGTCTATAGTCTAGACAACAGTCGTAGTCTATAGTCTAGACAACAGTCGTAGTCTATAGTCTAGACAACAGTCGTAGTCTATAGTCTAGACAACAGTCGTAGTCTATAGTCTAGACAACAGTCGTAGTCTATAGTCTAGACAACAGTCGTAGTCTATAGTCTAGACAACAGTCGTAGTCTATAGTCTAGACAACAGTCGTAGTCTATAGTCTAGACAACAGTCGTAGTCTATAGTCTAGACAACAGTCGTAGTCTATAGTCTAGACAACAGTCGTAGTCTATAGTCTAGACAACAGTCGTAGTCTATAGTCTAGACAACAGTCGTAGTCTATAGTCTAGACAACAGTCGTAGTCTATAGTCTAGACTACAGTCGTAGTCTATAGTCTAGACAACAGTCGAGTCGTAGTCTATAGTCTAGACAACAGTCGTAGTCTATAGTCTAGACAACACTCTTATTCTATAGTCTAGACAACACTCTATTCTATAGTCTAGACAACACTCTATTCTATAGTCTAGACAACACTCTTATTCTATAGTCTAGACAACACTCTATTCTATAGTCTATAGTCTAGACAACACTCTATTCTATAGTCTATAGTCTAGACAACACTCTGTTCTATAGTCTATAGTCTAGACAACACTCTATTCTATAGTCTATAGTCTAGACAACACTCTATTCTATAGTCTATAGTCTAGACAACACTCTATTCTATAGTCTATAGTCTAGACAACACTCTATTCTATAGTCTAGACAATACTCTAGTCTATAGTCTAGATAACAGTCCTAGTTTATAGTCTAGACAACACTCTTATTCTATAGTCTAGACAACACTCTATTCTATAGTCTAGACAACACTCTATTCTATAGTCTAGACAACACTCTTATTCTATAGTCTAGACACTCTATTTATAGTCTAGACAATATGAAGTTCTAGAATATAAATTATAGTCTTTGCTTTAATCAAAACACTAGTTGTTCCCTTTGTTTAATTTAATATTTTAATTAATTTAATTATAATTAATTTGTCTACGCCTTTTTTGTTGATTTGTTTATTTAATCTTCTTTTCCTTTTCTTTGATTTTTCTTGAGATTATTTTTGAAATATTTTAAAAATAGTTACCCTGTATTTATTTATTTATTTATTTATTTATTTATTTATTTATTTATTGTATTTCTTTATGTCTGCTTTTGTTTTATTTTATATTTTTTGTTATTTAAATTATTTTCAACCTCAAATCTATCTGTATGTCTTTATGTCATTATGTCTGTCTCTCTGTCCATCTCTGCCGGTCGTCGGTCGGTGTATATATCATAATTTTTTTTCAAGGTGACATAATTGTTTGTACATGTGTGTCGGTGTGTTTGCAAACGCATGTGTGCGTTCGTTGTTGTCTTCCAACTATTTTTTATGTATCTATTGTTTCTTATTGTTGTTGTTTTTAAATATTTTGGTTTCTATTTGTTTTTTTTTTCAACTAATAAAAATTAAAAAAAAAAATACATATAAACTATAATTTATTATTAAAATTAGTTTAATTTTATGCATAAACAATAATAAAAAATACAAAAAACATAAATAATAAAAATTTAATGACAGAAACAAATCTCATAAGAGAATGTAAATAAATACAGAGTTGTACTAAAGAAAAAACAATAATGACAATTTAGCGGTTAATTAGTTAAAATATAAGAAGTTTGTTGTTAATATTAACTAGTTTTTTGTTGTTGTTGTTTTTTTCAATTCTATTAAAAACGCTCTTACTACACCATACATTTTATGGATTTTTATTACATTTAACTGCTGAATAATAATAAAAAAACTCTTAAGTGTTATTTAAAGAAAAAAACGCCATAAAATGTTTATTTTAGAGTTTTTTGTATAGAGATCATTAATTAATGGATTATAGACATTTTAATCACCTCTAGTAAATATTCTCAAGCTTCTTTATAAAATATATATAAAAACACAATAAAAGCAAATAAATTTGTATAATGACTCGTTACGAACATGTTTAAATTTGGGTTAATTGTCATTCACCATAAACAGTCAGTCAGTCTGTCAGCCAATCCATCGCACAGTGTTTCAAGTGAAAAATGAAATATGTAACTTTCGAACGAATAGTCCGATATTAATGACCACTATCACATAGTGACACATGGAAAGTTTAAGTTGGACAAATTATATATCAATGTAGAGGAAATTGTGTCTATTTCTCAAAAATCTATAATACTCGTTCCACAAAGACTTTAAAAAATTCCCAAAATTTTCTATTACCAAAAATAGAATAATTTTTTTTTATTCCGGCTTTGTGATTCGAGAAATTAAGCAAGAAATTATTAATTTGAGAAACTCTGGTTCTACCAAAATTTTAATTTAGAAAATCCTATAAGATTTTGACCTGCTAAAATATTAAATATCTCTTAAACTAGAACAGCTAGCCTAACTATACGGCCTTCACTAGATATCAAATTATATAAATATTTTTTTCAGATATAAAGAATCAGGATTTTTTGAAATATATTTTTATGACCCGAGTTGATCAATTTTGGGCCAAGGTGGACTGAACTCCATTATTTCCACAAAGTCTAAACTCGAAACTAATAGTCACCTGCTCATCTACTTTCACTAAGTACAATTTCATTAAAATTGACTTAACGTTCGGAAGCTGCAAATTTGTTTTCCAATTTATTTTTCAATTGAAACACTGTGCATCAGTCATTTCAACACATTAAATCAATTTTTCTATATATGTACATATATATACATATCTTTTATTATACATATGTACTTGTGTATTACAGATATATTCACCCCATCACCATCACCATCATAATTATCATCATCTAATCGTTTCAAATTCTTCTCTAGTTGTTGTTGTTTTTTAATGTTATTTTACATCTATTTATTTTCTATTTCTTATAAATTGTTTTATCTTAATTTGCTTTTAATTTAATACACTTCAAAATGCCACTCAGTCATTCATTCATTTAGTCAGTCAGTCATTCATTCAGTTCCATGTCAATAAACAACTAAATTCTTAATACCCCGACTTGGATCTTTTCTCTTTATTTGTTTGTTTAAATGTTTGTTCAGTTCGTGTGTGTGTGAGTGTATGTATTCGAATATGTTTCTATTTATTGCATGTGTATTGTAATTGTGATTTTTTTTTTGGTTTTGCTTTACTTCGCTTTAGCCACATTTTTTAATCAATCATCTCATACTCAATTTAGTTTTCAGTGTTTAAGTCGTTTTTGTAAAATGTTTTCACGCTTTTCGTTGTTGTTTATTTATTTTAGTCTGTTCAATTTGTTGTATTTGTTGTTGTGTTTTGTTAGTTTTCAGTTTAGCCAGTTTGTTGTTGGATTTTTTTGCAATTATGTCGCTAAGCAGATGCTTAAAGGAATGAAAATAATTGTTTAATATCTAAAATTTGAAAATTGTAACTAAACTTAAGATTAAACTCCTGGTTAAACCCAACTCCTGGTTTAAACTCTGGTTTAAGTTATGCTTAAAATTTTAGTCTTAATTCTAGTCTAAATTTAGACTTAACTATAGTTTAAACATGAGTTAAACTATAGTTAAACTGCAGTTTAATCCTAAATTACACTAAAGCTTAAATGTATGCTTAAATATAGCTTAAACTTTAGTTAAACTTTGTTTAAACTTTAGTTAAACTGTGGTTTAAAATTTTAAACTTTAGTCCAAAATAGTATAAACTCTAAAAATCTAAAATCTTTTGTGGATTCAAGTCTTATTAATTAAACTTAGCTTAAACTTTAGGTTAACTATAGTTTAAACATGAGTTAAACTATAGTTAAAGTGCAGTTTAATCTTAAATTACACTAAAGCTTAAATGTAAGTTTAAATATAGCTTAAACTTTAGTTAAACTTTGGTTAAACTTTAGTTAAACTATGGTTAAACTTTTGTAAAACTATAGTTTAAACTTAAGTTAAACTATTTATAGACTAGAGTTTAAACCTTACCTAAGGCTATATTTTCATAATATTGTTATACTGCAGTTTAAATTAAACTATAACTTACAATTTAGTTCAACCACCATTTAAATTTAAGCTTAACTATAGCTTTATTAACTTTGTTTAAACTTAGTTTAAATTATAGCTTAAACTTCAGTTCAATTATTTTAAAACTATATTTTAATCTCTTGTTAAACTATTGTTGTTTTTTTAGTTTATTAAACCAAACAATTGTTTAAAATTTAGTTAAATTATTTTCAAAATTTGAGTTGAACTGAAAGTTTAATCTGGAGTTAAAATTTTGTTTAATTTTTTGTTAAACTTGATTTTAATTGTTTAAACTTTTAGTTTAAGTAAAGTTTAAACTCTAGTTGAAGTGAAGTTTAGTCTTAAAATTAAAATGCAGTTTAATTTTAAGATAAAATATAATTTAAACTTTAATTTATTTTCAGTTTAACTGGAGTAAAAGGTTTTCCTTAGTTTTCTTTTTTTAAGTTAAACTGTGGATGAATTTAAAATTAAAAAATATTAAAAACTCGATTTAAACTTTTAGTTTAATTTGAGTTAAAGTTAATTTTAAACTTAAGTTAAATTGTAGAAAGTTTCAATATTTTTCAAACTGCAGTAAAAACTTTATTTTAAAATTTCAATTAAATTTTGCTAATCTGTAGTTAAAATGTGTTATCTGATTTGAATTTGGCTATATTTATTTAAACTACAGTTAAACTTTGACTTACTTAATTAAGATTAACTACTTTAAAAATATCGATTAAATGAACTCAATTAAACTTTTATTTGAATTTCAATTTATCTTTAAATTTAAACTTAAGTTAAACTGTAGTTTAATTTTAAATTAAAAATCGTTAAAACTTTATTTATTAGTAAAGATTAACGTACGATTTTAAATATCGAATAAATGAACTCAATTAAACTTTAGTTTGAACTTCATTTAAATTTTATTTTAAACTTTAATTTAAAATTTAAGTAAATTTTATTTAAACTACAGTTAAACTTTAATTTAACGATAAATTACGTTTAAAAATATCGATTAAATAAACTCAATTAAACTTTATTTGAATTTCAAATTTAAACGTAAGTTAAACTGTAGTTTAATTTTAAACTTTAAATAAATTTAATTTTAATTTAAACTTCAATTAAACGTTAACGAAGTTTTAAACTATTTATCTCATTAACTTGGTTTCGTTAACATTTTCTTTATTCTTTTTAAACTCTGTTCGGAAAACTTATTTGTTTGTTGTTTTAAATTTTCTAACACTCATTCGCCACCAAAACCATTTTAATATCTAAAAAAAATCACAACAAACAAAAGAAAATCAACTCAATTATACACACACACACACACTCATACATACGAAAAAAAATCAACAAACTGCAACATATTTTCCCACTTCTTTTAGTTGTTGGCCAACAATGTTTTTACGCTCTCTCTCACTTTATTAATTTCAATTACAACAAATTTGTGCCAAACTAAATCAACACAACAACAACAGCAACAATAACAAAACATGGTTAAACACAAGAGCAAAAACCACAACAATAAAAAAAAAAATAAAACTAAAAATTGCAACAAATCGCGTACAGTTGACAAGATTAACAAGCTTTACCACCATCGTCATTATTATTATCATGCTCTACAACATGATACATACAAACATACGAAACAACACATAAAAAAACCATCATTACATTATACAAACTTATAGTTTTTTTCTTTGTTTTTATTTTTATATTGCACATGCATGCTTATGTTTATAAACATATACACATACAATCATACATAAACTGTCTTATATATTAACTAACCCCACAACCTGGTTTTTTTTTGGTTTGATTTTAAAGAAAAAAGAGTAAGTTATTTTATTGTTGTTATTAACTAATATAAACCCACCTCCCTTTTCTTTCTTAAGGCTTATTATTGATACTCCTTTTTGATTACGGGTTTTTATGCTCTATACGATTTTTTCACTCCTGAGTTTTTTCTTTAAGTTTATAAATAAAGACTCTGTGTTTTAGAAAATTCACCTCTCTCTCTTTCTCTCTCTTATTTGAGGGGGATTATTATGATTTCTTGTTGTTAATGCACATGCAGTTTTTTTGTTACTCATAAAAAAACCGTTTGCTTTCTTTTTTTACTCATGAATTAAAAAATGAGTTAAATTTGAAAAGAGAGAGAGAGAGAGAGAGAAATTTTTTCATTAAAAAAACTTAAAGAAATTTATTTATTTATTTATTATTATAAATTAAAATTTTATTAAATTTATTAAAACTCTTTAAAAAAGATTTAAAATAATAAGAAGATTTTCCTTCTCTCTCTAATAGTTTTTGAGATATAGAGTCCTAAAGTTCAGATATACTGACCGATTTTTCTCTTTTTATAGCTTATGTATATTAGCAATATGGGTATCATTCGAGAGGTCTCGCAAAGGTCTTTCGTATGATATATAGAATGTATTATATCATTAACCCTTGTGAAGTCAAATGACATTTGTATGAATTTTTTCTAGAACTTTTTTTAAAAAAGTGATTTTATCTCAAAATATATCGATATAACAGGACTTTATTTATAACAAAACTTATAAATAACACTTCAAGCTTTCAAATGATATACATATTACAACATTAACACATTAAATAGCCATAAATATGGGCTTTCAAAAGGCATTTTTATGATTTTTCCCAGGACTTTTTCCAAAAAGTGCTAATATCTCATAAATATTTTATTACAAAAGAATTTTAATTAAATCAAAACCTATAGGCAACAGATCAAGCTTTCATATGATATACATATTACTACATTAACCCATTAAATAACCATAAATATTTGATTTCAAAAGACATTTTTATGATTTTTCTTAGGACTTTTTTTCAAAAAATTCTAACATCTCAATCATAATGGATATAACGGTATTTTATAACAAAACTTGTAGACAACACTTAAAGCTTTCGTATGATAACATATTAAAACATTAACCCTTTACATGCCTAAAATGTTAGAGTTCGAAGTTTTGATTTTATAATTTGTTACAAGATCTTAAAAAGTGTTATAAAAGTGCTTTTTTCTCTCGGAACGGATTAATGAGAACATAAATTTTATATATCATTGAAAAGGCATTTTCAAACACTTTTAACTGATATCGATATTTTATTTTCACATATTAAAAAATGCAAATATTTATCAATTCAATTATTCATATAAATTTTATAAGATTATATTTTTAAAAGTGAAATATTTTTGGTATTTAATGGGTTAATGTAAATGATATTGGTGTCATGTGAAACCTTAAAATGTTATCTTTAAATTTTGATATAAAAGAAAGTATAGTCATATCGATAAATTTTGAGTTAAAGACAGTTTGGTAAAAAATGTCAAGATAGAACTTTATAAAATTGAATCTTGCTCTGGAATGGGTTAAGGATATTATATTTTTATACATCACTGGATAGGACTTCAAGAGACCTTTCCAAAAAGATCGATATTTTAAATATCGATTGTATATAAAATAAAACAATTTCAAGACCTTAAATCTCGCAAACTAATAAAGAGAGGAAAGATAATTTGAGTATTAAATTATTTTGCTTATTATTTTTTTCTTTTTGTTTATAAAATTATTAAAAAAAAAATCACCCCAAATTATTGTTCCCCCTCCCCATCTTCTTTAGATTCATAACACCCATAAACATACTGAAATAAAACACAACAAATAAAATATAAATTGATACATGTTTAGTCATAAAACACAAACACACTTACACTTACACTCTCATACTTATTTACTTATACACTTTAAATTTAACTTTAAACGTCGTCATCATTATTATTATTATCATCATTATTATTAACCTAAAACATCATTATGACATTTATTATTATTATTTTAATTATTTACTTATGCTTCTTGTGTTGGTCAAACGCCCCCTTCTTCTGTTTTAAAGGTTTTTTTTATTCTCTTCTTTTTAACTTAAGATTATTGCGCTTTAAAAGAAATATACAACAACAAAAAAATAAAACATGTCTCCCCTTATTAATTATTTGGATTTTCTTATTTATCCAGCCACACACAGTGTTTCAAATTAAAAAAAAGGAAATGGAAATAAATCTATAATTTCAGAATCACTAAACCGATTTCCAATTCAATTTTACATAGTGATAGTAGAGGTGTAGGCGAATTTAAGTTTTGAGATGGGATTATGTGGTCGGTCCACAGATCTTCACTAGAATACAAGGAATCTGGATCGTTTTAAATATTTTTATGAGCCAAGTTGGCCAATTTTAGGACACTGTGAACCGACCACCGTTAGGTTCACAGAGTCCAAATTCAAACTCGCCTACAATTCTACTATCACTTTGTAAAATTTCATTAAAATCCATTTCATTTTCATTTGAAACACTGTGCCACATTAACTAGTAATTTATTTCTCTTTCCCCATTTC
Source organism: Cochliomyia hominivorax (assembly GCA_004302925.2). Lineage (NCBI taxonomy): Eukaryota > Metazoa > Arthropoda > Insecta > Diptera > Calliphoridae > Cochliomyia > Cochliomyia hominivorax. The sequence goes on along the minus strand of PYHX02000467.1, from coordinate 9,193,528 downwards.
AACACTTTTTAATTACTCTTAAGAAAAAAATGAACACACTCACACATATATAAACTACTTACACCACATCTATACATCATCATAACAACACATTCTCTCTTAACTCACATCCTAAATCTTCATCATCATTAAACATCAACTAAAAAAACCAACACCAACACCACCACCACACTACACTCTACAGCCCACAGCAACAATAACAACTTTAATTTTTTGTTGGCATAAAGAAACTTCACCAAAATAAAACAAAAGACAAAATTAAAAATGAAAAACTAATAAATGAAAATTACTTTTTTTCTTTCTCTTTTTCTTCAAAAACTTCATCATCATTATCATCGCCAACTTCATTATGTTGACAACGTCTACAATTTTTGATGAAAAATTTAGAAAACTTTCTTGAAAAACAAACAAAAGAAAGAAAAACAAAAGGGAAAAAGAAAATGCGCAAAAATATAAAGTTTTTAACTATAACAATAGCAATACAACAACAACAACAAGAAAAATAAGCGTCATAAAATCATTAAAATACGCAGCAGCAATTTTTAAGAAGAAGCACAGTAGCAACAACAACAAAAAGAAATCAACCACTTAAAAAAAGGTTAAAAAGAAAAGAAAATCCAATAAAAAAAAACTAACAACCAGAAAAAAAAATAAAAGCAAACTGCGTAACACAACAACAATAAAAGCAACAACGAAGAAGAAAAATTTAAATAACAACAAAAAAAAAAAAAAGAACGAGGTGAAAAATCACTAAACATCAAAAAAAGCAACAAGAAGAAAAAAAAATACCTTAAGAAAATCTCTCTCACAACAAGCGACAAGGAAAAGTTGTTTCATTTTCTTCTGATTTTCCCATAAATGTATTCGTTTCATAGTTCTCGTTCGTTTGCAAATGAGTGTTTTAGTTGTTATTGTTGTAATTCTCTTGTACTGAAACTTAACTACTGAAAGTTGAAAAACCACTTAAAGGAAAAATCACAACAAATATTTTCCCATACAAAAGAAAAAAACAACAACTACAAGAACAACCTTAAAGAAAATAAAATAACAAGAAAAAGTAAGTAAAAAAGAATTCATTGAGTATCCCCAACAGAAAAGAAAATAAATAAAAAAATTAAGAGAGTGATTTTAGTTTTTGTATTTTGCACTTAAATAAAAGAGAAATGAATATTTTCTTTTTAGTTTATGTAATAAGAGAAAATTGCCACCCATTTTAGATGGTGGGAGATGCAGTTTGGTGATAACAATAAAAAAGCACGTGCAAAATAATAAAGAGAAAATAATTTTTAAAGAGAATTTTGAGTTACAAATAAAATAACAGTGATGTTAACTTAATTTTTTTATTAATTTTTAAATGATTTATTTAAACAAATAAGAGTGCTAAAATCGGCTATGCCGAATCTTTAATACCCTCCACCACAAATCACACATACACTCACAGAAGTATAAAATCTATAACACTCAACACTTAATGAGTGATAAAATTACTTATATTTTTGGTTATAATTTTTTTTCTACTGAACCGATTTTGATAATTTTTGGAATGTTAATAAAGCACATAAAGCCTAATATTACGGCATAACATCATTCTAATTTGTCGATTTATCATTGACAATTTTAAGAAAGTTCTTCACTTGAACATGAGGTTGTCTCAGTTATCGGTCTATATATCTTAAAATACTGAAGCGATTTTGCTGATTTAAAATAGGAAACTTCTAAAGACTATAGCAAATATTCTGACCAAATTTTATGGAGCTCTATCAATGTGTCAACAAAGGACAGGCGAGCAGACGGACATAGCTTAATCGACTCAGATTTTGATTTGATGCAAGAATATATATACAAGAAAATATATACAAGAATATACATTATGGGGTCTGAAATGATTCCTTCTTAGCGTTACGCACGGAATGACAAAGTTATTACGTGTGGTGGAGGGTAATAAGAATTGATAATAAAATGTTATCAATTTTTTCATAATATTTTTTTAATTAAGAAAATAAAGTTTCGTTAAATTTTTAAATTTTCTCCAAAATTGCCGATTTCATTTCATTAAAGTTTCGTTAAGTTTTTAAAATGGCCTAGAATTAAATATTTTTAACGATTATCTACTAACAAAGATAATTATTTTTTGAGAAATTCCAATAAATTTTTTCGTTAACTATTTTATTGTTTAAAAATAAAATGTCGTTAAGTTTTAGTAATGTACAAAAATTACATTTGTTTAGTGATATTTATAGTTAATAAAGTTGTTAAAGCAATTTTTTATAATTATTTCGGTGAATATTTTTTGTTGTTAAAAATAAGGTTTCGTTTTGTTTTAAAAATATCCAAAAAAATTTAATAATTTTAGAAGAAGATCAAGTCTTTTAACTGTTTTTTTTTCATTTTTGGTTAAATATTTTTTGTTGTGAAAAATAAAATTTCGCTAAGTTTTGAAAATGTGCAAAAGTTAAAAATAGTTAATGATTTTGAAAAAAGTTCAGGGATTTTAAATAATAATATAAAAATATTTGGTTAAATATTAAAAAATGAAGTTTCGTTAAGTTTTAAAAATATCAAATATTAAAAATTTGCATCTAATATTTATGATTGGGGAAAAAGTACATTCGTTAAGTTTTGAAAAGGTTTAAACATTTAATATATGGAGTAATTTTGTTAATTCATTATAGGAATTTATAAAAATATGCAACAAAATTTTAGGTAAATATTTCTGGTAGGAGAATATATTTCGTTAAGTTTTTTTTTTAATAACTAAAATAATACTTTCCTGTTGATTTATATTGTAAATGTCGGATCCTAATATTAGGCATAATATTTACCTTGAGAAGCCTTTTGCGAAAAAATGTTAAAGTTTCGTTAAGTTTAGTTTAAAAATTAGTGAAAAACATATTAAAATTTCTTTAATTTAGAAAGTTTTAAATTTGGTTTGAAAAATGTAACAAAATTTTTTCATTAAAAAGTTTTTATTTTCTGATATTTTCTTAAATTTTTGTAATTTAAATATTAATTAAATATTAAATTAATAAATATTATTATTTTTAATAATTTAATTAATAAATTATTTAAATATTTAAATATAATGAGTTTTTTGTAAGGGATCAAATAAAACGCTGATTATTTAATAAAATCGCTTTGACTGGCAACACTTTTTGTTATTTGTCATCCTTAATTATTGTGCTCTTTTGTTTTGTTATGGAAAACTCTCTTAGTTTTGTTTTTCGTTAAGTTCATGGGATAAATTAAATGTGATGAAATAATTACACTGTACTTTATACAATTTGATCTAAAAAGGTGTTTTATTTAATTTTAAAGGCTTCAAACTACAAGCAACAATAACTACAATAACAGCAACATTTATAAAGGTGATATTTTTGGTGGTGGTGGTCACGCAACATATAACAAAACAACCAACCAACCAACCCAGAAAAAACCAAAGAACTCAAAGAGAAGAAAAAGTATTTCGTTAAGAAAAAAAGCAGCTGCATTTTATTTACACACACTCACACACGTTCATTTAAACAACTACAACAAAAAGCAAGAGGGCAAAAAAAAATCAACAATAAATAATTACAATAATATTGTTGCACATTCCTTTAAGAAAACAAAAAGAGAAAGAAAGAAATAATATTTGTTGAGAAGAGTGAAGAGAGAGTGAGAGTGTCAATGTAAAAAAGTCTTACAAGAAAAGTAATTAAAGAGAGCGAATATAAAGTATTTTGCTCATAATGTTGTAAAGTTTTCTTAAATCAGAAAAGAAAACAAAAAAGAAGAGAAGAAAAAAAGGAACAAGAAAAGAAAAAAACAACACAACATTGTTGATTGTCCTCTGGAGAATTGAAGAGCATTTAGTTTGCCAAAGAATAACAACAAAGCAACATGGTTAGACGAGTTTAGGCAAAAGATGAAAAAGAGGATGTCAAATAAGTGTGCGTGTGTTTGTTTACAAAATTCTCATTCTTCCTTTTTCTTTAACTTGATAAATACTTGAAATATAAGAAAAACAACAACAGCAACAAAAACTTTATAAAGTTTTTTTTATAAAAAAAAAACAAAAAAACGTGAAAATTAAAAAAAAAAACATAAACAAAAACAAAACGAAAAAAATTACGCGCCAAATGCAAACAATAAATTTATTATGGGTCGTTCTAAGTTTCCCGGGAAACCATCTAAATCGATTAATCGCAAAAGGATAAGTGTTTTGCAATTAGACCCAAACAATTCTTTAACCGGAGCATCTACCACAACAACAACTACAACCACAACTGCACCAGCGGCAGCAGCAGCAACATCAGCTTCCACCTTAGCAAACTCAAATGCAGGAAGGGCATCAACACCGGCAAATGCGAATTCAAATGCAGCCACAGCGGCTAATAATGCCGAAGATGAGGAAGAGCAAAAGAAAACGGAGGAAAATTTAAATTACGATTCTGTGGAGTATGAGAAACGTAAAAATGGTAAAAAAGAAGATGACGACGATGAGGATGAACGGGGTGGCTGCAGAAGAGGACAGGAAAATGGTGGTGGGGCGGGAAGTAGTGGCTTAAATGGTGCTAATGCTAGAAATATGAATGGAAGAGCCTCCAACCAACAACAGCAACAGCAAACAACAAACTCTTATGCTCAACAACAAACCGATAAAACGGAAAATCTATCAAATTGCCATAAACACAACTCTCTAGATTCCAAACATAATGTAAAAGAATCTCTGGAAATTTCAACAGCAGGAGCGGGAGCTAAAGATTTGAAAAAGCATAATAATAATTCCAGTTTAACAAATTTTCCCTCGAAACGTCCATGTAAAAAATTTAAAAATTTAAATATAAATAAACCAGAAGTTATGTTACCTTCATCCAGTAAATTAAAATTACAGCAACAACAACAACAGCAGCAGCAGCAACAACAACAAGATAACAAATCCTCACCCGCCTTAACCGCCTCTCTTGATAATAATAATTTTCCCACAGCAAATTTACAAAATGAAATACCAACCACTACAACAATAAATAATGAAATGTTGTCATTATCCACCACAACAACAACAACAGTCGCCTGTTCCTCAGTATCAGCCACAGCAACAGCAACAACTACATCCTTAAATTCCCCCTCTACAAATGTAGCATCACCTAATGCAACTCGTACATCATTGACAACAACTTCGTCGTTCTCCTCCTCCTCCTCGTCCTCCTCTTCCTCTTCTACGTCTTGTAATATTAATGAATATCATAAATCTGTTAATCATAATAATACCATAGATCAGCAACATGATCAACAACAACAACAGCAACATAATGATCATAATGATAATATTAATAATAATAATAATGATGATGATGTTAATAATGGTGATAATGATGTTGACGTTGAAAATTCCAGTTTGACATTTCCTACAACCAGCTCTTCTTCATCATCTTCCTCACATCACCATGAGTTGATGATCATGGTAAGTTTTATTATTTTGTTTGTGTTTATTTTTCATATTTTGGTTTTTCCTTATGAGAAACTGATCAAAGAAGAAGAAAAAAAAAACAAGAAAATAACAAAAATCTTGTCAGTTTTAAGAGAGTGATGATGTAAAAATATTATTATATAGAAATTTTTATGATTGATTTCAACAAAAGTCAGATCTAAAATTGTGATCTAATGAAAATGACTTGCAAAATTGTGTCTTAACTATTCTTGGAATTATTTTGATACGATTTTTGTGGAGTTTTATAACGATGATGGTTGGTCAAAATTAAAGAAGACAGTTTGACGATCTTAATTTTTGCTCCTCCTGAATTGATCGTAAATGATCTCAACATTTTAATAAAAATGGGGAATTGTTTGACAGAAGTTAACCTCTCACAAAATGGATTTATAACTTATCCTCGCAATGCTAATCTAATTTTATCCGAATTACCCTTGGAAATTCTCAGAAGATTTCCTAATTAAAATGCTTTGCAAAACAGGGAAACTGAACCCCGAACTTTGATAACGTACTACTTTTTCCCCTTTTAATTTCGGTCGTTAAGAACTCTTCTTATATTCTTTAAAGGATTACGTGAAGAAGTTAAGTGATCATGTAGAAAATATGTAGACTTGTCCAGTTTTTGTCTCCAGTTTTAAAATCTAAAAAGAAGGAGAAAACTTCTGGAAACAGGAATGAGGAAACCATTTTTTGTTCTAGATTCTGAACAGATGAAATTTGATTATTCCCCCAAATTACAATTTCCATTAGAGGCAGGATTTGATGTCATTTTACCAGTTTCTATTTTCGAAAGAAAACACGTTTGAGATTTTTTTGACAGTATGCCGGAATCGGTACTTCCAGTTTCAAAACCCTTTTAAGAATCCCAAAAAAGTTATTCTGCAAGTACACAGCTCATTCTTAAAAGTTTGTGATTTTGTCTTTTATTAAATTTAGTGAAAGATAGTCGCGTGATTTTTAGGATTCAGAGTTATATCGCTAAGGTGAGACTCCAAGAAGTCACTAACCAATATTATGATTCTGGTCAAAATTGATTTGTAAAAAATAGTTTTTACTTAATTGTGAATATTTTTATCGTACCCCCGATTTTCTGTTTCACACACGACACAAGTCATATTTGGTAAACAAAGCGATAGATCTATCAAACAGTAGAAACTACCAGTCACACTCGATCTGTTACCAGAATCAGATTGAAAAGGTATTTTGAGATTCCATGTTGATTGATATTTTGTGTTCTTTCTGATTCACTTATAAGATTAAATCTTTTTTAAATTTCCCAAAATGCGTTATGGCAGCAAAACACTCCCTAAAAAACACCAATGTTTTCAGTTTTTAGAAATCTAAATTTTTCCCATAACAAAGTTTATAAAATTATTTCAAAATTCTGTAATCCGTTTTTCTCCTTTGGAAGTTAATTTCTTTTACATTAATTACATATCAGTTCCTGCCTCCTTTTCAATGCCTCATTTATCCCTCTTAAAATGAATTTTTTTTGTTTACTATTCATTAAGTTTGTGTTATTGTTGTTGGGTTGTCGATTTAATTTTGTTCCCCTACAGTTTTCAGAAGACAAGAAACCTTAAAAACATAAAATAATACGTTCAAACGCTTTATTGCCATCAAGTGTATTGTAAGGAGACAGTAAAAACACCACGATTTACATTATGGAAACTAATTGTTTCAAAAAAACGACCTCAAATTACTTAGTGCAGCAATGTTATTCTATGTTATATTCTAATCTGTTCTATAGTGAAGCATATTTCAGTAGAACATAGTAGTCAGAGGGGCCAAGGCCCAGTCTAAAAGCTCAGATATACAAATTTCCCCATCCACTGTCTTCTCAATTAGTTTTGAAAAATTTTGTAATATTTGAGCGAATTCTTCGTTGTCTTCATCTGAACCACTTGTCCTCGACATGGAAGCCCTGTACTTGGTTTCAAAATCTCTCGATTTCAATTTATAAAGCACATAATTCCAGTGTTGGAATCACTACTTTTAAATCCTTAGATTTCTTTAAACATTCGTCAATGTTTCAAAATCCCATTCCCATTCTTTGTTCTGCTGCTGGGTTATGTTGCAACATGTGTTCGACCGTTGTTACATTGAAAGATTGGACATTTGATAATATAGAGATTATGGTAATATTTCGTGCTCACAAGTGTCCCTATTGTGTATCGTGAGGAGACTTTAAAAGGAACAATAAGTTAAATGTTAAAATGTTTCCCTATTGTGCATCGCGAAGAGACCATAAAAGGAACAATAAATTACATGTTAAAATTATTAGTCGAGAGCTTGGTGAAGTGAATAATGGAGCCCCTTTTAAGCATATGATCTACCGTTGTAACATTGAAAGATTGAGCCTTTGGTAATATAGAGATTATAGTAAAATTTCGTGCTCACAAGTGTCCCTATTGTATATCGTGAAGAGACCATAAAAGAGACAATAAATTACCTGTTAAAATTAGTAGTCGAAAGCTTGTTAAAGTGAATAATAAAGCTTTTTTAGAACCATTCACGTGAGATCTTTGGTAGTGATCATCAATTGATATTCCATTGGAAGCGGAATTCCATCTATAATTTCTATCAATAGCAGATCATTTGGAACAGAAGTCTGATGCTATAAATTTAGAATCGGTTGTAAAGATTGATTTCATTTCGGAAACAAATCATCGTTTAACTTAATTGAATCTCAAATACTCATCAATGGAAGTATTCCACTGATTTTAACTTCTCATTTTCATTGTTACACATCACCATCTTTAACTTAATTGAATCTCAAATACTCATCAATGGAAGTATTCCACTGATTTTAACTTCTCATTTTCATTGTTACACATCACCATCATCTTCCTTATGTGAAAGTGTTCCAATTTACAATTTTCTTTCTTTAGTGGTCCTTCTCATACGAGAAATTTTTGTTTAAAACCACTGTGCCGTTGACGACAACATCGAAGTTGACGACGTTTGTTGATGTTGATGATGATGACGATGGCGATGACGACGACTAAGTGGTATTAGTTGTTAGTTTACGGTCGTATGTATTTGCATGTGATCGACCGTTGTTTCATTGAAAGATTGGGCTTTTGGTATTATAGAGAAGTGTCCCTACTATGTATCGTGAGGCGACTTTAAAAGGGACAATAAGTTCCATGTTAAAATAAATAGTCGAAAGCTTAGTGAATTGAATAATGAAGCCCCCTTTTATGTTCGTCAAATGACAAATGATTGCTGGGTTATTTTAAATCGTATTAGTGAACGAAGAAAAGATGATTATGTGTGATTCCTTAATATTTTATTTATTTTCCTTAAGTCATTTTTATTTATCTGCAATTTTTTGTTTTATTATTTGAAAATACACGAGTATGATGACGATGTACGAATCAACGATGTTAAATATTTTTGTTGTTGTTCTTGTTGCTGCTCTGTTATATTTGTTGGATGTTTGTAGTGTCTCCATTACACGTACTTGACGTTTTTATAGTGTTTTTCTTCTTCTTTTTTTTTTTTGCAATTTTTTCTTCACTCATTTTGTTTTTGTTGAATAATTTTTGTTTTGGTTACTTCGTTTGTTTGTAAAGTTTTCTTTTTTTTTTATTTTTACTTTTTTACTTTAATTTTATTTATATATATTTTTGTCGTTGTTGTTGTCGTTGTTGTTATTATTTTTTAAATTCCTTACGCTCACTTTACAATCTCCTTAAGCATTTGTGTTTTTATGTTTATGTAGTGGTTGGAGTGTATCTGTGTTTGTTTGTGTATGTTTGTGGTAGATAATTGTTTATTATTTTTAAAGTCTTCTCAATGTTATTGTTTGTGTTGTTTGTTGTTGTAGTTTTAATGCCATTTTTTCTACGTTGCACCTTTTGACGATTATTATTGGAAACAAAAAGGCTTTAATACCTTTTTTTCTTTTCTCTTGTTTTTGTTTTGTTGTTGTTGTTATTTAAGCCAGCTTTTTTCCACCTTAACAATACTCTTGTGTAAAGTATTAAAGTGTATTTTATTTTTTTTTTATAAAAAAAAACTTGCTTTTTTTGTAAGTACAACAACATAATAAGAGTCATAATAGGGAAGGGCACAGTGGAACAAACTTTGTTATTTTTCCTTAAGAATTGAAGTCCTTTTGGGGATTTCAAAACGTGTTTTGTAATGGAGAAAGTCATGTCAAATTTCTCTTAGGATTTAGATTTTTTTGAAAAATAAGAATCGGGAGTATATTTTCTATCTTCCGTTGGTCTGAAGTGTATTGAGCATTTTAAACACCAGATCTTAATATGACTTTTTAGAGTTTAAGGTCTTTGTCTTAGTTCATAATTTAAAAGCTTCCACATGACAGTTTAAGATAGAAGGCTCTGAGAAAGAGTCATAGATCCATTTTTTCAATATATTTTCATATATTTTCCAATTGTTACTATAATGCTCATTATAGAGTCTCAACAAAAATAAGAACCTGGAGTGTATATTTTTACCTTCCGTTCTCTTGTTCCTACAATGAGCATGAAGTTCATTGTTTTTTACACTTTGATTTTTTCTATTCCAAATAAGAAAATCTTTGGTCTGCTGTAGCTAAGTGATAGGATAATGCAGTTTTTTATCCATCACTCCATTAAACAAGATCCTCTATATATATCATTTTTTATTCCCAGGAGTTAAAGTGACGGTCATCCATGACGGGTTTCTATATAGATATTTTTCGCAATCGTTCAAAGTTGGGTTGTCAGGTCCAATTGCGAACAAGCATAACGCTTGAAATACTTCATTTGTAAAAAACAATTTAACTACTCCACCACGCAGTGCCTCCAACACAACATTTTGTTCTCTTAGTCACGGATTTAGCTTTTCAACTCTTCTTATGATCATTGGAAACTGGATCCATATTTTTAAAATTTCACAAAGTGACATAAGATAAGAAATATTCAAAAAGATCTGGTGTCATACACTAAGAAAATCGAGCACTGCTCCGGATTTTTAAGGTAAAGAAAAAAAGGGGCAAAGTCATGTCTAAAAGTCAAGTGATCTAAAAGTTCCAATTTACCGTTATTTCAAATAGTTTTTAAAAATCTTGTAACATGTGATCGGCCGTTGTTAGAGTGGATGAATTGTTCTTGTAACAGGTCGAATATTTCGTTCATTGCTTTCTTCAATTAAAACTGTTGTCCTGGGCATAGCAGCCCTGTAGAAAATCTCTCGATTTCAATTCATATAAACTTAATTTCTGTGTTCAAATCATTACTTTTGAATCCATAGGTTTCTAGAAACATTCGACAATGATTCTAAACTTCCCATTCACTCTTTAAGAAGAGTTTTGGGTTGCTTTGTTGAAAGACTGGGAACATTGCTTAAGCCTTCATATAAATCGCAGGTATGGGAGTCCCGTACTCGTTTTTAAAAGTCTCTTCATAAAGCGCTCAATTCCAAAAACATCCAGTCATAGAGAGAATGACTTTATATGACAGTTTTGTCTGATCCTCGTTATTACGAACTCTTTGGTTAAGATGGAATAGTATTCCTGTGTTAGGACGCAATACTGGCCTATGTTGTCCACAAGGCACGAATGAACTGGAAAAAAACTTTAAAATTATATAACAAATATTGTTTGTCAATCTTCTTAGTCACTAGATTTGACTCCGGGAAACTTTAAATAAACATAAAGAAATCGCTTCGTAGTCATCGTTTGGACTAGTTTAGTGATAATTTCATTACATGAATGACAAAGAGCTTTAAGCTATTTTGAAGGAACACTTTTCCTGAAACACTTAATGGTCCAAGCAGTTTATGGTTCATGAATGTTCAGACATTCCCGCTTCAGCGAAAAGATCTGATCGGAAATTAAGGATAAACTCGATTTGTTTGGAAACCATTCACGTAACATCTTTGGTAATGATCTTCAATTGATATTCCATTGGAAGCGGAATTCCATCTATAATTTCTATCACTAGCAGATCAGTTGAATCAAAAGTCTGATGGTATAAACTTAGAATCGGTTGAAAAGATTGATTTCATTTCGGAAACAAATCATCGTTAAGCTTAATTGAATCTCAAATACTCATCAATGGAAGTATTCCACTGATTTTAACTTCTCTTTCTCATTGTCACACAACATTATCATCTTCCTTATGTGAAAGTGTTCCAATTTACAATTTTCTTTCTTTAGTGGTCCTTCTCATACGAGAAATTTTTGTTTAAAACCACTGTGCCGTTGACGACAACATCGAAGTTGACGACGTTTGCTGATGTTGATGATGATGATGACGATGACGACGACTAAGTGGTATTAGTTGTTAGTACCGGGAGTAAGACAAAGTATAGTACGATGTTTACGGTCGTATATATTTGCATTTCTTCCCCCTTTTTTTTGAAATTTTCTTGTAATTTTATTATATTTTGTTGTTGTTTGTTGTTTGCTGGCAATTGTTTCTGGCTTGTTGACCATTTTATGTTTTGTCTTGGATGGTTGCTTAGCTGGGCTGTGTTAGGTTTAAGTTGGATGGATGGATGGATGGATGGTTGGCTGGTTGGTTGGTAGTTTGACTGACTGGATGACTGGTTGGCTGGCTGGTTGGTTTGTTGGTTATTTGTTGTAGTTTACAATACTTTTGACTGACAGGCTTATTTTATTTCCCTTTTTTTACTCCAAAAGAAAACTTGAGCATAATAATTTTTGTTACCCTTTTTTTCTCTCTCTAATTCTTCTTTTTTCTTAGTTTTATTTTTTATGTTTTTCCATTTCTAAAACTTTTGATATTTTGTTTGTTGTTGTGCTTCACTTGTTCTTGTTGTTCTTTTTTTTCTACTAAAGTTGTTGTAATTTTTACAATTGATTTGTTATTTGCAACATACAAAAAAATTGTTTGTTGTTGTTCTTCTTAGGACAGATTAAAGAAAAATTTCTATTTTACCTTCGAATTTATTTTGTAGACTTAATTTTTCTTGTTGTTGTTGGGTTTATCTTGTTAAATAAGTTTTAGTATGTCTATGGGGCTGATTTGTGTACAAGAGTTTTGTAATATGAATATTAAGGAGTGAGAAGGGGAAAAAATGTAAAATGTAAAATAATCCTGTTGTGTATATTTGACTGCAAAGTTAGAAATTCAACGAATTCAGCTAAGAACACTCATAGTCCTGTTCCCTTGATCCTAAAAACTATATATTTTGCCTCGTTAGATTCTCCAGCATTGTAGAATTACAGTCTTCATTCTAATCCGCTAGATATTTTGGCAAAGGCATAGCAATAATTCCAGTATCTCTAACTTCTCCTCATTGTTTTATTTCCTGCAAATTACGAATGAGTAAAGTTGCCATTTCGCCATCATATATCCCATTATGGAGCCAAGTATTTGCCACTTCATTGAGCCTAGAATTCCACTGATTTTAACTAACTTATTCTCATTGCTACACATCCTACAAGTATCGGAAGTGCATTAGTTCCGTCTCACCATCATCTTTTTTATATGCAAGTTCACCGTTATCAATACAATTTTCTCTTTTTATACTGATTCGTCTCATAACTGATAAAAACCTGATCAAATTGTGTTGTTTTATCTTTGAGGTCCTCTTCCAGATTTTTAAAAAGAAGACTTCATCAATAGTTGTGCCAAATACAGAGTCATTGCGAGATAAATCATCGGCAACTCGTTATCAATAAAGACACGGTGGCCAGGTTTCCAACACATTCTTAATTCAACATTTTATTATTTTCACAGAAGTCAACTATTGTGACAAGTTTAGAACTATAGCAAGCCATTGCATCGGCATACTCATTATCGTCTTTGGCACAGTGGCCAGGTCTTCACTTCCTAACTTCGTAGACACATGTTTTTTCCCAAAAACCTTTCCAGTGCTGCATGATCCTGCAATTTAAGGCTGCAACATGCTGTATTTGTTAAGCAATATCTGTGGATAACTGTTAACTTCTTCTCTAGATTGTCAGGGGAGGAAATATAGTCGGATATATCGTCCATAATCAAATTGCAGGACTTTCATATTCCCGAAATTTCAGCCTGGAACACGCTGTAGTACTCCTTAGACAATCTATAGGATTTTCTCAATAAAGATTGAATATTCATAAGAACATTTCATTTCCTCTCCAGGATCTCTTTCTGATAGAACCAATTACAAAGTTTTGGGTGACAAATATAGTCGGAAAGACCGTTCAGTCGATTACATGACTTTACTGATTGTAGACAAATATTTTCTTGGTATCAGAACAAGGACGTCATCTGCAAAATTTACGACCTTAAGTTCCTGCAGCTCGAATTGTTAAAATGCATGGCCAATTGACAAAGTAAGGAGAGCACTCCTTCCTGTGAGCTCCTCACGTAAGCAGCTTTCTGATCCATTTCAGTAGACGTTAGACATTGTAAGCAAAGCTATTTTCAATTACTTCGTTTCTTTGCGAACAACTTTGATGTTCTTGTCACAGTTCAGTTGTATCTCTTGTTCTCTATTGGGAAAAAAACTTGAGATTTTGGTTAACAATCTTAAGCCGAGTATGATTTGCGCCGTTTGGTAACGGAGAGCCAATTGTCGTGGGAAACGCAACATTCTTATTGATTTTGATGATGTGACATGTACATCACGTGTACAAGAATTGAGAGGCTTTAGCTTGCGTCAACATTTTTTACTCTCACTCCTTTATATGTATTACTTTTCATGTTGCCTCTCTTTTCCTAAACACATTAATTGTTGAAATCTTTTAAGTTTATTTTTTTTTTTTCAATTTTCCTTTTCTTGCAATAAAGATGATTTTAGGGGAGTTTTGCTATTTCAGTTAAATTTCATGCCATTTTGGACTCTGTTTATTTTCCCAAAAAAGTTCTCATGTCTGTTTGGTTCATTTTATTTATGGTTCTAGAATATTTATGAATTGAAATTTATGTAATAAAAATATGTTGCGATTATTATTTTAGATTCCCGCGTCTTTGGAAGAGTAAACATGTTTTAGTTTTCTTATTAAGTGAATCTTTAATGCGTTTTGTAGTTTCCCACTTTTGATCATCTTGTTATGGTGTTCGTTTAAGATCAAGGTCAGTTTTTAATTAAATTTATTAAAAACAACAACAAAACAAAACAAAACATATGAATAATATTTATAAGTAAAGAAAAAAGAGGGGGAATTTCAAAATTCTTAACTTAAGTCTCTTGTAAAGTGAAGTCTTTTTTTCGGATCAAGAAACTTTAAATGATTTTTCACAATTTGAAAAAAAAAATTTGTGAAATAATGAAGTGAATGAAATTAAAGTTAAAAATGAATTTATTATAATAACAAAATGAGAAGATTTATTATTCAGAAAATTCCCATCTTCTGGGAGCCTACATGTGCATTCCAAGCCAAAAGAGTTATGTCGACTTTTAAGATTAAAAATACATCAATTCAATTTCTGTTTCCCTGTTCTAAATTAGATCGAATTCTAGTAAGAGATTTTTGGCTAATTCGTTCGAAACCATTTGAGTCAGAAGAGGGAAAGGTCAGGGTTGTAAGGTAGTGAGCCAATATACATCATCAGAATAGTTTATGACTGATCTTTCAACACTTTGTCTGGCGTCATTAGACTGTATGATATCTCCGGTTGAATGTTTCAATCATTTTCATTGATTTCCCTCTTTAATCCGATCTATCTTCTTCCATATCTTCTGTGATGACACTCTTCCGCGTCCATCAAATATTCATATTCGGTTTCAGCATAAAATTGGCTGATTATTCAGAGTTTAAATGAGACCTTTTTTGCTTTTAATTATGATCAAGTTTCAATTTCTCATCGACAGTAACATTTGGATCCATAACCAATTTGGCGTTCAAGCATTATTTGAGACATGCTTCTAAAGTCCTTCAAGCATTTGACAATAAAAAAATGTTTTAAACTTCTCATTCTTAAACATTTTCGATTGTTTTCTGTATCGAAAATCACTACTTTTGAATCTAGCAAACTACTGTGCACAATAGTTCAAAGTGACGCTGCCAGATCTTGTGATTCTTCTTTGACATTACTTTGAAGTACCCACTTAAGCCACTCTCCAGGTATCGTTTCATAGTAACCACTTATTGTAGTTGTACATGACTTCCCTTCCTTCCACAGGCAGGATAATGACATATTTGTAGCTCTAAGCGCTTTTGTTCCTTCACCTCAAATTGTTGAAAAACTAAATTCTCGATCAATTGCCCAAGTAAGCGGAAGAGCACTCTTCCTTTCACCTATTTTCTAATCAGTTTGATCAAATAAAGAATAGAAATTTTGTTTCTGTACAAACCAGTTCGTTCCGATTTCTATTGATGAAATTTTGAAACTATAAGTCCATCATTAGTTTAAAAAAATGTTAAAGTCCAGCTAAATCGATTTATTCCCGCAAACATCTTTTTCATCATTTTCTTTTCTTCTTTTTTCAGAAAAAATGTCAGAAAGCCGAAAACGCCACAACAACCTGTACAGCATCCCAATCACATGCAAACACCAGTGAAACGCAAAAAGATGACACAAATAGCGGTGATCAAAATCAAATCAAAAAAGATGATAATAAAAATATTATTAAACAAAATCCCAGTACAGTAGCACCCTTGAATTCTCCAAGTAGAACAATGGATTATCTTAATACAACTAATGCCACAACAATATCATCACCTTCCTCCTCCAACAACAACACCACCACCACCACCACCTCTTTATCAGCATTAAATTCCACAATGGCAGTTGCTGTAACCACCACTGGTGCCACTAGTGCAACATCCTTGAATTTGAATACAAATTCAAATTCATCCTCGTCAAATGGCAGCAGTGATAAGAAGCAAAAGAAAACGGTTACATTTAAAAATGTACTCGAGACTAGTGATGATAAGAGTGCGGTTAAAAAGTTCTATAATCCCGATAATCGTAAACCGCTCGTATCGATTATTAAGAAAGAATGTTTAAATCGTCCTCTCATGTATACGCGTAATAGTGAATGTATTGTAAGACCATCGAGGCTAACGGAAATACTCAAAAATAATTCAAATATTGATAAATTAAATTCACTGAAATTTCGTTCAAATCATACGAATGTCTCTAGCGCATCAGCAACAACAACGGAAGGTTGTTCGGTATTAGCCGGACCTTTGTCACGAGTATTTGGTGCCCCCAGTGAAGAGGAGGATAATAAACAGAAACATAGTATAATCAATTTTCGCTTAAGCAAAGAACAAAGCGATGACGATGAGGACGATGATGATGATGAGGAAGAGAATGGTGAACATGATGATGAAGATGAGGATGAAGAAGAGGGTGAGGAAGAAGAGGAGGAAGAAGATGATGATGGCATTGAGGAAGAAGATGAGCAAGAACATTTAGAAGAGGCTAATGCAGTAAAATTTAGGAATGACATGAGCAAACAAGAGTTAGAGCAAAAAAATAAACTTAAACTGAAAATGCCTAACGAAGATGATGATGAAGAGGAACAACAAATGATTGTGGATAAACATTTTGTGTTACCCAAACGTAGTTCTCGTTCTTCGAGGGTAATAAAGCCCAATAGTCGGCTAATAGAAGATGGTGTTATTTGCAAAAAAAGTGTTATAAAACCCAGTTCAAATACCACATCATCCACAGCTGCTTTGGTCACAAAAGAGGAAAAGCTAACTGTGGTCAACCAACAGCCAAACTATTTTGGTCTAGGTGACTACAATGCTAAGGATTGTAATGGCTCCACAAGTAAGTTTAAATCTTAAAAGAATGTTTCTTTATTTTTTTTTTAATTCCTGTTTCATTTTTTAGGTTTAAAATCGTCCAAAGATTTACTTTTGGAAAATTCAAAACTTTCAGCAGTATTTGCCTCCTCCTCCTGCAGCTCCTCCAATCCAACAAATGTTTTCTCGAATTTTGCCACCACCAGCAATAGCAGCAGCAGCACATCATCAAGTACAGCAGTTAGCGGTAGCACCTCTCTTAAGCCCAGTAGTTTTGTTTTAAGACAGCCACGCTTGCAATTTGAATCTTTATCGAATGTCACCTCATCAACAGCAACCGCCACCAGTGATCGTAGTAATAATTCTTCAAATGTCTCTGTAGCAGCAGCTGCAGCTGCATTAGCCTTATCCGCTTCTTTGCCCAAATCTTTACAACAAGCTATATCATCTTCGGCCGCTTCAGCAGCTGGCTTGAGTAGTTCGGCGGCATTGTTGTCACCTACATTTTCCTTAAATGGTACCAGTGCTATGAAAAATAATAACAATACAAGTAAGACCCAATATTTTCTGAAATATTTTCAGGCAACTTTAATTCATTTTATATAATTTTAGTTTCTGCAACTTCATCTTCCCCGCCAGCTTATCAGTGTGCTGTTTGTTCTTCCATAATACATTCGAAAAATTTGCCACAAGCCAATAAATATGTGGAACCAAGCTGTGAACATTGCCGTAAATTCATATCGAAAATTGCCAAGAAATCTCTTGCCATGAAAAATTCACCCACAATGAAAACTATTCAGCTCCAATGCAAAGCAGATGGTGAGTATTTGTTCTAGGAAAAAAATGTATCATCATTTTTTACTCATAAAACTTTTTCCCCAAACAGGAGACTGTGTGATTTTGCCCCTCAACAATAAAGCGGGACATTTGAAAAACTTTAAAAAAGTTTATAAGGAACGTTGTGGTTACTGTTGGCTAAAAAAGTGTCTACAGACATTACAATTGCCGAAAGTGAGGCTTAATGCATTGCTGCCCGTCTTGAATAATGTAAGTTTATCATGTGGCAGTGGTACCAGTAAATCTTCTCTACAAGATAGTAAATCTAAAAAGGAGTTACTAGAGGAAACCGCCAAACCAATGGGAACAATTAAGTGGAAGTCTTTAATTGATCCACTAATAACTACCGCTAACAGTGGCTCTACTTCCTTAAATGAAACCCTCAAATTGAGTCTAAAATCAAATCCTTTGGTTGAAAATAATGTTACATTTGGCAGTGTGCCACTGCTAAGACCGGCCATATTGGAAAAGCCTTTATTTTTGAAAACTTCCCTCGAAACAAAACAAGAAAAAGTGGATAAGAAACCTTTGGATGTATTGAAAGATGTAAAAACCGAAAAACCTGATACCGGTGGACAGGATACAGCAACACTTACTCAGGCTGTAAAGAGTGCATCGAAAAAGAAAGATAAATCTGGGGAAAAGGAACGTAAAGAGGTGAGAATGAAGGAAATGTTGTCGCCCAAAATGGAAAATGAAAAAACGAAAGAAATTAAAGAAAAAGTAGAGAATATGATGGTTGATCTAAAGGAAACTAAGAATGAGGAGAATTTAAGTTCTACTACAGTTACATCAACAGCAACTGTTAGTGTGAGCTCTCCTAACCAACCCATAACAACTACGAATACAACTGCAACTACTCAAATGGGCACTTCTAATGTTGCCACAGCAACGACGGCAGACAAACGTCAGCGCATAGACTTAAAGGGTCCTCGTGTTAAACATGTTTGTCGTAGTGCTTCAATAGTATTGGGACAACCTTTAGCCATGTTTGGTGAAGAAGGTGAAGAAGCTGTCATAAGTGTAGAGCAATTACAACAAACTCTGGAGCAAACTGAAACAAAAGTTCCCCTCACTGATGAAAATGATAATTGTGCCTCTTGTAAGACTCAACAGTTGCCAAGTGAAGACACATCTGGCACATCGGAGCCTCCTTTGAAAACCGCTAAAATCGAGAAAATCGAAAGCACCTCTAAGGCATTGGTGCCTGTAACGAAATTGTCTCAACGCCCTCACCACTACAATACCCAATTGACTGTTTATAAGAAACAAATAAATAGTCAAATGAATCCAGCTATGATGCCACCACGTGCCCGCAAGGAACCCCAACTGAAGTGTAAACTTTTAATCTCTATAGACTTTTGGGAAAACTACGATCCGGCTGAAGTATGCCAAACTGGTTTTGGTCTCATTGTAACGGAAACAGTAGCGCAGCGCGCTTTATGTTTCCTTTGCGGTTCGGCTGGTCAGGAACCTTTAATATTTTGTTCATGCTGCTGTGAACCGTATCATCAGTATTGTGTCCAGGATGAGTTTAATCTCAAACACGGCTCCCTAGATGAAACCCTACTGCTCAATGAAAGTTGTCTAAGTGTTACGGGCTTAAGTACGAATGCAAATACCGCCATAGCCAAATTGAATTGGCTATGTCCAAGGTGTACGGTATGTTACACCTGTAACATGTCTTCCGGTGCTAAAGTGAAATGTCAAAAATGTCAGAAAAATTATCACTCGACTTGTTTGGGCACTAGTAAACGTTTACTGGGCGCCGATCGTCCATTGATCTGTGTTAACTGTCTAAAGTGTCGTTCCTGCTCAACCACAAAAGTGACAAAATTTGTCGGCAATTTACCCATGTGTACGAATTGCTTTAAGTTGCGTAAAAAGGGTAACTATTGTCCGGTGTGTCAGAAGTGTTATGATGACCAAGATTTCGATTTGAAAATGATGGAATGTGGAGATTGTCATCAATGGGTCCATGCTAAATGTGAGACCTTAACCGATGAACAATATAATTTGTTAAGTACACTACCCGAATCTATAGAATTTATATGCAAACGATGTTCCCGTAAGTCTCAAGATGCTAAACAAAGGGCGTGTGAATGGCGAGAAGCGGTTAAGGAAGAATTCAAATCCAGTTTAATGAGTGTCCTAAAACTACTCAGTAAATCTAGGCAGGCTTGTGCGTTATTGAAATTAAGTCCACGCAAACAAATGAAATGTTCTTGTGGTTCTTTGTCCTCTTCCTCTTCCACTACGGGTTCCACTTCAAATAATAAATTTCATCCAAAATCATTGCAATTCAGTTCCCAGCAACAAATGAATGGGAATACAGAACAAGATCAGTTGGCACCCACTAACAATATTGATATTTATGAATTTGATGATCGTGAAAGGGATCAGTTAACTTTGAATCCCGCCTCTATGGATATGCAAACGAAAAAATGTTTATGTCAACAGCAGTTAAATGCAAATCAATCGCACTTGAGTCTGGTGGAGATAAAACATAAAATCTCGAATGGTTCTTATGTGTCGTTGGCGGAATTTAATTATGACATGAATTTGGTGATACAACAGGCCAATTGTGATGATTTGGTTATTGTGTATAAGGAAATTCTAAGTGAACAATTTCCTTGGTTTCAAAATGAAACTCAGGCATGTACAGATGCCTTGGAAGAGGATATGTATGAATCCGCTGGTGGTGCTTATGGTCTTAACACTTCTATTGATAGTGAATCGGATTACAATATGGATTGTTTACCATCTGCACAGGAACAACAAAATGATCATGATAGATCCGCTTTATTGGCGGAATTGCCTCAAGATTTAGAGGATCAACTGTATAATATAAAATCTCGTACCGATGCCAGAATATGTTTATTTTGTCGTCGTACGGGTGAAGGTTTGCCAGGGGAAGAGTCCCGTTTATTGTATTGTGGCCATGACTGTTGGGTCCACACCAATTGTGCTTTATGGTCGGCTGAAGTCTTTGAAGAGATTGATGGTTCTTTGCAAAATGTTCATTCAGCAGTGGCCCGAGGACGCATGATTAAATGTTCGGTGTGTGGCAATAGAGGAGCCACTGTAGGCTGTAATGTTAAATCGTGTGGAGAGCATTATCATTATCCTTGTGCAAGATCTAAAAATTGTGCCTTTCTAGCCGACAAATCCATGTATTGTCCACAGCATGCTAACAGTTTGAGCAACAGTAAAATCAGTTTTGAAACTCAATTTGAAGTTACTCGACCAGTTTATGTTGAATTGGAACGCAAACGCAAAAAGCTGGTTGAACCGTCTAAAGTTCAATTTCATATAGGTTCCTTAGAAGTTAAGCAGTTGGGTCATATTTTACCCCGGTTTTCGGACACTTACGAATGTTTGGTTCCCGTAAACTTTTTATGTTCCCGTTTGTATTGGTCATCCAAGGAACCATGGAAAATTGTAGAGTATACTGTGAGAACTTATATCTATAATGCAGCTTCATCTACCCTTACAAATGGTGCTATAGATTTGGGTAAAAACTTTACCGTAGATCATTCCCAAAACAATGCAGCTCTAGTGCAATTGGGTCTCTCACAGATTCAACAGTGGCACATGAGTTTGGCCAAGGGTGATTATGAAACCGCTGAAGAATATGATTATTTAAATAATTTCCCACAACACTCCTCCTGTTCCGCTAACAATACACAAGAAAGCAATGCCAACAATGAAGAGGAACCTCAAACTAATGCCGATTTGTTACCACCTGAAATTAAAGATGCCATATTTGAGGATTTACCAGGAGATCTCTTGGATGGCATATCTATGTTGGATATTTTTACGAAATGCATGAATTATGAAGATATGGCCCAGGGGGAACATTCCAAAGATGGTGTAACCAATCAGCAAATGTCCGATGAAGATACCATGACTTCCATAGGAGCTTTTACCAAACAACTAACAGCTGAATTGAATAGTAATTGGTCTGCAGGGAGTAATCACAATCATGTAGAAGATGCCCTGCTAAGCACCACTACCGTAACAGCAGCTCAAGCGGTTAAATTGCAAAAATTAAAAAAGTCTTCATCTCCCGTAATCAATTGTGAGGTTAATGCTAAAAATGCTATAAAAAGAAGGAAGATATCGGAAAATATGCTGATATCTCTTAATAATCATCAACGTAGCCAAAAGAAGGAGGTGACCTCTGTTACCCGCAGACTGGATATGGAGGGTGCCAAAAAGGGAACTTTCACCTGGAGTGCTGAGAAACGTTATAATTTGGATAACAA
The DNA here is from genome assembly GCA_004302925.2 of Cochliomyia hominivorax. Lineage (NCBI taxonomy): Eukaryota > Metazoa > Arthropoda > Insecta > Diptera > Calliphoridae > Cochliomyia > Cochliomyia hominivorax. The sequence continues at coordinate 9,171,300 of PYHX02000467.1, read as the reverse complement.
TCAAGCGGATGGCAAAATCAAATTAATGCAAGTGGATGGAGTGGATGATAGCATAACAGAATATCGTTTTGTTACCCAAGAGGCCACCCAAACTGCGGTGAAGTGTGAGAGATGTCAATGCACCTATCGAAATATAGAATCTTTCCAAAGACATTTAAATAATTGTGAGCCAATGTCCTCCTCTACCAGTGAATCAGAATCAGAACATAATTCCCAAACACCGGAGATAACTCATACACAGCCTCAGGCTTTGACTTTGGAACAGTTGCAGGAGCTTAACAATAAATTACAACAACAACAGCAACAACAACAACAGCAAAGAACCACACAAATGCCTTTTATACAAAGCATTCCAACACAAACACTTTCTCAATTGCAAGGTTTACAGACAGCAAATATTTTACAAGGAGTACAATTGCAGGGAGTCCAAAATTTGCAAAACTTACAAAATTTGCACAATATACAACAATTGACTCAACCACAAACATTGGGAGGAAATTTTTTTATTTCAACAGCACAACCGGAAATGCAACAAGCCACCTCAGATTTGCAATTATATGCCAACACTTTACAAGGTCTAACGGCTAATCTGAATGGAACATTTACTCTACAACCCACAACCACACAATTTCCCAATGCCTCTCAAATACAGCAAAATCAGCCACAACTTATAGCAGTGTCCACAAATCCCGATGGAACACAACAGATTATACAATTACCCTCTACCAATACACAACCCCATCAAACGGCTCCCACAGCAACATATCAAACTCTTCAGGCCACCAATTCGGATAAGAAAATCGTGTTACCAGTAACACAAGGAAAACCGCTTAAAACAATGGCCACTAAGGCAGCCCAACAGGCAGCGGCAAAGAATAAACTCAAAGCCACCACAGTGGTAAAACCCATACAATCGAAAATAAATAATACCACAGCAACAACAACTACACATATAACACAACCACAAACCGTTAATGCTACACAGCTATTGAACCAACAACTATTACAGCAACTGCAACAACAAGCCCAACAGAATTCTACCCAACCACAGTTACTTTTCCAAACAGCTCAACCACAACAGCAGCAACCACAGATAATAATGCAACAACCACAAAATATTATCTCCTTTGTCACCACCACAAATGATGGTACACAACAACCGCAATTGCAATATGTCACTTTGCCCACAGCTCAACAGGCTACCGAATTTAAACCTCAAGCACAAGCCTCTCTATTCACCACAGCGAATACCCAGCCCTTATTGCAATCGGCCTATTTACAAACAGATGCTACAGGAAATTTGGTATTAACCAATGCCCCGCCTCAAACCACAGCACCACTACAGCTATTAACAACTCCACAGGGTCCCCAAGTAATAGGTACCCTAATACAACCCCAAACTCTGCAGCTACAAGGTGGAAATGTTATAACCACCACGACAACAGCCACAGCAGAAGGAGGAATTCCACAACAGGGCACAACACAAGCTCAACAACAACAGGTTATTATCAGTGGAAATCCAGCAGCAGGAGGCAATGGTTTAGAAATGTTAACGGCAGCTACTACGCCCCAGGTTATATTGGCCACTACCACACAACCTATGTATTATGGACTGGAGACTATTGTGCAGAATACGGTAATGTCATCGCAACAATTTGTATCGACCGCCATGCCAGGTGTGTTGAGCCAAAATGCTAGTTTCTCAGCAACAACAACACAAGTGTTCCAGGCCAGCAAAATAGAGCCTTTGGTTGATATACCCGCCGGTTATGTGCTACTCAACAATGTTGATGCCAATAATGCTCTAATGCAAACACAACAGACTGCTACAACAGCAGCAGCAGCAGCAGCAGCAGCGGCAACCACAGCAGCTCAACAACAAGCTAATCAAAATACTTTCATACAGGCAGCTCTCCAACAACAGGCCCAAGCTTTGGCTGAACAACAGCAGCAGCAGCAACAACAACAGGTCCAAAATAATGTTTATCGCTTACAAACACCACCAGTAACCACAACAACACAAAGTTTCCTACAAGCTCAGGCTCAACCACAAATTGTGGTCACGCAACAGCCTCAGGTGCCACCTACAGCAGTTACACAGGCACAATTTGTAGAGGCTACAACAACAAATACAACGCCAAATGTACATTTGGTAAGTGCAAAGGTTGCCCCTGTGGCACAAGTAAAACGAACGAAAACTGCCGCACCAGTAGCAGCAGTAACGAAGGTGCAACCTCAAGTGGTAAACAAAGTAATGCCGAATGTAGTGCAACAACAGCAGCCTCAAAAAATAAAACTACAAGCAACACAAATGCAGCAACAACCAGCCAAACAAGTAAACACTCAAACCGTAAATAGTCTACTGCAACAGCAACAACAGCCTATACAAGCTACCATATCAGTGAGTCCGGCAACGCAACAAAACGATGTGGTCAAACCCCAAATTGTAATACCGACACCAGCCACAATAACAGCAACTGCAACCTTGAATACCACTACAGTTACATCCTCTGTGAACAATAAGAAAACTAACATGATCAGACCTCTACATAAGTTAGAAGTGAAACCAAAAATAATGAAAACTGCAGCAACAGCAACGGTAGTGACAAAACCCTCTAATAACACAAATGTGAACACGGTAAACCACCCGCCCTTATCGCAACTACCTACACCACCCGCTACAAATCCCAATAAAATGGTTGTATTAAAACCCCAACAACAACAAACTGCTTCAATTCAACAACATCAACCATCTGTCATGACAAACAATACATCCAACAACAATATTACAACTTTAACAGAAGAAACGGCTCCCATTATGCCCCTCAGTAATCTGGCTGAATCTACAGAAACTACAGAATTTATGAACATACAACATGTGACCAATAATCATCAGCAACATTATAATGTTGCAGATGCTTTGTTGCTAGATGAGACTTCACAAATGGCTCAACAGACACTATCACATTGTAGCTTTTCAAATACAACGAATAATTATGAAAGTGCCCACAATCCACAACCGACAGCGGCTTCAGCAGCAGCTAATGCTTCTCATAATAATACAGACACTGTTAGCAACATCTTGCCAACCATACAAAGAATGCCCCAGTATACCAATATCAATATAGTCAATCCTTTGCAACAGTATTCCACTACAAATACAAATACACTCTCGACATCAACATCCACCACTACAACCACAATAACACGACCTACTAATCGTGTCCTGCCCATGCAACAACGACAATATGAGCAACATTCTCAGACCACTTGTAGTACAACATCCTCTTCCACATCCTCTTCGGTGGCAGCAGCTGTCGGAGCAACACAATTCACCCATACCTCTACTACAAATTCACAGATCTCTCAAAATCATCAACATCATCATAATATAACAACAGCCACCACTGTGGACGCCACACAAAATGCGGCAATTAAAGCAAATATTAATAAAATAGCGTATGAGGCAGAGGTGAAACAAATGTTGTTGCACTCACCACAGCCGCAACACGAGTCGCCACAACAAAATCAACTCAATACTATTTCTCATCAGCAAATGCAACAGCAACAGCAACATGTTTTGCACATGCAACAACAAAATATTCAACATAATTTAGCGAAATCTTCACCGCCGCCTTTAACCTATGATATAGGAGAGAAGCATCAGGATCCAGGCTCAAAAATGTGTTTGCATGACATGAATTATGTTAATAATAGTTTGACAGATTTTGTTAATTCCTCTACCCCGGAACAATGCCTAATAACCGATCCTAAATTCCCTCCTGAGGGAGAAGTAATTCTGGGATCGGATTGTTGTGAAAATGAGGAAGAAGCTTTAAGTTCAGCTAATAATGAGGAAGAAGAGGAGGAGCAACCACAAGAAGAGGAAGAAGATGATGGTTTTAGTTTAAAAATGCCTTCGGCAGATGGTTCAGATAATCTATCGATGGATAGTGATGAACCTGCTGTTAAAGAGAAAATTAGCAAAATACTTGACAATCTTACCAATGAAGATTGTAATGATTCGCTAAACACCAATACGACGCTGGAAGCTCAAGCGGAAATGGCTTGTAATAATCAATATCTTAATGCCACTTTGACAACGGAGAATGGAATGGAGAATGTAAATCACAATATTACAGTCAATAATAATAATAATAACAATAACAATAATGAACAGACCCAAATAACGCCACAAGAAGCTAATCAATATTATACTCCTACAACCGAAGAAACATCAGCATTTATAGCCGCTCAGCTGGTAGCGGAAAACATGAAAGACCAACAAGTTGTGGAGAACTTTAATAATATAATGGAAGCTCAGGCTTCTTCTAAACTGCAGGAGGAAGTAGAAAATTCTCTCAATTCCAATTACATTCAAAATTGTACACCCGCCACAAATTTAAATGATGTACCACAAACGCAGCGAACAACAAATAATCTGACAGCTCCTCTAACTATGTCAGCCAATCAAGCTTCCCAACCACCTTCAAGAGATCCCAAACGTATAACCGGTCCCCATTTGTTATATGAAATACAAAGTGAAGATGGTTTTACCTATAAATCTTCTTCAATTACCGAAGTATGGGAAAAAGTATTTGAAGCTGTACAGGTTGCTCGTAGAGCCAATGGTTTAGCACCATTACCCGAAGGTCCATTGGCCGATATGAGTGGAGTACAAATGATTGGATTGAAAACGAATGCTTTAAAATATCTTATTGAACAATTGCCGGGTGTAGAAAAATGTAATAAATATACACCTAAATATCATAGACGTAATGGCTCTCTTACATCATCACATACAACATCCTCTAGCAGTTCTTTATCTTCATCTTCCTCTATGAATGGTAATGCCTCAGTGGCCACATCGCTAGACACTGATTGTAATAGTATGGATTATGCTTCAGATCAAGAAGATTTAACCGAAAATCCTTATGAATGTGCGAGATGTGAACCTTATTCGAAACGTTCAGAATATGATATGTTTAGTTGGTTGGCATCCAGACATCGTAAACAACCGGTACAAGTGTTTGTACAACCATCCGATAATGAATTGGTGCCAAGGTAAATTATCTAAAATCAATTCGGATTTAAAGGGAAGAGAAAGTAATTTTATCTTATTTATTATTTATTATAATTTTTTTGTAGGCGTGGCACTGGCAGCAATTTACCCATGGCAATGAAATATCGTACATTAAAGGAAACCTATAAAGATTATGTGGGTGTTTTTCGTTCACATATTCATGGACGTGGTTTATATTGTACAAAGGATATTGAAGCAGGTGAGTTTTTATACAAATTTAAATATGAAAATTTTCAATTTCCGTTTTCATTATAAAGATACAAAAGGTAAAAGTAAGGAGTGAAATCGAAAAATTCTTAACATACATACATGTTAAGATATGTGTGTTTAAAATCTACCATAATTTTTGACACCTTTTTTTTGTGCTCTTCAATTCTATTTTAACAAGAGCCCAATGTCTCTCCACTGGCCTTAGCTGTGGGTAGTTTGGAGAATTTGTCTCTCTTGGTACAGTATTTTTCTTGTACCATTCAAGGGCTTCTTTTATCATATTGACAGGATGGCAAATCAGGCCAAATATAAGTGTATACATTATGAAGTCTTATGAATGGAAGCAGTCTTTTTTGTAAACATTCCTTGTTAATATCGGTATTTATAGAGCTTGTTTTAACAAATAATTGAGGTCTTTTGCGCAACTGCATATTGCTTGCCACATTAAGAACTTTTTTTGAAATTGTGACTGCTTTTGGCGCTTAAATTTTTCCTTTGCATCGTTTGGTTGACAAGGAATTTGCAAAAAAATCTTCCAGTACATATGTTGCGTCATCCATTAGCAAGAATATGATTTTTAGAAAACTTGTCTTCAACTTCTGTGCTGATATTTATCCTCTATATTTATGGCAGCGTTGCTGTGAGGAACTTTTTGCGCCCTGTCCATTCTTTTAAACTTCATTAGCTTCAACTACTTCTACCAAATAGTTCGAGCACTGAGCTAAGCGGTCTGCTTTCTTGACGGATGTTTTGGAAGTTCTTGTGAGAACTGTTGGCTTCTGAAACATTATGGCGACCATTCCTACTACTTGAATCACGTTTTCCATCAACGACAAGTTCTGCTTAATAACATTGGAATCAGTTTGAAGGCAACCTTTAAATGCTTGGTCAACATTTTGTAGGACCAAGTTGGGTTTTGTTGAAAATATTTAAACAATTTAGTATGCACTTTGACATTAAACATAATAACTGACGAGTTTTAAATATGTGACTCGTTCCCGTCCGACCCGAATCAACTCGGCAAAGATTTTATCTCACTCCTTAGAATCCAAATCTCTTTTATTTAAATATGGTATTTTTATTCTTATTTTTATTTACTTTTCCAGGTGAAATGGTTATTGAATATGCTGGCGAATTAATACGTTCCACTTTAACCGATCAACGTGAACGTTATTACAATAGTCGCGGTATTGGTTGTTATATGTTTAAAATTGATGATCATTTGGTGGTCGATGCAACTATGCGTGGTAATGCAGCTAGATTTATAAATCATTCTTGTGAGGTAAGTTGCAATTGGAAAATCTTTTAATACCCTACACCATAAATGCTCAAAGGTTTATCTTAACATCCTTGTGGATGTGAGAGTGCCAATAACAGAAAGACAAATAAACAAACTGACAGGCAGACAAACAGACAGACGGACATAGCTAAGATTTTGATTTGATGCAAGAATATAGTCTTAGATGATTCCTTCTTAGCCCTTTTCACCATTGTTTTTTTTGTGGTGGAGGGTATAAAAACAAAAAATAAATGTTAACATTTCCTTGACGTTTCCATTTCTCTTCCAGCCCAATTGCTATTCCAAAGTTGTGGACATTTTGGGACATAAACATATAATCATTTTCGCTTTACGGCGTATTGTACAAGGCGAAGAATTAACTTATGATTATAAATTTCCCTTCGAAGATGAAAAAATACCCTGTTCGTGTGGTTCAAAACGTTGTCGTAAGTACTTAAATTAAAACAACAACAACAAAAGCTTGATAAGGAATTTAATGGAGTTTCGGGTATAAAAGATACAATTGAAAAAAAAGCATAAAGTGATTTTTAAAATGAAAAGTGATTTGTATTTTTATTATTTTTTAATTTTTTTTAATTTTTTGAAGCGAAAATAATATTTTTAAAATAATAATCTGTGTAATTATTATATACTCATAGTTTAAATATTATCTAATATTATTAACTAATATAACTAAAATAATAACTAATAACAACAAAAACAATAGCAACAACAATTATAATTATTAATTATTAAAAAAAGAATAGAAAATTCTTGAAAAATTAAAAACACAACAGATCAAGATTAAAAAAGAAAAACTAAAACTAAAATATAAAATAGAAAAACAACAACAACAACAATAAACAAAAAATCAAATTACAAGAAAATATATCAACGAATATTTAAGTACATTTCCTTTTTTTTAAATTTATTGTTAAATTTACAAAAAAAAATTGAAAACAAAAAACTGATCTTGTTTTGAAGACAAAAAAAAGTTAAGAAATTTTGAAAAGTTTTAGGGGAATTTTCAAAAGTTTTTATTTTAAATCTCATTTATTTTGTGTTAAAAAATAATTTTGATGTTCTCATGTTTTTTTTTATAATTTATTCAATTGATTTCATTTCGATCTCATTTGTTTCCTTCTTAAGTCCGGGGATTATTTGCTTCAGAATTTATTATTATTATTTTTTTTACTGCAGAATAAAACTGTAAAAATATTTATTGAATTCTGTCATATTTTTGCAAAACATTCCAAATATTCTTTGTTAAAATCTTATGATTTTCAAATAAATTTTTTTTCGATATTTCCAAAAAAAAAAAAAAAAAAAAAAACAAATCAAATTGATCGATTAATTTTAAGATGGAAAAGAATATAACATTTTCGAAAATAATCCGAACAGTGAGCTCCCAACAGGAAAATGCTTTCTATCTTTTTCGCTTTAGAATCACAACAAGTGAACCATTCCTTTCCAATCAACAAACATGTACTCCCAATACTGTTTAATAATATTGGAAACTGTTTGACGGCATCATACCTTTAGATGCTTGGCCAACTGTTTGTGGGACCCAGTTGGGTTTTATTGAAAATATTTTAAAATATTAGTGCGGAACTTGTTTCTGATCTCTCACTTTAATCAAATAATGAAAGAGCAAGATGTGTCTCACTTGAGTCCTGAAGGCCTCTTTGTATTACCTGCATAGAGAAGAATTGAAAGGGAGAAAGTGAAGAAGTAAAGTACGGAGTTAGATTGAAGTTAAAGTTGTAATCGGAGAACAATTGCTGTCCATTTTACCTAGAAATTCATATCATAGAGACTGTGAAGAAAACTAAAATGCGATCACATCACTAAACCATGGCGCAATAGCTGAAAAAGCCAAAGACAAGCATCCTGCAAGCTTCTAACTTTTTACTGATTCTGTTATTGGACTGATAGCAACCTGCATAGGCAATTAGTCCACGTCTTGATTTAAAGTAAACACGATTTTGTGTTTTTAAGGGATTTAAAGATGTTTCTTTTCGATTTGGAAAAAGTAAGAGAGAGGGAGAGTGAGAAAGTAAGAGAGAGGGAGAGTGAGGAAGTGATGGATTTGTTTGTTTAATATTTGAAAATCATGTTGGTAGACGTTTAGATTTAATCAAATTAGAATTTCTCTTAAAACTCTTCAAATTTCTTTTGTCTTTTTTTGGGGGAAAATTTTTCAAAAAAAGTTTTTAAAACAAAAACAACTTTTTCATTAAAAATAAAATATAAACTAAAATCTAAAACAGCTACTAAAACGTGATGATATTATAACATGATAAAAGTTTTATTAAATAAAAATTCTTAAAAAAAGAAAACAGTATTCTTTATATTATGAAAATATAAAAAAAACTTTAAACTTTTATTTTTTTAATAATTAAAATAAAACAGAAACTAAAATACTAAAAAAAATATTTACTTAAATTTAATAATAGAATTAAATGAATAAAAAGCTTATAAATCTCTTAAAAAAACAATAACAAAAATTATATTAAACAATATTTATTATTAATTAATTAAAAATAAAATAAAAAAATAAATAATTGTTATTAAGTTTAAATATTTTATGTTTAGTAAATTAAGATAAAAAACTATATTTAAATATTAATTAAAATTAACTCATCACTAACCTTAATTATAAAAAAAAATGTTTCAATAATTAAAAAATATTATTATTATTAAAAATTATAATTATTTTATTATAAAATTTAAGTATAGAAAGAATGAAAAAAAAGAAAAATCAAAATAAGTGCAAAATAATGCTTTCACTTTTATTTTTTTATTAAATAAGTTTAATATTATAAAAAAAATAATTATATTTAAATGTTAAAGAATTTTTTTCAATTATTATTTTATTAAAAAAAATTTAAGTAAAAAAACAAGATTTTACAGGGGTTTAAAATTAAAAAAACACACATTTGCTTGTATATAAAATCTTAAATCTAAAAATATTTATAAATATAATTTTAATTATTTTTTTATTAAAAAAATAATATTTTTATATAAATTAAAAATTTATTATTTTTACTTTCCGTTAAAAAATATTAAAATAAACATCACATTTTTTATTTTAAAAATAAATTTCTATTTTTTTTAATTCTTAAAAAAAACTTTTCTCAATGGAATTTTTTTATTAAAAAATTTTTTATTCCCTAAAGAAAAATATATATTTAATTATAATATTTTTAAAATTTAATTATTATTTTTTAATAAAATTATCGTCCTTCTTGTCTTGTTTTAATTTTATTATTAAAAATTAATTTATTAAAAAAAATTTTTGGTATTATTTTTTATTTTTAAATTGTAAGTAAATTTCATAATTAACAAAAAAATTATGCATCTAATATTATATAAATGAAACAAAAAAAAAACAAAATAATATATATTTTTTATTTTTAATTGTCTAAATTGTATAAAGTTTTTTGGCAGATATTCGTAAAATAAAATTAAAATTATATTAAAACTAAAAAAAATATTAAAAATAAAAAAGAAAAAGAAAACAAACAAAAAATATTAAATAAAATTTTAAAATTTAACTTATATAAATGTAATAAAGAAAAATCAACAATAAAAAATTTCAAATGAAAATAAATAAAAATAAATGAGTTTTATTTAAAAAATTATCTTCTACACGGAGCACTGTGCAGCATACAAATTCTATTCGTTCTATATTTTGTCCAGTTCAATGAAAAAGTAATTGGAATGAAATCTTAATAGTTCATTCATTAATAGTTCATTATATATCCGATAATCAATATTTGCTTTGTGAGATGGCTGCCCCTTCCACTGTTCCAATACGTCCTACGTGTTGTCCAGTGGCTACTCCTTCCCTGGTCCTATACATCCATTGTGTTGTCCAGTTAATCAGTTCTTTGAGAAATTAGCTTGACCCTAATTTAAGAACTTTCACTGTTATACTTTTCAGATATTCGAAAATCAATTTTTGTTTTGTCTTGGGGGGGTGGGAGGTGGTTACGCCTCAACTGGACTTATCCATCCTACATTTTGTCCAGTTAAACAGTTCTTGAAGAAAGCAATTGGAACTTAACAAAAACAAATTTTTGAAGACAGATTCCTGCTCCCCAGTTTAAACGAATTTATTTTAAACTTTCGAGGGATAAAAAATTTTTTAAATTACAAAAAAAGGTAAATAATTTTATTTAATACTTTTATTGGGTATACAAGTTAATAATATCGATTTTTCTCTTCTTTTTCTTCTTCATTCTCTTAGCACACGGATTGCACGCCAAAATAACTTATTCGGTTTTGTGATAAATAAACCAATTAAGCCAATTTCCTGTTACCCTGTTCAGAAGTGGAGCATATTCTAGCAGAATGAATATTCGAAAGCATAGAATTTGGTCTATAAGGTGAGTCAAAATTTGCGTCCCCCACTACTTGTGTCTAATATTGTTATGATGGAAAATTATTACCTCTTGTTTGGTTGCTATTTTTGTAACAGTTCTGTTATATCGGGTAGTGCTTGCCTGGGGAAAAAACTCCCAGTTAATACAGCTGTCGCTGAGCTAGCATTCTTTGGCCGAGTGTAAAATGTAATTAACATGGGAACGACCCAACTTTTTGTTTGAATATTCTGGTCGATTTTCTCTAATACCTTTTTTCAAATAAATCAATCTTTACTAAATCAATCTTTACTAAAACACTGAGAATTAATTTGGCTTTTTATTTATGACTTTTTCTTGGATCAAATATTTCCTTCATTTGTAGTTTATTGTCGACATTTTCCGGCTTTAATTTATATGAACCTTGTTTTAACAGATCCATCTTTTTATTCATTAGGAACAGCTTTTGCGTTTTAATTGTAGTGGTAGTGATAATAAATAACGATAATGCATCCAATTACTTATCTTCGAGCTTTTCGGACTGATTAATTCTCCCGTTGGCGATTGCGTCAAAATCACTATTCTTGATGTGTGGAAACCAGTGTTCTTTTGAGTTGGTGCATGGTAACTAACCGTAAGCTTCCACCAACATTATATAACAGATGCTGAAATCCGTTTACCTCAAAAGAAAGAGAGAATCATCATTTTTAAACCGAAAATTCGATATTTTTAAAATTATTAAAAAAAATTTGTAGTTTTTCGATTACTGAATTCTAATTTACAGAATTTTTATTCAATACTTGATACCCTCCAAAATACCATACTTGTTACTATTATTTTTCAAATTTTATTCTAAATTAATGAAAAAATATATTGAATTTTTTAAAACTGCTCGTTATCGAAAATGTCTCTTCTTTAGCTTTATTTACGAATTGAACGATATTGGAAACCTCTCAGTTTGACAGCAGATTTCTGGTTTAAAAAATAAATATTTATCTGTCAAAAAAGAATTTTTACAAAAACAAAACTTTATATTTTCTATGTGAAAATGAAATTATTTCTATTTTTAATAATTTATCAATCAATTTTGTTGACCCAGAGTTATACATCCAATCTGGTAAATTGAAAAACTATAACTTTCTCGATTACGAAAATTTTCCTAAAAAATAAATAAAATAAAATAAAATAATTTTCTAGCATCACGTCAAACGTATGATACCCTCTCTTTACGGCGACTTTGCTTTAGCTGATGATCAAGCAGGTGCCAATCCCACTGGGAACACAGGAAACAATGATTCTCCTGAAACAGAGTGTGCAGGCCGTGGTGGCTATAACTCTTGTCGTGCAGATGTAACCAAAGGAAATCCTAAACAAAAAGCTACAAGCATAGCGCAGAAGGCTGCCCAAGAGGCTAAAGCAGCCTCAGATGCTCAACAAGAGGCGGGGCAGGCAGCTTCTCGTCAAGTTAAAATTCAATTAGCAGAAAAGGCCATGCAGGCGGCTAAAGCGGCCGAGGCTGCTCTGGCGGGAAAACAGCAAATTGTTGAACAACTTGAACAAGAAGTCCACGAAGCTGAGGCTGTGGTACAAGAACAATCTTCCTCGCTACAAAATGCTCAGCAAAATGTTCAAGCCGCTGTACTGGCAGCTCAACAGGCTCAAGCTCAGCTTAAAACTTTAACTTCTGCTCTACAGGTAGCTCAGTCGAATGTGGGTAATTCGGAGCAGGCTGCTAATGGTGCCCAACAGGAATTGGTAGAGAAAAATCAATTAATGGAGGCAGCCAAATGTCGTGTGGAACAATTGTTGCGTCAATTGAATTCTGCTAGAGCTGACTTCACAAACACCAAACAAGCGGCGTACAAGGCCGCCTGTGCTGCCCATGAGGCCAAAGTTAATGCAGAGCGGGCGAGACGTCATTTGGTAAGAAGATATTTAACGCAACAACAGCGTCAACAGTTGTTGGAGAAGAGACAAAGACAACGTTTATCAAGGTTGACTCTTTAGGGAGGAGCATTTTTGGGGGCAGGGAATTTTTTATATAATTTATATATTTATTTTTGTTATTTTCCTTTAATCATGTTTTTATACAAATTTTATTAATTTTAATATATTTTTTCTATTAATGTCAACTGGTCGAATTGTTTTTACCTATTATTCGGATACTTTTTAACAAAACGTTTAAGTCATATAGACGAATTTTTAGTGAATTTTTAATAAATTAAATTTTTAGTGAAAAATTGAATTTTCGGTGAAAAATTGAATTTTCGGTGAAAAATTGAATTTTCGGTGAAAAATTGAATTTTCGGTGAAAAATTGAATTTTCGGTGAAAAATTGAATTTTCGGTGAAAAATTGAATTTTCGGTGAAAAATTGAATTTTCGGAGAAAAACTGAATTTTCGGAGAAAAACTGAATTTTTTAGTGAAAAATTCAATTTTTAGTGAAAAATTCAATTTTTAGTGAAAAATTCAATTTTTAGTGAAAAATTCAATTTTTAGTGAAAAATTCAATTTTTAGTGAAAAATTCAATTTTTAGTGAAAAATTCAATTTTTAGTGAAAAATTCAATTTTTAGTGAAAAATTCAATTTTTAGTGAAAAATTCAATTTTTAGTGAAAAATTGATTTTTTTAGTGAAAAATTCTATTTCTAGTGAAAAATTGATTTTTTTAGTGAAAAATTCTATTTCTAGTGAAAAATTCAATTTTTAGTGAAAAATTCAATTTTTAGTGAAAAATTCAATTTTTAGTGAAAAATTCTATTTTTAGTGAAAAATTCTATTTCTAGTGAAAAATTCAATTTTTAGTGAAAAATTCTATTTTTAGTGAAAAATTCTATTTTTAGTGAAAAATTCAATTTTTAGTGAAAAATTCAATTTTTAGTGAAAAATTCAATTTTTAGTGAAAAATTCAATTTTTAGTGAAAAATTCAATTTTTAGTGAAAAATTGATTTTTTTAGTGAAAAATTCTATTTCTAGTGAAAAATTCAATTTTTAGTGAAAAATTAAATTTTTAGTGAAAAATTCTATTTCTAGTGAAAAATTCAATTTTTAGTGAAAAATTCTATTTCTAGTGAAAAATTCAATTTTTAGTGAAAAATTCTATTTTTAGTGAAAAATTCTATTTTTAGTGAAAAATTCAATTTTTAGTGAAAATTCAATTTTAGTGAAAAAAATTCAATTTTAGTGAAAAATTAAATTTTTAGTCAAAAATTCATTTTTTGTGGAAAAAATCAATTTTTAGTGAAAAATTCAATTTTTAATTTAATTTTAAAAATTGAATTTTTGGTGAAAAATTGAATTTCGGTGAAAAATTGAATTTTTTAGTGAAAATTTTGTATTTTTAGTAAAAATTGATTTTTTAGTGAAAAATTGAATTTTTTAGTGAAAATTTGAATTTTCGGTGAAAAAATTGAATTTTTAGTGAAAAATTGAATTTTTAGTGAAAAAATTGAATTTTTAGTGAAAAATTGAATTTCAGTGAAAAATTGAATTTTCAGTGAAAAATTGAATTTTTTAGTGAAAAATTGAATTTTCAGTGGAAAATTTGAATTTTTAGTGAAAAATTGAATTTTTCAGTGGAAAATTGAATTTTCGGTGAAAAATTGAATTTTCGGTGAAAATTGAATTTTTGGTGAAAATTCAATTTTGGTGAAAAATTCAATTTTTAGTGAAAATTGAATTTTAGTGAAAAATTGAATTTTTAGTGAAAAATTGAATTTTTAGTGAAAAATTCAATTTTAGTGAAAAATTCAATTTTTAGTGAAAAATTTAATTTTTAGTGAAAAATAATTTAGAATTTTTAGGAAAAATTCAATTTTTAGTGAAAAATTGCAAATTTTTAGTGAAAAATTCAATTTTTAGTGGAAAAAATTGAATTTTTAGTGAAAAATTCAATTTTTAGTGAAAAATTGAATTTTAGTGAAAAATTGAATTTTAGTGAAAAATTGAATTTTTAGTGAAAAATTGAATTTTTAGTGAAAAATTCGAATTTTTAGTGAAAAATTGAATTTTTAGTGAAAAATTGAATTTTAGTGAAAAATTCAATTTTTAGTGAAAAATTCAATTTTTAGTGAAAAATTCAATTTTTAGTGAAAAATTCAATTTTTAGTGAAAAATTCAATTTTTAGTGAAAAATTCAATTTTTAGTGAAAAATTAATTTTAGTGAAAATCAATTTTTAGTGAAAAATTCAATTTTTAGTGAAAAATTGAATTTTTAGTGAAAAATTCAATTTTTAGTGAAAAATTCAATTTTTAGTGAAAAATTCAATTTTTAGTGAAAAATTCAATTTAGTGAAAATTCAATTTTAGTGAAAATTCAATTTTTAGTGAAAAATTCAATTTTTAGTGAAAAATTCAACTTTAGTGAAAAATGCAATTTTTAAGTGAAAAATTCAATTTTTAGTGAAAAATTGAATTTTAGTGAAAAATTCAATTTTAGTGAAAATGTCAATTTTTAAGTGAAAAATTCAATTTTTAGTGAAAAAATTCAATTTTTAGTGAAAAAATTGAATTTTTAGTGAAAATTCAATTTTAGTGAAAAATTGAATTTTTTAGTGAAAAATTCAATTTTTAGTGAAAAATTGAATTTTTAGTGAAAAATGTCAATTTTTAGTGAAAAATTGAATTTTAGTGAAAAATCAATTTTTAGGTGAAAAATTGAATTTTAGTGAAAAATTCCAATTTTTAGTGCAAAATTGAAATTTTTAGTGAAAATTCAATTTTAGTGAAAAATTGAATTTTAGGTGAAAAATTCAATTTTTAGTGAAAAATTGAATTTTTAGTGAAAAATTCAAATTTTAGTGAAAAATTGAAATTTAGTGAAAATTGGAATTTTTAGGAAAAATTCAATGTTTTAGTGAAAAATTGAATTTTAGTGAAAAATATCAATTTTGAATTCGATTTAGTTGAAAAATTGAATTTTAGTGAAAAAATTCAATTTTTTAGTGAAAAGTTCTATTTCTAGTGAAAAATTGATTTTCTAGTGAAAATTCAATTTTAGTGAAAAATCAATTTCTAGTGAAAAATTCTATTTAGTGAAAAATTCATTTTTAGTGAAAAATTCAATTTTTAGTGAAAAATTCAATTTTAGTGAAAAATTCAATTTTTAGTGAAAAATTCAATTTTTAGTGAAAAATTAAATTTTAGTGAAAAATTAAATTTTTAGTGAAAAATTTTTAGTGAAAAATTCAATTTTTAATTTAATTTTAAAAATTGAATTTTCGGTGAAAAATTGATTTTTTTAGTGAAAAATTGATTTTTTTAGTGAAATCTTTAGTTGCTCTTTTAAGCCGCGTTGAATAATTGAAGTTCAATCAATATTCGATTATTCGGTCGGTTATTCAGGCAACACAAATTGTTTGGACCATGAAATAATGCCCGAATAACGAGTTAAATCAACACTAAAAGTTCCCACGATAATTATATCTCAGTTCCGGTTCGAGCCGAGTCACACACATTCAATGATTTTTATCCCAGCGACAGCTGTACAAATCAAATGTTCTTTCTCTAAGAAAGAACAACCAGGTAAAGCCGAACCATAACATCAATACTGAAAACCATGAAGCCAAGGTAATGATGCGTTGATATCTGATCAGACGATCACACAATAATTAAAGAAAGCAATCAACGATAATTGTCTGTCATGATATCCAGTCAAAAATTTTCCTGCTACTGGAATTCGCTTAATTTCAGAAAATGACATCAGAAATTAGTTTGATTCTTTCATAACCTCAAAATTGGAGCAGATCTATATGCTACCGGAACAATGGGCATTATGTTGACTACGATCGATTATGCAATACCTTTCGACACGGCGTAGGTGTATAAAATTATGGAGCACTTGAATAAAATATTTAAGGTGATTCGAGGTGATCTTGGTACGTAGATATGGACTTATAATAAATTTAGTTGTGCTAAATAAAGTAAAATTACTTTTAGGACTGTGAACTTAAAATCCGGGAGAATATTATCACAACTTATCTCTAAAATTGCAAACTGTGTAGTGCTTTCAACATTACATGGGTAGATGACCAGCCAAAGGGCCAGAAGGGCGGATATGCCATATTAAATCATCTCAAGAAGTGATTCTAAAGCGATCGATATACTTTAAAGTGGGAATAACAAAACATCTATTTATGATGGTGAAGAGTATAAAAATCGAAGTTATAAACTTTTAGATCTTGTCTTCTAAGATCTTGGATCCATAACGCCTTTGGTGAAGTTAAAAGCAATTTATCAATAATATTTGATTAACGCTGTTTTAAAGATTTTCTTGTGAACATGCGATGAAATAATTTTCGTCTCATTAACTGTTATTTATGTTTCCATTGTTTAACGCTCTCAAATGATCGTGTCAATGATATTTTCTATGCGATTAAGGAACCTGTTAAAAAGACAATATTTATTAAAAAAAAAAAAACATAAGATGACAAACAAGGAAGCATGTGGTAGTTAGTACCCTCCAGCTGAAAGCAAAAAAAACCCAAAACTTTCGTAATTTCCACCAAAAAAGAAGAGAAAAAAGTGATAAACGTGACTGGTTTTTGTACGATCGTTTATTTAATAAATTAACAAAAACAAAAACAAAAGTTAAATACTCATCGGTAGTTCAAAACAAAGATGATGAAGAAGAAGATGATAAATGATCTTACAAATACAAAGTGTACGAGAGTCACTTGGATCATAAAAATTTCCTAAACGTTTGATTTTAAACATACAACATGATCATGTTAACGATCATGGTTTTTTTAATTTATCATTATTATTGTTGTTATTATTGTTGTTATTGTTGTTGTTGTTATTATTTTTAAAACGTCTTTTAACAATTGTATGACCCTCATAATGTTCATCACCAGCTGCATCGGGTAAATGTAAAAGTGCCGGTGAAGAGCTGGCCTGATGTGTCTCACCATGTAATTCCACATTGGCATGTACCGCAGCATCGTTGGCATTAATTTGTGCCTCTTGTGCTGACTGTGTAGCTTTTTCAGCCGCCTCTTTAGTTTCCTCATAATCCAGACGGGCTGAATATAATTGAGTTTCTATTTGTTCCAATTTGGTTTTCGCCTGTGCCACCATATCGATTTGTGACGCCAATTCAGCCGCTGCCTCAGAAGCTGATTTTTGTGCCAATTCAGCAGCCGATTGTGCATTATTGAGAGCAGCTGTTAATATGGAAACATGATTGAGAGCCTGTTGTGCTGCATATTGTGCTGCTTTGGCGGATCGCTTGGCTTGTTGCAATTGCTGTAGCTCACCCTGCATTACCTTATGAGTCTCAGCATTTTGTTCTTCTAAACGGTGCAGTAACACCTCCTTACCTTTAAGTACAGCCACAGCTGTACCAGCCGCCTGAGTAGCTGCTTGAGCTAAAGTATTTTTAGCTTGATATGCTGCCTGTTTGGCGGCAGCATTTTGTGAAGCCACCGCTGAATTGGCTTGATCGGCAGATCCCTTGGCTATGCTTCGTAGGCCATTATCTATCAGATAAGTGCCACTTATTATGGTATGTTGTCCATAGTGGTCTTGTGGCTCAAAGGCATCTTGTTGACCATAACGTTCTCGTGGATAAGTTTGTGGCGGAGCTACATAATCATCTAAATGTACTTCTTCAAAATGATAGGGTGGCTCTGTTGTGGCCGCAGGTGTGGGGGCATGATGTGGTATTGGAGGATGGGGTATGATGTAAGTACTTTTTCTTCTTACTTTACGAGCCAAAGCAAGGGAGGCTAAAGAGAGAAACAAATTAGAAAGGAAATTTGTTATTAAACATTTTAATTTCTTCAATGAAAACTTATTGATGAAACTTTTATTCAGTTCAAATAAAATTTATTTTATGGGATTGAAATTTGAAACTTAAAGAAAATTTTAATTTGGCTTAAGAACTCCCCATTTAGGGTTCAATACTTACGGATCAAGAGTAATAAGGTGAATAAAAATTTGTTGTGGTTTATTAAAATCATCTAAAACGATAGAAAAAGAATAAATTAATAATCGTTTTAATGGAAAATTTAATAGATTTAGATCTCAATTAATAATGAGGAACAAATTCCTCTTTCTTGAAAAACATACAATAATTTCAGGCAAACAAGCTATGAGATGAAAAAGTATCTTAATAAATTAAAAAAAAAATATCGGTGTATAATTAATTAACTCTCATAAATGGACCCGCTCAGAGTATTTGTTTTTGGTATATAAATTTAATTCCGCTAAAATAAGAAAATTCGTTGCTTTAAAAAAGGGTTTGTTAAATCCAAAACATTGTAAAGTATTATTATTCCAAATTTTACATGAAATCGGTTCATAAAATCTCATCGCCTCCATATGAGTCCCATTTCCAATAACCGATCAATAATACTAAAATTTCATGTAAAAGTTTTAACTTCATTTAATCGATTTTTATGAAATTAAAAATTGTAAATTTCACTACATTCTACCCATAAGTGATTGCAGGTTCCTCCACCATAAGATGCTCCGATCAATTAGAACTTCTTCCTAAACGATTTAACCATATAAGTCCATCTCTTCGCTTTACTTGCTGTTTATGCTTTTAATTTTGTGAACTCTGTATTGAATGCATTTGACAGAATTCAACATAAAGAAAGAAAGAAAGATTCCTAATGATCTTTGGACCAATATTACAGGTAGCATCCATACAAATGTCTGCATTTCAACTGAATTTGTCACAACAACATTTTATTTGTCCTAATTTTTCTGTAACATTTCAAGATAATTTATCTACAAATGACCGCAGCTACCATTCGGACCCACTTCTGAAAATCAATTTAAAGGTCATAATCTTATACAATCTCCACTTCCAAAAAGCTTTCCATAAATGACATAAATGATTTATGCAATCGCAAATACTAATTCTACAAGATTTCGTCTGTAATTCATCCCGGTGTCAAGGTGTATACTACTGTAACCAATACATACACGCACACTTTTACGTTATTCACTTTCATTCACTTCATATTGTTTTGTTTACAAAATAATTCTCATTTAGTTTATTTTCAAATTAATATAAGTGTTGTAGATTTGACTTCTATCGGGGCGGTTAAAAGGGGATATAAATTAGCGTCAGAATGTGATAAATAAAAGCGATCGGTCTATATTTTGGTAAAAGAAGATTTAAACTAAATTTTAACTTCATTTGGGTGTTAAAGAAATAAATTAACGAGCAGTTCTGACTGTGACGTTCTTACGAATAGCTTAGTCTACGACTTTGTCATGTGGAGCTTTGACTTTCTTAACGGCAGCTTCAGTTGTAACATTTCCATGTACAACCTCCAGTCGCTTAAAACAATAGCAGTAGTCAGGGTTGTCAGATTTTCCTTTTCTTTTATTGCCAAAAATTTAATTCAAAATCGCCACATTTAAATATTATTTTTTTTTTTCGAAAAAAGGCTGCGCCTAATTTGATGAAAATTTCACAGAATGATCCCAAAATACCCGAAAATAACATAGACTATAAAAAATTCCGATAGGATCAGGGGGAGAAGTACCCCCTGGTCCTATCGGTGAGAGTTCTCAAATTTGGTCCCGACAACTTTCTCAAGGAACTGTTTAACTGGAGAAAATGTAGGAACGATAAGACCAGGGGGAGGGGTATCGCACATACAAAGCAACATTTTTTTTTGACTGGAACTTGTCCCTGAATCAGAGAATAAAAAAGATTCCCACTTTTCTTTATTAAAATACCCAAAATTCCAATCTGTTTAAAACATATTTTAACATATAATTTCTTACATCGAAATGATCTTTTATACAGTTCAGAACAAAAAAAAATGGTTATATCGTTGAATAAATTGGGGGCCACCATTTTTTGGGAGGTTCACAAATTACCCCCTGACTAGATAGAAGCCTTTATTGGATTTATTGCTTTAAATCAACTGGGAAGTACCTCAGCACTCTCATTACAGGTTCAAAAGTTATAGAATTATTTTCCCAAAATAAAAATCGTTTTGAGGTCATATAAGTTTGAAACGGACATTTTTATTATTTTATTATTCCGTATGATTAAAATCAATTATTTTTTTAGATTCCAGAGAATTTTCTCTATTATTTGATACCCATATTGATATCATTTTTATACCCTTCATCTGATCAGGTCAGAAGAGTATATAATTTGCATAATTTTCGGTTTAGACTCCCAAAATATATTCTGGGTCGGTGTGAAGAAAGAAATTGATTGAGCTATGTCCTTCTGACCTTCCGTCCGTGTGACGGTTGAAAACAAGTTATTGAAGCCGAACTTTGGTTGACATATATGATATGTGTATCCAACGCTTGAAAATACTTTCGAGAATTTTGCCATTGAAATCCAGGATAATCCGTTTAAAAAATGGCTCAGATATAAGCAAAAAACTGAATGTACCTCAAAGCTTTTTTCGGGTTTTTTCCATTTTTTTAAGAATCTACAATAAGTTAGAGACAAAATTTATTCGCTGCAGACATGAAATGAATCGTACCATTCGTTCCTGAGCTATAGGCAAAAACATAGTTTTCTATATTTTGAACCTCCAAAGAGATCTGTGGACTTGGTTATGGCACTAATTGTTTACAAATTTTTCCCCAAATTTAATATTTTTCATTTTTCAAAATCGTTTCATAAACCACCGAGATGCGATCAATTCTTTCTTTAAAAATTAAGTCCCATGTGGTTTTGTGGTTGTTGTTGTTTATAACTACAGAAAAACAATAACAACATTTAAAATAATGTTTTAAAGGTTTTTTCTATTCAATTAATGTTAGAAATTTAATTGTTTTTACTAATGGATTTGAAATATTTTTGTGAATTTTTCATTTGAAGACATAAACTCGATTAGACCATTAGTTTCCGAGATATGGGCCAAAACTTATTCAGACACTCCTGTAGCAGCTACGGACCTAATTGTCACGCAGAAAAATTACTAATTTTTTCCTTGAATTTTGGTTTTTTTAAATTTTCAATTCGGTTCATAAATAGTCGAGATATAAACAATTCTTTAATTTTACTTGTGGTTGTTGTTGTTGGATTTGAAATTGAAAACAATAACAATGTAAAGCAAATTGAAATATTCGACTTTTTAAGCGTTCGAAAATAATTAGAAGAATTTTTGAGTTGAAATCATCACAGTAATCGGTCCACTAGTTTCCGAGTTATAGGCAATAACACATTTTCCGATATTTTGAACCTTATATGGGTTATATGGACAAAATTTTGATGCAGAAAAAAGCTGTTTTTTTCAAAATTTTGATTTTTTTTTTAATTTTCGAAATCGGCTCATAATAGACTCTTCTTCTATATATTTACAGAGTTGTTTAAGTGAAAGCGAAAACTGCTAGTGAATAAAATTGAGTGCTCTGGAGAATCTATGTTGACTCATAAAATAGGCTATAGTAATGGCTGTCATTTTCTGCTTCTTCTTCTTCTACAGATGATGATATTATGAAAGCAGGGATTTAACGTTAAATGTGAAGTCCGTTGCTTAAACAAATATTCCATATTAAAGGTGAAGGGTATAGAAAATTCGGCACGGCCGAATTTGTTTAATACATTTTTGAAAGCTGCTTAACCTGAAATTTCAAACTTCTTTTTAAAGAAAACCTGTTTCGTTGGGGGAAAAACTGAAAACACGATTCTACTTAGTCAAGTCTTTAGTTCGGGTGTTTAATGATTTTCTTTAATTTAAGGATCTGTTTTCAAATTATTGCACTTTTGTTTCAAAATTTTGTTCTTATTTGTAACCGATTTTGAAGGAAGAAAATAATTTCAATATTTTTCAATAATTTTTTTTAAACAAAATTTAAAATTATTTTTATTTTTAATAAATGAAATATTTTATTAAGGTTCTTTTTCACTATTTTACTTTCAATACAGCACTTTTCAATACTTCTGCCACCAATTGGGATTAAAAAAAAACACAAAAACTTTACTCTCTCGTTGACTAATGAGAAAACAAACGTCCTTTCTGGTCGAAATTCCAACAACTTCTGTTTAAATAAATTGTTGCAATTATTGCAATATAACATTTAATAATGAATCCCAAATAGACAACCATTTCAATTCAATCCAACAGGCCACTCTTAACCATCCGTCCAACTGGTTGTCATTGAAAATTAACACAAAAAACAAAATAAAAATTCAATGTCAGTGAACAAGATTCGCTGATTCGTTTGTGGATTAGAGAAACAAAAAATTATTACAACAAATTTTGCAA
The DNA here is from genome assembly GCA_004302925.2 of Cochliomyia hominivorax. Classification (NCBI taxonomy): domain Eukaryota; kingdom Metazoa; phylum Arthropoda; class Insecta; order Diptera; family Calliphoridae; genus Cochliomyia; species Cochliomyia hominivorax. The sequence goes on along the minus strand of PYHX02000467.1, from coordinate 9,148,161 downwards.
TAAAATAAACAACAACAACAATAACAGTGATAAAGAAACACTCACCGAAAAACGCTTTTACTTTTCATATAAAATGCAATAATTTTTCACGTAATTTTGTTAAATAAAAACTGAAATGAACTGAAATGAAAAGAAAGAAGAAGAAGACAAAAATGTTCATAAAAAAATAGAGAAAAACATTTTTTTTTACCGGAAAAACCACTTTCTGTTAAAACAAACACAAATGAAATTAAATAAATAAAAATCAGCATCTTAAACCGGATGTTAAAGTAAAGTGTTGTAGTTGTTGTTGTTGTCTTGCAACAAAATTGCAAAATTTTCTTTAAAATAAATAAAAAATCAATCTGTTGCATTTAAATATTTATAACAAATTGTTAATCACAAAACAACTTTAATTACAGTCCAAGAGGTAATAAATTGTGTTGTTAATGGCGGTTTTATGGTTGCAAAGCCCTACAGTTCGGAAGCATATAAACTGATTTTCAAATTCTTTTATCGTCCATCTAAACAAAAAAACAATATTTTTAAGAAACTTAATTCTATTTTGAATAAAAAAGTGTTTTCAGTTTATCGATATCAGATTTTCCTTTAAAAGGAAGCTTCGAAGCTAGAAAAGTAATTCTATAACAATATGGATATCAAATAATATTTAAGCATCCCTGGAATATTTTCAAATTATTTTTAATTAATTATACAAACTAATATTAGGTATGCAAGTTCATTATAAGTTGTCAACCCTTTTTGGTTTCAATAGGTGTCATTGAAAAGGTTTTGAGTTCTACATTCAATATATTTTATTCATAATTGTTTTAGATGATTCTGTCACTGCAACTTTTAGATTTGAATTTTTTACCTTCAATTCATCAAAGTGGGCGTGGCAAAATGCACTAACATTATAAAACATTTTATAGCTGAAGTCATTATCTATCATATGACAAAAGTTTCACTTTAATTGGTGCTGTAGTTTACGAGTTCTAACTGTTTGAATAAAATATTTATTTCAAAAATTTACTTCCTGTTAAATGTTGTTCTCCTGTTATTTAACAGAATTTTTACAGATTTTTTCTCAATTTTTTCAAAATGGGCGGGAGGTCAGAGTCATGACTTTCACATTAATTTTCTCCGCAACTAATGCACGGATTTTAATGAGATTTATGTCATTAGAAAGGTAACGACTTGTAGATTATTATTTTTTAAAGAATTTTATTTTAAAAAAGATTATTAATTTGTTTTATATTTTAAAAAGAAAAATGAAAACTCTTCTTTTCTTGTATATTTAATAAAATGGGCGTGTCTATGAAAACTATAAAGAAGAAGATGAAGTTTTAATCTGTTCACCAGTGAAAATTTATTTTAATATAAATTATAGTTTTAGAGTTATAGTGATTTAAATGGTATATATATTCATTGATTACAAAAAGCGGGCTGCAAAAAAGGTCATATTTATGTAAGCGATTTCTCAATTTTTTACACACTAAAAACTTTTAAATTTTAAATTTAAACTTGAAAATTAATAAAGTGACGCGAACTTTATTCTGATGTCCCTATCTGTCATATGGTAAAATATTCACTTTAATTAATTAATTATCTTACAAACTAATATTAGGTATACAAGTTCATAATGTCACAGTGTCTAAATCGATATATTTTATTGGAAATTTTTCTGCAACTTTACAGTCCGTCGTAAAAGTTTAGGTTAGATTTTCAGCCAAGTTATAAACTTTTTACACAAGTGTTTGGTGTCAATGAAAACACTTCAGCACTTCAAGATTCACAATTTTTAAAGAAAAAGTAAGTGAATTCATGAAAACCAAAACTTTACATTTCAAATTTTCCTGTTTTTTTTCTTTGGAAAATGAAATTTATGTGTTAATTTTGTCGAAGAGAATGACGACATTTATTTGAAATTATCAGACCCGGTAAATTATTTTTAGAGTGTTGGTGACCCTAAGCAAACATTAGTGGTAATATTATCATACGATTTAAATTTATTATTAGTATGTGTGGGGTACCTCTCCCCATGGTGTTATCCATCCTACGTTTTGTCTGGTAAAACAGATTCTTGAGAAAATGATTAGGACAAACATTTCAGAATTCTCGGTGTTAAAGTTCTTTAGATCATCAATATATGCTTTGCACGGTCGGTAACCCTACTCCGTGGTCTCATCCCTTTTACGTTTTATTCAGTAAAACAGTTCCTTAAGAACGTAAATATAATCAAATTTAAGAACTTTCGGTGTTAACTTTCTTTAGATATTCGATCAACAGTATCTGCTCTACATGGGCGGTATTCTTCCCCCTGGTCCTATTGGAATTTTTTTTTATATTGGGATTTATTGGTGAAAATTTCATCAAAATTGGTCCAACCGTTTTAGGGTGTATACGTTACGTCACATACATACATACATACATACATACATACATACATACATACATACATACATACATACATACATACATACATACATAGATACATACATACATACATACATACATACATACATACATACATACATACATACATACATACATACATACATACATACATACATATATACATACATACAAACATGTATACATACATATATGCATACATACATGTATACATACATATATACACACATATACATACACACATACAGACATAAATACATACATACATACATACATACATACATACATACATACATACATACATACATACATACAATCAATCCGCATTATTCAGGTTTAAAAAATTCACTTTTTTTTACTGAAATTATCACTCTGACTTTATAAGGGCCATGCGGCAGATGTTTACCTTACATATAAAGCTATATTTTAAGGGTCATTTTAAAATGATTCCTGCTTTGCAATTTAAAAATTTCACAAAAAAGAAAAACTTGTCCAAATTGACCAACTTTGAAATGGGGCTTGTGGGCAGGTCTTTGCCCCAAGTTCATTTGAATTTAGTTTAAAAGCATTCTTGTTCAGATTTCTTTATAAAACCATTAAGAGATACTGGAGTTCGCAACAAAAATGGTTCTATCAGTTGTCTTCTTTGGAAAAATTCCTTGAATAATTTTTTATTGCAAAGTTCCATCTTCAGATTAGTATAACTTGGAACTTGTAACGATTTCATATATTTCTATGGTTATGGCAGCGTTGCTATTAAGAATTTTATAGGAAATCAAGTGTATATCTTTAAAAAATTGAGACCACTAACTTAAAATGATCAAAAAAGCGATGGTAAAAATGGGTTAAAATTTAAATTCGTCTTGAAAATCTCTGAAACTCTAAGGGATAACCCACCACCCTGCAAGCGTATTCACAAGAATTATCTGTAAACAAAATTATTTTAATTATAAAATAATTTTTGGCGAACTGTTAAAAAAATTGGAGGATCTCAGCTCTAATCATATGAAATTTCATAAAAATATCTCATTAACGATTCATTAATAAAGAAAAGTTTTGATTTGGACACACTGTATGAAGCGAAAGTAGTGCTCTAAATTAAGTGAGTAAATCCGTCTATCACAACGATCGATCGATCTTCTTCTTTCTAAAATAAGTTGATAATAATTTTTTTATCATTTTAAGAGTTCAGAACTGTTGGGTTAATTTTTATAATTTTACTTAAGTTTTTATTTTCGTAATTTTCATGGAAATTTGCAGGGAAAAGTGTTAACACTCAAATTAAATTTCATGATTTGCTATTTTGGATTTTTTTTTTCTAAAAAAAGGTGTACTTATTTCTAAAGAAGGGTCTGTATTAAATTATGAATATAACACATATCGCACAGTGTTTCAAATTATAAATGAAATGGAAATAAATCTGTAGCTTTTGAATGGCTTGTGAGAAGTTAATAAATGAACTTTGTGGGATTAGTGGAGGTTGGTCCACAGGCTTCCAAAGTTGGTCACCTCAAGTCATAAAATTATTTACAACGATCTAGATTTCCTATATCTTAAACGATTTTAAAGATTTTTCTAGAAGTGGATTCTGCTACTGAAAGAACCTCGTGGTATGTGTTGGCTATTTTACTTTTTGAGTGATCTGAATGAAGTTTTTATGCTAAAACGAGTCCAAAACAAAAGGTCAATACGTAAATGTAATCATTACGAAGAATTAGCTTTTACTGTGTTAAAATTTCATTAAAATTGGACTTTATGTTCGAAATTTTACAGATTTATTTCCATTTCATTTGAAACACTGTGTATTGCTCATTTTCTGCAAGCAGAAAGAACAAGTGGGCGGCAGCAGAAGGTTATACTTGAGTTCACTGCTCCACTAATCAGTGGAGAGGTTTTGAATTTTAGTGTCCCTTCACTTCACTAAAATTCATTTTATTTTATTCTCACGCTAAATTTTTTTGTAATCTGTTTTCATATTTAAAATTTTAAAAAGTGGGCGTGTCAAAAGTCAAATTAGCATAATATATAGATGAAGCCGTAGACTTTATCGATCATATTGTGAATCAATTCATTTGAATTGATGCTCTTTGTTCTCCTGCTATTTAACAGAATTTTAAACATTTTCGGTAAAAAGGGCGGTGGTGGGCGGTGGGTAGAGGAGCTATGAATTCAATATCGAATGGATTTGAATGTGACTAGTGTCATTGGAAAGGTAATCGCTTGTAGATTATTGGTTTTAAAGAATTTTATTACAAAAATCATTAATTTGCTTTGTATTATGAAATTAAAAATAGAAATTTATTCCCTGTATTTAAGGAAATGGGCGTAACTATGAAAATATAAAATCAAGTCACAATGTAGCTGGAGTCTTAATCTATTTAGCGGTGAAAATTCATTTTAATATGTGTTATAGTTTTAGAGTTATACTGATTTAAATAATATCTCTGTTCATAGGTTACTTAAAGTGGGCTTCGTAAAAGGCCTCTTTAAAACAAACGATTTCTCGAAAAGCAGTCCATCGATTACGCTTCTAATAGATGTCATTAAACAGGTCTTGAAATCTAGTTTGAATATATTTTATTAAAATTTGTTTCAGTCTATTAAGACACTAAAAATTTTAGATTTGAAATTTAAACTTAAAAATGAATAAAGTGGGCGTCGCAAAAAATATTATCATTATAAAGCATTTTATAGCTTAAGGCCCCATCTATCATATGGTAAAAGATTCAGTTTAATTAATGTTTTAGTTTAGGAGTTATAACAGTTTAAAGAAATTTTCTATTAAGAAATTTACTTTCTGTTAAATTCTGTTCTCCTGTTATTTAACAGAATTTTTTTGGAAATTTTATAAAACTGTTAAAATGGGCGGGTGTTGTGCAGTCATTATTTTGAAATAGATTTTCAGGAAAACTAAGAAATGGATTTGAATGAGATTAGTGTCATTGGAAAGGTAATGACTTAAAGATTATTGTTTTTAAAGAATTTTATTTCAGAAATCATTAATTTGTTTTATATTATTAAATTAAAAATAAAAACTATTCATGTGTATTAAATAAAATAGGCGTGTCTATGATAAAATATAATGAAACCAGAATTTAGCAGGAGTCTTTATCTATTGTGTAGTGAAAATTTCATTCTAATATGAGTTATAGTTTAAAAGTTTTACTAATTTAAATAACATTTCCATTCATAGATTCTTAAAAGTGGACTGTATAGAAGACCTCATTAAAATAAGCGTTTTCTCAAAAATTTGCCAACCGTTTTGGTTCCAATAGGTGTCATTGAAAAGGTTTTAGTTCTACATTCAATATATTTTATTCATAATTGTTTAGATGATTCTGTCACTGCAACTTTTAGATTTGAATTTTTTACCTTCAATTTATCAAAGTGGGCGTGGCAAAATGCATTATCATTATAAAACATTACATAGCTGAAGTCATTATCTATCATATGGCAAAAGTTTCACTTTAATTAGTGCTGTAGTTTACAAGTTCTAACTGTTTGAATAAAATATTTATTTCAAAAATTTACTTCCTGTTTAATGTTGTTCTCCTGTTATTTTACAGAATTTTTACAGATTTTTCTCAATTTTTGTCAAAATGGGCGGGAGATCATAGACATGATTTTCACATTAATTTTCTCCGAAACTAATGCACGGATTTTAATGAGATTTATGTCATTGAAAAGGTCATGACTTGTAGATTATTATTTTTTAATGAATTTTATTCAAAAAGATCATTGATTTGTTTTATATTTGCATTTTAAAAATCATTCTTTTAGTTTATATTTTTAAAAAGAATAATAAAAACTAATTTTGTTTATCTAACAAAGTGGGCGTGTCTAAGATAAAACAAAATGATATCATAGCGTAGCTGAAGTCCTTTTATATTCAATAGTGAAAATGTTTATTACAATTAATTTTAAGTTAAAACAATTCAAAACTGTTCACTATTTCAAACCTTATAAAAGTCCTCAATTTAACAAGCTTTAATTGGAAAAGTTTCCAACTGATTTATTTAAAAGAAGAAGTCTCATTGGAAAGGTAATGAGTTCTTGTTTTATTAAAAAAATATCTGTTGAAGTTCTTTCAACAAATATTATTCAAATAAAATGTATATGACAATTTTAATAAAGTAGGCGTGGCGTAAAGTATTAAATTTAAAATTTGCTGTATAGATGAACTCCTTATCTATCATATAGAAAAAGATTTACTTTAATTAATGCTTTGGTTTACGAGTTATAACTGTTTGAATAAAATAATTATTAAAAAATTTACTTCCTGATCACTTTTGTACTCCTGGTATTTTGAAGATTTATTGCAAAATTTTTAAAGTTGTTGTTGTTAGTCAAAGGCAATTTTTAATTTTTTCGAAAACTCATGAACGAATTTTGGTCATAAGAACACAATTTTAAAGATAATGAGTTTACGACTCCTTAGACAGATTTTAGATTCCAGATTTAATTGGACCTTTTTAAAAAATCAAAATCGTTTCTTTTTTATATACATTTTTATTTATTACAAAAAATATATGATTTAAAATAAATAAGTTAAAAAAATATCCACAAAAATCTATTAAAAATATTAAAAAAAACAAAAGATTAAGAAAAGAAATTAAAAAAACTCTAAATTAAAAAGGAAAAATATTAAAGAAATTAACTAAGTAAATTAAAACAAAATTAAACTTAAAAGGAAAAATCTTATAGAAAACATTATTCATTATAAAAATAAAAATAAAATGTTTCCCACTACAACAACTACAAGAAATGAGGCCTAAAAACAAATGACTAAAATGAAATTTGATTCGTTTTTCTTTTTGTTTTCTTAAGTTTCTTTTTCTTTGTTTTCTTTCTTTGTTTCCTTTGTTTTCTGTTTTGACACAAAAGAGAAGGATATAAAACTTAAATTTAAGCTAAAAAACTAAATTCAATTAGACTAAAACTTATTATGACTCATTCAATTGTTGATGCTCGTCTTCATTTGTTGTTTCACTTAGATGATCATCTGTATGCTGCGTTTGATCAATGGATTTACGATCCATATTATCCATTGAATCTTTAAGGGTTTGTATATCTAAACCACCATCACTGGTATCTTCACCCTCTTTTGTTTTGGTGAATTTCGAAAAATATGTTAAAGATTTCATTAATTGATAACTTTTCGAAATTGGTATATTCGAATCGTAAACACTTTTCGAAGATGAACAATCAACATAAAACCACCAATTACATTTCAATATAGTCTGATCGAAGAGGGTGTTTTCGGGACAAAGGAAAGATTTACGCACCATACCATCATCGGTGAGAGCACAGACATGGAAGACCTGAAATTAATGAAAATAATTGATGATTTTTTTTGTTCTCTTAAAATTTGTTTCAAATTATTTACCATACAACCCAAATCGGTGTCAGCATAGAGTCCTGGGAAATGTTTTTGCTTCGTGCAAGAAAATGAGGTGGGTGGCAAGTCTACTTTCGATTTAAAATTGTCATCAAAGTTTTTATCATAACCAACTGGATAATACTCCTTAGGGGCGTTCATAACCTAAAAAATAAAATTTAAAGAAGGAGTTTTAGGTTTTTCCCGAAAGAAAAGTTGTTCTATTAGAAAACTTTGTGTTAGAGCGAAAGAGTCTTTAAATGGAATTAGTTTTTCCTTTAAAGAAATTCAAAAGAGAGCGAAAAAAGATCACTTACCTTTGACATCTTATTCTCACTGACAGCATTTGTGTTCGCAAAATATTGCACCACTGGTCTTGGTGTAGTTGTGGTTGTTGTAGTGGTAGTTGTTGTTGTCGTCGAACTAGTGGAAGTCCTTATAAATTCCTGTCTCAGCTTAGCAGCCAACAATGCCCTATGCTCCGCCCTCATTTGTTGTTCTCTCACATAAATCGCATGTTTTATGGTTTCCACACTGACATTTGCTGCTTTAGCCAATTCCTCCACCGATATATCTTTCAAATCAAATTTAGGCTCCTCAAATTGTAAATAATTTGGGTGATTATTTGATGGTAATGAATACTGTTCTATGGGAACGGACTCTGGTGCGGGGGGTTTTAAAACAGCTGTTATTTTATTCACAGAATCTGGCATGGCCTGGAAAGCGGGCACTGCCAAAGGTTTAGACACCACAGGATTGTGAGCATGGAAGGTACGATTTGCATTGATTTGTTGGTTATACAAATCAACGAGACGATTATTAATGCTCATTTTAGAATGGGGAGTATCAACAGCAATATTAGATCTTCTTTGAGCCGCCTGCACTGTTAATTGCTGTTTGGGTATGGGTTTGAATGCTGGCACTCCTAGGGGTAGAGGTCGTGCCTCTGTCATTAAAGGACCTTGTCTAGCTTTTTGGGATTGTAATTCAGCTAAGGCCGCATGTCGAGCTGCCAAATCTGCCATGGCAGCTTGTTTGGCCGCCAGTTGAGTGGCAGCCGATTGTTTAGCCAACATATCGGCTGCAGCAGCAGCTTTAGCCTGTTTGGTTAGAGATTCTCGGAGTTCGGGACTAATAGCCATGGGGGATCTGGATATAATACGTTTGTCATGAAGGGATTGTTGAGTGATCTGAGAAGGGAAATGTTTTCACAAATTTTGCTATAAGAAATGATCAGAAGTTTTGAAGTATGATTTTTACATACCTGCTGATTTCCTGGCAGTACCCCAATAGCATTTGGGGGTGGTCCATTTTTATAGCCAATCGAACGTCGACGTCCTCCCTCAACATTTCCCAAAGATTCGGCAAATCCCAATTCATCACCCAAACTGAAGCCTTAAAAGCAAAAATGAAAAATAATTTTATTAAAAATAAAATGAAGCATGTTCTGACATGTTTTTAATTATTTACAATTATTTACATAAAAATTATCAAAATTTGCTATACAAAATGACAGCTGATGGAAGTTATTGAATCATTATTTAATTAACTCTTTAGATCTCTAAAGTACTCACTCTCACTTGTCTTATACAAATATTTCAATTAACCGTTATTTAACATTTTGTATCAGTAATTAACAGAGTTCAAAATGGTTGAAGAAAAATGTAAACAAACAAAATAACTGTTATATTTCTTTTACTCTCTATTTACTAAAATTATAATTATGATGATGATGATTATGATTATTATAGTTCGACATTAATTATCTTTTGCAGACATTTTAACTTGTTACCGTTAAATTAAATGTCTTAAAATGCGTGATTTTGTTGTTATTTCGTTGAAATAAGTGTGAAAAAATTTACAAAAAATGGCCGATAAAAGTCATTGACTTTGACATAAATGCGAATGTGTTGCTCAGAAGCGAATTTAAAAAAATGAACATAATTTTTAATTAAAATAATAAAATTATTATTTTTTAAAATTAATTGAGAGAAATCGGAATAAACTTTTTAATACAAAAGTCTTGATTAGAAGCTTAAAAATAGTCATCAGAATATATTACAAAGTTAGAGAGAAAAGAGCAGTTTTTAAGAGAGAAATTTAAAGGTTTAAAGTGACATCAGTGTTGCCAATTTTCTTCTAACGATTATCTTCAATTTAGCAGAGTTTGAATCCAAAAAATGCTAAAATCGGAAAATTGCCCTGATTCGATTTTACTGGATTAGAGAGGAGTTCAGCTTTATAACTTGTAAACTATGATCGCCTTAGTTGGTGACAAAATTAAACATTTTTGTTTATTATTCAATGCAAAAAAATGTTTCAACTTTTTATAGATCCTGATCCACTTTCAATGTTATGAGTATACACTCCTGTGCTAACGAATGAATCCAACCAACCAATCCGAAGTGACCCAGGTTGCAACATGTTGCAGACAAGAATGTATTTGTACAACATTTTTATCATCTATGGAGCTTTAGAAATCGCTAACAGTTCCTCTAATCGCTAAATCTAATTTTCTCCCGCTATAGACGCTAAAATCGCCAAATATATTTGAAAAAATCGCCAAATTGGCATCACTGCCAATGATATTAAAAAAGAGAGGAATGAAAAACAAATAATGTGATTGTGTTAGTGCCTAATATTTCTCTCTTATTACACAGAACGAAATTGATGTATGATTATGTATTTTAAATACATACAATTCAGACACTCAGCATCATTAAAATAATTCATTCGTTTCCTCTTATTCCAGATATGCCAGATTTTTTTAAAACTGTTATTATTATTTTTTGCAGTGTATATACATTTCAAAAAACATGCTTTGTTGGAATTCAGCATGCGTCTAAATAAAATATTCTCTGTTTTATTCACTAAACGAAGAATTTTATTGATGATCGTGTTATGTCTGCGTAAAAGCCGAACCACTGAATATACAGGTCTATTGTTTGATTATCTCTGTTTGAAAGCCACAAGGTCTGATCCTAAATGGCAAACGTTGTTATTTAAACAACGTTTTGGTATAAAATTAGAATTTTTTTTCTCTCTCTCTCCCTTTTGAGAACCTCATTAGTATTGAGGTCTCTCAACGAGGTACTGCTCATGCAAATCAATACCCCTTTAATAGTCAGATTCAATTCCAACAGCATTTAATATTATAACACCCATCTGATACTAACAGAGCATTTCTTAGCGTCATCGAAATTTTGCTTACACATCGATTTGTATTCATCGGTCGGTTTGTGCAGTTATCGTAGTTCATCCGTTTTTATTACGATGTAAAACTGATATCTTATTGTAGCATTTGAGCATCATACAAATCGGCCTCCAAAGCAGCCGATTAATCAATTGTTTAGCAAATTTGTTCGTTATTGTATATAGATTTGATAGAAATGGCGTATAATTCAGGTTCATTGTGCATTTGACATCAATATTTCTCGAGTAATGCTGCAAATGCCTCATTTTTTAACTGACCTTCTTCTGTTTTTCAGTCTCTCCTTTTAAAGACTTCCGCGGAGCTAGACATTCCTGTGATATTCAAAATGTTTAAAGCCCACAGGATTATGAACACGGAAGGTAAGATTTGCTTTGATTTATTGGATATAAAAATCCACGAGACGATTATTTATGCTCATTATAAAATTGGGGGTATCAAGAGCTTATTTGGCTGCCTGTTGGGCAGCTGCCAATTGTTTAGCTAATATGACGGTGATTGCAGCAACTGGGCTAACAGCTAAGGTCCCCTAGACATTATATGTCTGTTAGTAAGGGATACAGATTTGCCAACCGCTTGGAATCGCCTAAAATGTGGAATGTGGAAAATTCAAATATACACGGAAGTTCTGTGTTAAATGACAGTTGACATAAATTTTTTTGGAAGAGTGGACATTATAGTTGATGATCAAAGTGAGATTTCAAAGTGAGAGAGCTTCATTAATAACACAACACATTATTGGGTATACAAGTTAGCTCTACTCTCACTACTTTCTCATCTTTCTGTTAGCATATGGATTTCGCTTCTAAAGAAAATTTTTTGAGCTAAAAATATGTCTGATAATCTGTTCTGAAGTGAAGCGTATTCCATTGTTTACAGTAATCGAAATAAATGAGAGTCTGGGCTAAAAGTTAGAGGAGGATCCAAAAATATTATTCAGTGTTCTCCAAATAATTTTTCAAATGCTTGCAGAAGACCTTTCTCTTGCGCTTTAAATCCTAAAGTCATACTTTCAAAACATTTCAGGCTGAGTGCATGATGACCGTAGGCTTCTAACATGTGATGTCTATTTTCAGCAGCTGTTTCCACGAAAGATGGTTCGACAGCTTATAAATTTTGATTTAAAATAAGAGATGTTTACCTTACAAAACACCATATTAATGTTATTATTGTGAACATGCAAATCGAAATTTATAACTTGTATATTCAACGATTGTGAGTCACTCCTTGTTTAAGATTGCAGGGAGTTGGGCTTAAGTGAGAAGCTTATTAAGATTGTTGAGGTCATTTTAAATTAATTATTGGACACTTTGTGAATTCCTTTTCGAAGCGATTGATTGTTGAATTATACTTTTTCAATTTACAGGTCTAATCTTGATCTTGTTTTACTTTGAGAATTTGAAAAACTCTTACTTTTTGGCACTGCCTGACAGCTTTCTTTATATAACGAAAAGGAATCAAATAGGTCCAGGAATATTTGCTAATAATTGCGTCGATCTTTTTTCAGAAATTTGTCTATTTTCTTTTAAAATTTTAATATTTTGGATTAACTCTTTTATGCTTTAGCACTTCAGAGTTTTTTCACCAAAGTAAAATGGTGTCAAATCGGTTCAAGAATATGCAGAACTATTACGCTTTCTTATAAAAGAAAGAAGGCTGTTTTGCAAACTTGCATTTCTTGACCTCTATTTCTTTAGCTATATATCTCGCCATCTCACTTTTTTATCACAGCTGGAGAAATCTTGTAATACCAGGATTATGCTCTAGTAAAGTGTTCCGATTTAGGACCTTAAATTATATTGATTTGATAGATTTTTTATTATATCTATTTCGTGAGCTAAAGATTTCACTTTAAAATATTATTTTCTTTTATCACAACTGGAGAAATCTGGCCATATCAGGAGTATTTTTTGGGAAACTTGTCTAATTGTGGGGTCCTTTAGTTATATTCATTGGAGAGGCTTTTCTTGGCTTCTATTTTTTTTGAGGGTTTCTGATAGAAGTTTTTGAATTATATTTTTTTTTCCAATTTTGATCATTAAAATTCGGTTCTAGATATCGGTCTAAAACCTTTTGTCTATTGGACTGTTGCAGTTGCTTTTGAGGAACAATCTGATCCGAACAATTGAAAATATGTAAATTATAAATTCATGACGATCGAATCAATAGTTTAGAAATGGGCATATCTACTATAAACAGACGTAGCTAAATCGGTGCAAGAATACACATTTATACACCATTTGTACGAGGTTCTTTAATTTTGAACGGTTTACTATGTCAGAAAGGTTTTATTTTTACTTCTCTTCCAAAAGAATTATATCCCCCTCTTTTGAGACCCCTACGGGTCTCGACGTTCCTATGGTCTCTAAACCTTATCAGGTACTACTAAAGGTTTGGAGATTGATTTATAATGCTCATTTTAGAATTAGGAGTATCAACAGTTATGTTAGATCTGTTAAATGGAGGCTGACATTAAAGGACTTTATTGAACTTTTTGGGCTTGTGATACCCTCGTAGCAGCATTGTAAATGATTCCTTTATGGTGTTGTGTAGTATTCATTATTTGCGATGTCGGAGGGAATGAATTTTTCAAAAAATTCAAGGTAATTTATTTCAAACTTTATCGGTTTCACTCCTTAGATTATTAAGAGTTTTCTTTTAAGTCAATTTTATGGATCAACAATTTAAAAAAAGCGGCAATTTTTTTAAATAAAAAAATATTAGTAAATTTTTAATTTTATAAATATTTTTTAAAAAACCTTTCACCATTTTTAATAAAAATTTACAAATTAGTAGATTAAAAATAATAATAAATAATAAATAAATATTAATAAATTAGTTATTTTTTATTATTGTTTTTTTGGTAGAAAATTTACCTAAACCAAAGTGCGCTTTAAGGCCTCCCAAATTTCTTACACGAAATAGTCCAGATTTTTTGAAGTTACAATTGAGTATAAAACCAAAATCGGATTCTAAAACACATGTCCCGCAAGCCAATCCTAAAAAAATAGAATATATTTTTGTTTTTGATGATTTAAGAAAACAAACACAGAACATTTTTATAGGAAAATAAAGTTTTGAATAAAAAAAATTTGAAGAAAAGTGTACAAAAAGTTTGAGGTTAAATTTTGTATCAAAAAAAAAAAAGTGGTGAATAATGAAAGTGATGAAAAAGTAATGAGTTGGAATGAGTGAAATGATTTCTGTGTTTTGTTTTTTTTGTTGTTTGTCGTTGTTTTATTTCAATAATTTTAAAAAAAAGAAAATATTTACAAAACGAAGAAAAAAGTGCTAAACATTTTGTTTAAGTGTAAATAGAATTTTACAAAGAAAGTGAAGTTAACAACCCAAATTTAGTTAAGAGAGATGCCATATTATTTTATTTAAATGCTGTCAACTGTCATTATAGTAATAATTTTTCATTTAATAATTTGTTTTTGTTATTTAAATTATTATTTTATTTTAAAATATTTTTAATGCAAAAACATCAATTATTAATAAATTATAATTTTCATATATTTCAATTAAATAATGATGTATCAATTGCTAAACCTTTCATCTTAACACCTCTATTTATAACTCATTAAAAAAATAATTAATTAAAGTGTTTTATTTTGTGTTGTTTGTTTTATTATAACACTCTTTTATATTTTCTCACAATGCGAAAAAAGCTATAAATATAACCGCAATAATAAACTCATTATATTGACAGATAAATAGAGTCCAAAACCTGGACAGAAAGACAGCTCTTCTTTGGGTTACTTAAAAATACATAAAACAAAATTGATGACTTCCTTTATGATTTGAAACAAGAAAAAAAGAAAGAAAATAATAAAAAATAAAATTAAATTTTTTAACTTTTTTGTTAATTTAATTTCCAAAGATAATGATGTCCAAATTAACTGAGAGTCTACACTTGACAGTGAAATTTATATTTCATATAAAATAACAAGTGAAATAAAAGATAAAAAAACAAACATACGTTACAAGTGATGAAGAGTGTATATTAACTTTTGTCATTCTATGTGCAACGCTAATAAGGAATCATCTCATGTATATATATATTCATCAAATCAAAATCCGTTTGTCTCTCTCTCTCTTGTTGACACGCTCACATCAAAAAAATATTAAGCGATATAGACCGATCTTTAAGTTCAAGCAAAAAAACTAGAATGAAATTCAAAAAAGAATGAAATTTTGCCAAAATATAATGTATGTACTTCATTGCTGTTCCAAACAATTATCAAAAAATCGGTTCCGTAGAAGCAAAGTTATAGCCAAAAATGAAAATATTCCTTTGTTATATCTCTACAAACATTTGAAAGTTAAAATTGTTGCGAACGCCACTTCTTAGTAACTTCTAGAAGATTGTGGAAAGATTTTCGCAGATTTACAAAAACAAATTGCATTACTTATTGTCTTTCAGAAGTTGTGCAGAAGATTATGGACTAATTACAAAAGCAAAATAAAAAAAAACACTTGATCTTCTCGGAGTATATAAGGAAGTGACTTCTAGAAGTTTTTTAGAAGATAGTAGATATTTTACAAAAACAAAATAAATTAATTATTGTCTTTCAGAAGTTGTTCAGAAGATTATGGACTAATTACAAGCACAAAATACATTACAATCGACACTTGATCTTCTCGGAGTTTATAAAGAAGTATCTTCTAGAAGTTATTTAGAAGATAGTAGATAATTTACAAAAACAATATACATTACAATCGACACTTGATCTTCTCGAAGATTATAAGGAAGTGACTTCTAGAAGTTATTTATAGGGATAACAAAAACAAAATACATTTTCATTTCCCCTAAATCTTCTTGGTGTATAAAGGAAAGAATCTTCCAGAAGTTCCTCAGGGGATATTAAAGGAACTACAAAAACTAAATACATTATTATTGTTGTTATTTTGTGTTTTCTTTCTCGATTGTTATTGTATTCACTGCTCTTTTCAAATTTGAAGAATTTAAATTTTTCAGATTTACATAGAACTTTGGATGGACTCAGGAAAAATTGCATTATGTCAAGATTTAAAATATTTGGAATAATTTTAGGTAATTTAATCATTTAATTTTATAAATATTTAATAACAAAAGTTTTTATTTATAGATTTTTCAAATTAGTGAAATTTCCGATAACCTGGTGAAAGATCTGAAATTTGTTAATTAATTTTAAAAATCTGTATTTATGTATTATTTTCAATATGACACATAAACATTTATTTAAAACAAATTGTTAACATTTTATTTTGATTGTATAAAATGAAGCAGAAAGCACTTCTGGAAGTGTCATAGAAGGCACTACTGAATGTGTCTAAAAAGTGACTTCTGGAAGTTTCTTAGAAGTTTCTTGCAAGCCACTTACAGAAGAGTCTTTTAAGTCACTCTTGAAAATAACTTTTGAGTGATTTTCTGAAGTGGCTTCTTTGAGTCGCTTGGAAGCCACTTCGATGAGGAACAGATCTTCCCGACGGAAGATGATTTTTATATTACTTGGAATATATCTTCGTCGATAAATTTCAACTTCTAGAAGACTCTTCTAAGCCACTTCCGCAACAAAAATGAGAGAAAAATTGAGATTGGGATTGTTTACGTTTGTGAGTGTATGTGTGAGTGTGTATGTACAAAATATAACACGCATTTGTGTTGCAGGGTATTGAATATTCGGCATAGCCGAATTATCTGTTTATTATAAACACAACAAATTAATTTAAAATCATCATTATTTACAATAACAAATATTCACTAATACTTTTTTTGTTATTTCGTATAACAAAAACAATTTACGCAAAATTTTGTAAAAAAGAAAAAAATTATTTGTTAATTGCAAATAAAAATGCTCAAAGAAACTGACGTGTTTCGATTAGAAATGACAAAATTTATGTTTTCTAAACTCAAATCGCGTTTTTATAAAAAAATCGCGTTTTAAAAAAACGCGTTTTTATAAAAAAATCGTTATATCAGTGTTTACACACGCAAATATGTTAATTTCCCCTTTGTATACACGACATAATTTTCAATTCCAAAACAAAAAAACTCTATGCAAATCCAGTCTAAATATTAAAGTTTGGTCAAAATGGCTTATATATCGGTGATGCCAGATTATTTTTTTAAATAAAAAAGGAGTAAATTCAAACAAATTTCAATATCTTTATGAAAACATATCTGGGTTTGTTGGTTTCTGTGGAAGCTTTACACAGTCGAACAATTGAATTTACACTGACTGATACCAATGTTTTCAAAACTAACAAAGGCTATTCGTTAGGACCAAGTGACCACCTACTTATAAAGTAAATATTTATTACCAGTCTAACTACATCAGAGAATAGCGTTCCTGACTGACTGTTCATCATCAACATGAAATTTGAACGGTGAATGACTCTTCCCCAAATAGATCCACAATAGACGGAGTTTTTAAAAATTCGTGAACAAAGATATTTTCGGCCTCTCATTATACCCTACACAATCGAAGGTGGTTGGGCTTGTGCTTATGTTTAAGCACGCTCTTCGGCACAGAATCACTTTCTTAGTCGATTTAACAATGTTCGTCTGTCTGTCCATGTAAATGGTCGCAATTTTTGAAATATCGCAATGAAATTTGTTATGTATTATAATTTTGGCCTAAGGACAAAGCTTATTATACGGTCCAATAGTTCAGGTACCTCCCATACAAATGTTCTTTCCGGACTGGGGTTATAAGATCATAAAAGTCTAAAATACAAAGCGATTTAAATGAAATTTGGTAATTAAGTCTTATTGTATTCTAAAAAGATGTCGGTTCATTATTTGGTTCCATACAAATCCTTTTTCAAATATCACTTTTAAGGGCAAAAATATTTCATATACGTTTATTAACATAATAATATAAAATTATACGAGGGTTGTAGGGAATTGACCGACTAAAAAAGTTCAGATAGAGGTCGATTTGCAAAACCCGATTTTCATCATTAAAGGTTGTCAAATTTGCGTGGGGTTGTTGCGTGGTTATGTCGCTGTAATTGTGTTTATGACCAAAAAAATCCATTCATTATTATTTTAAGTTTTATTTCAAAATTTTTAGAAAATAAACATTTGAACCTCTCAAATCATTTAACACTAAATATTTTTATTTATTTAAATTCAAGTAGCAGCCTACGAAAGATTTTAAATGAACATTTTTATCAACCAAAAAAAAAAAAAAAAAAAAAGAAAGAATATTTTATTCGATTATGCCGAATCATCAATGCCCTCTAACACAAATGTAAGTGAAGTAAAATATTTAAAATAAATTTTATTTTGGGTGTATAAAATGAAACAGAAAGCACTTCTAAAAGTGTCATAGACAGCACTACTGAATGTGTCTAAAATGTGACTTCTGGAAGTTTCTTAGAAGTCTCTTACAAGCCACTTTCAGAAGAGTCGTTTAAGTCACACTTGAAAGTAACTTTTGAGTCATTTTCTGAAGTGGCTTCTTTGAGTCGTCTGAAAGCCACTTCGATGAGGAACAGCTCTTCCCGACTGAAGATAAAGATTGGAATATGTCTTCGACGATGAATTCAACACAGGAATACTTTATGATAAATAATATCATAAAGTAAGTTATATTACTGGCTTTAATTTTTTTCTACTGATCCGATTTGGATAATTTTATTCTAAAAAGTCGAGTTAAAATGAAAAGTTTTTTGCTTGAAATTAGTAATTGTCTCAGATATCGGTCTATATCTTTTAATATACATTAACGTTTTGTTTAACAAAACAATTGAATTAAAAAAAATTAATATAACTTTATTATTCCGACTGTAACGTCAAAAAGGACCCCAAACCATTCTTGCATCAAATCAAAATATGAGTCGATTTAGATATGTCCGTCTTACCTCAACCATAATTGAGAGGACTCAGTGAAATTTGGCCTGAGTATTTGTTATAGTCCTGTGGAGTTTCCTACTTAAAAACCAGCAAAATCGGATCAGTATATTTAAAGATATTGACCGATATCTGTGGTAAACTCTAAGTTGAAAACTATCCTTGATCCCAGACGACCTACAAACTCTAAGTTGAAGACAAATTAAAATGAAATTTTGTCATATTATTAAGTTGTATGTACTTCATTATCATTCAACAAATTATCCAAATCGGTTCAGTTAAACAAAAAAGTTATAGCCAAAAATATAGTTTATTTTATAACACAGGAAAGTTTATACATTGTAAACGTCTATGAGTGTATGTGTGAGTGTGTATGTGGGAAACATAATGTACTTACTTCACACGCATTTGTAGGGGAGGGTATTGAAGATTCGGCATAGCCGATTTTAACATTCTTATTTATTTTTATTACATTTTTCATTCATTCGTTCATTCACTCATTATTTGTTTAAAATTTTGTTTGTTCGCGTAATTTAACGACCTCTGAAACTCTTAACAAATTAATTTTATAATAAATTCCATCATAATATGATAAAATTAACAATATATATTATTTCAAATCATCATTTAGTTGAGATTTACTTTCAAAAAATTTTATTTCGCGTTTCTCGTTCGTTTCCCCTCAAATTCAATTCAACTTAACCTTTTTGTTTTGTTATTGTTTTTTTTTTCTATGTTTGACAAGTGTCATGTTGTTGTTAAATTAAAATGAAAGAAAAAATAAAATTAATTATTGTTACATTATTCATCATCACTGAAAGAAAAACGTGGTTTAATTGCGAGGGCTTTTTTTAAAAATGCTGAAACCACTTTTGTTTTTGCTTTTCGGGGGGTTTTGGAGGGTAATTAACAATGTCATCTTTATCTCTGTATCTCTCTATTTTTATGTTTTCTCTTTTATGTGTCAATTGTTTAATGTTTTTCTTTATCTCGTGTAAAATTATTATAATAATTATTTAAATAAATTAAATATAAATTAAATTTTTAGTTTATAACAATTTTTCTTTTCTTTATCAGATGTGATGAGTTAACAAATTATTATTAAATTATATAATAAAGAAGTAAAAATTTCCGACTATTTAATACCCTACACTACATTGTTGTTGGTAAATATCTGCTACGACCCTCGCATAATTTGCTTTTCTAATTATTCTTTTGTGTGCAGTACATTTTAATGATACTAAAATTTATGTGAAATTTATACGTTTTAAAGGGAATTTTTTCTGTAGGGTTTTATGGGAATTAGAAAAAATTATGAACCGTCCCTCGTTTAATTTCACACAGCGGTCTCGGTTTATATTTACTTCTTATTCCACTAAATATGTGCGGTTAATGAGTTTCAAAGTGATTTTCGGAAGGATAGTTGTATGGGACCTATAGGAAAGAGTTGACCGATCCTCATATAATTTGGCACATCATTTTAGAATATAATAAGAGTTTTTTTTGCAAAATTTATTTAAAATCATTTTATATTTAGAAATTTTATGGGCTAAAAACACCATTCTGGGGGGACATTTGTATGGGACCCAAAAGAAATAACGAACCGATCATAACCAATTTCAATAGGCTTCGTCCTTGGGCCAAAACAATAGTAAGTGCCAAATTTCATTAAGAGATCTTCAAAATTGCGACCTGTACCTACCGAACAAACTTAACATGGACAGCCAGCCAGCCGGACAGACGGACGGACGGACAAGATTAAATCGACTCATGAAGTGATTCTGAGTCGAACGGTATACTTATAAGTGGTGGTAGGACTACTGTTTCAGACTTTACAAACATCTGCACAAACGCATAATAATACCACCACCATCTATGGTGGTGTAGGGTGTAATTAATTATGTTTAATAAAAATAAGTAAAAATTATGTAAGAAAACAACAAACACAGACACACACAAACACATAAAACATATAAAAATTATGACATAATTATTAAATTATGTAAATAATAAACATAATTATGCGAAAGTATGGCAACTCTTTATTACATGAATAAAAAATTTTCCTTAACACTAAAATCGTCACATGGAAATTTTCACTAAGAAGAGAAATTTTTACTAAAATTTGAATTTTTTTCACTGAAATGTCAATTTTTCATATTACAGAAAACA
The DNA here is from genome assembly GCA_004302925.2 of Cochliomyia hominivorax. Classification (NCBI taxonomy): domain Eukaryota; kingdom Metazoa; phylum Arthropoda; class Insecta; order Diptera; family Calliphoridae; genus Cochliomyia; species Cochliomyia hominivorax. The sequence continues at coordinate 9,127,164 of PYHX02000467.1, read as the reverse complement.
AGTGAAATGTTCACTAGGAAGTGAAAATTAAAAAGATGAAATTTTTACGAATAAATTATATTTTCCCCAACATGAGAATTTTTCACTTAAAAGTGAATTTTTCACTTAAAAGTGAATTTTTCACCTAAAAGTGAATTTTTCACTTTAAAGTGAATTTTTCATTTAAAAGTGAATTTTTCACTTAAAAGTGAATTTTTCACTTAAAAGTGAATTTTTCACTTAAAAGTGAATTTTTCACTTAAAAGTGAATTTTTCACTTAAAAGTGAATTTTTCACTTTTTTTCACCACTTTTTTTCACAATTGTTTCACCAAAAAATTTTCACCATAAATATGGAATTTTCACCAACAAGTCACATTTTTCACTTACAAGTGAAATTAACACTAAAACGTGAATTATAAAACAAGTTCACTAGCAAGTGAAAATTTCACCAACAGGTGAAATTTTTACGAATAAATGAAATTTTTCCCAACAAGAGAATTTTCCACTTTAAAGAGAATTTTTCACTTAAAAGTGAATTTTTCACTAACAAGTGAATTTTTCTTCACTAATAAATAAAATTTCCACTAAGAAGTAAAATTTTCATCAACAACTAAAATTTTTACTAACAAGTTAATTTTTCACCAAAAAAAAATGTACCTTTCACCAACAAGTCACATTTTTCACTTTCAAGTGAATTTAAGACTTAAACGTGAATTATTATAATAAAAAGTATAATTTTTTACAAACAAGTGAAATCTTCACTAACAATTCTATTTTTCACTAAAAAGTGGAGCTTTTCTTTACAAGAAAAAAATTTCGATTATAAAAAAGTTTTCAGTGAAAAAAATGTTTCGCTAAAAATTTCAATTTTTCTTAAAAAAATAATTTTATAAAACAAATTCTTGTAAAAGTTGTAGAACTCTCGCTCGATCAATATTTGCTCTGAGTCTATTTTATTTTACGATTTTTCTTAAAATAAACTTTATTTCTGATAATTTTTACAAAAATCCAAAAATAATATTTAAATGAATTCTTAAGAAAAAAAAAAAACGTCTTTAAATCGTGTGTATTTCTGGAAATACTGCGTTTTTTTTATTAGGAAGTGATCACTTTTTTAAAAAAGATCTCTAACTTAATAAATTTTATGATTAGATAAAAATAAGCCTAATTTGTGATCACACATTTACAAAAATCCAAAATAAACATTTAAGTCAAAAATTACAAAATTAAAATTTTTATCTAAAATTCATCGAGTAGTATGTTTGTAATGTTGTTTGGTGATCTTGGCCAAAATAAGTTTAATTTGTGATCACTTTAAATTGTTTATTTTTCAGGAAATACTGCGTTTTTTTCATTTAAAAGAAAAGAACTTTTAAAAAAAGATCACTAAGTTAATAAATATTTTGATTATGATAAAAATAAGCCTAATTTGGGATCACACATTTACAAAAATGAAAAATTTTTATTAAAATGAAAATTTAAGTAAAAAAAATTTCATCTAAAACTCATTGAATCGTATGTTTTTAATGTTATTTTGTGATTTTGGCCAAAATAACATTAATTTGTGATCACTTTAAATTGTCTGTTTTTTACTCCTTTTTTCATTTAAAACATTAATCTGTGATCACTTTTAAAAAAAGATCTAAAAAAAGTTAATAAATATTTTGATTATGATAAAAATAAGCCTAGTTTGTGATCACATATTAACAAAAATCAAAAAATTTTTATTAAAATGAAAATTTCAGTTAAAATGTCAAAATTAAAATTTTTATCTAAAACTTATTGAATCCTATGTTTTTAATGTTATTTTGTGATTTTGGCCAAAATAAGATTAATTTGTGATCACTTGTAGAAATTTTAAAAAATTTATATGGAAATAAATATTTTACTTTTAAACAGCTTTAAATTCTGCAAGAAAAAACCAAACATTTTTAGAGAACTTTAATAAACGTTATTTTAAGTTAAAAGCGATTTAAAAACTTTAATTCTCTATTTAAATTGTTTTTTTTTTTTAAACCTTGTAAAATTCCTTTCTATAAATTTTGAATCAAAATTTATACATCTATTTATAGATTTTTGATAATAAAACTTTATTTTTAGTTTTGTTTTTTCAATTTAAGTCATAATCAAATAAAAACGTTTATTGTTTTATTAAAAATAAATTTTATAAATATTTTTCTTTATAAAATAACAAAAAAAGTACAACAAAACAAAAGATGACAAAATTTAGAGTATTTTTTTTATATAAAAGAAGCCTACAAATACCAACCGGGCGGGCAACAATCTCAAAATAAAGTTATATTTATCTCATGAATGATAAAAGGTTAAGGTTTCTTATTATTTGTGTGTGTTTTTTTCTTCATTTTCGCTGTTTTGTCAGACTTTGACTTTGTACACGATGTTTTGATTATAATCAAATTAAAAAAAAATGTCTTCAAAAACGAAATAAAGTTAAAACCAAAAAAACGGAGAGAAAAAATATAAATTTTAATAAAAACAGAAGAAGGCACAACAATGAGGGGAGAGTTTTAGGAGTTTAAGACGAATTTGAAATGAACTACAGCTGTCATAAATTAAAAACAATAATCTGTGATTTTTTCTTTTTATTTCGACATTGAATGACATGTAAACAAACATTTTTCGTGTGTCAACAAACTGTCAAAGCAGAGTAAATTTATGGAAAATATCTAAAATTGTCTAGAGGAATCCTAGTTTAGGTTGAATTTTAAGCCAAGCTATAAGGTTCACACATATGTGTTTGGTATCTGAGAAAACGTTAGAACTTGGGGATTCTAAAATTTTAAAGAAAAAGTAAATGAATTAACATAAAATGTCAAAAATTCTTAAAATACTTAAAATTTAAATTTTTGCAACTTTTTTGAAAAATAAAATTAATATTTAAACTTTAGTAAAACTTAAACGAATAACGATTTTTACTTAAATTTTCAATATGATATATACGGATTTGTCCTTGATTCAGGGTATTAAAAAGATTCCCACTTTTCATAAAAAATACCAAAAAAATCCCAATCGGAATAAAACATGTTTAAAAATTTGACTTTTTTCACAGAAATGAACACCCTAATATTATAAGGGTTTTCGGGCAAAAAATAATTTTTACTTATATACCTTATATATGTAGTTATACATTGAGCATAATTTTAACACGATTCCAGATTTGCGATTTGAGAATTTAACATAGAAATTTAAATTTTTTGTTTAAAATGTTCCCAATTTTGGTTAGGGCTTTTGGGCAGTTCTTTGACCCCAGTTCATCTGAACTTAATTTACATATATCTCAGTTAAAATTTCTTTATGAAACAATGAAAAAATTATAAAGTTTCTGAGCAAAGAAAATGTTACCACATTTTTGGAAAAAATCAAAAAAAAAAAAAAATGAATTTTTTTCAAAATTTGAAATTCAGATTATTGTAACTCTTTAATGGATTCATATATTTCTATTATACTGAAGTATTATATTTCCAAAATACTGATGTATTTTTTAGAATTTTATAGGGAATCTGGCACCTTTAAAAAGTTCACTAACCTAGAAATACTAAAAAAAAGGATAAAAATAAGTTAAACATTTATTTCGACTCTAATATATCTGAAACTATAACCGACAGTCTTCAACAACGCAGGACTATCTGTATACAAAATTTATTTTGTCTCAATTCATAAATGAATTTTTGACGAAATTAAAAAAAAAATTAACATACCCGAGGTGACCAACTTTGGAGAGTCACCCATAACGCACCTGATCAAAAAGGCAATTGAACTTCGATAGATCAACTCCAAAATACCACACCTGTAAGCATGCGAAATTTTATAAAAAAATATCTCTAACTGTTCAAATTGTATAGATTTATTTCGCAAAGAAGCGCTTAGGACATACTTTACATCGTTAAGTCGTCTCATAAAATGATTTTGTGCAGATCGCTTTGTTTTTAGGGTGGGTTTAGCACTATTTTTTTCAGAACGTTACAAACTTTAGCATAAAGGAATAATTTCCAAATTTTAATTAATCGAATCTTTATGATATTGAAATTTAGCGTTTTTTTTCCATGAAAATATAAGTGATTTTTTGTAAAGCGCTTTTTTAATTATTAAAGATTTTGTGTAATTTTTTGGTCTTGAATTTAATTCAAAATTATCAAATTTACATTGATGTTTTGTCATTTTGAAATTTAACGTTTTTCAGATAAATTAGCGATTTTTTGTACGCTTTTTTAACAATCTAGTGATTTTTTGTAGTTAATAGGACTTTTTTTATTTAATACAAAATTCTCAAAATATTCAAAATTACATTATTGTTTTATCATTTTGAAATAAAGTGATTTCTTAATTTAAACGCGTTTTTGTAAACAATTTGTTTAGCGCTTTTTTACCTACATAATAATCGATTTGACCACACTGTGCATCGTTCAATCGACTCATGAATGATACTTTAACATGAAGGTGGCATTATTTTTTTCTCTAAGTAACAAACTTCTACACAAACGTATAATACCTAAATGGTGAAGGTAGAGTATAACAACATTTTGCCTGTCAAAATTTTAAAACAAGATGATTGAATGAATGATGGAATGATTCGTATATGTTAGTTGTTGTTGTTGCTCTTTCTCACGTCTGAATGAATTTTATTAATAAATTTAAGTTTTTTTCTTAATAATTTTTTTTTTTTTCAAAAAAATATTTATTTTTAAACATGAATTTTTTTGTTTAACATAAAAATGTTAGTTTACAGTGAAAGCAGTTAAACAAACAAACCAACAAACAAACAAACGTGAACACTTGGAAGTCAAATCACACACCTGAGAAATACTCTCAATTTCAACTCTCTTCTTCACACTCTCGATTTTTCTGTTTATTAATTATTTTTTATACCCTCCACCACCACAAGTGGGGAAAAGGGTAATTTAAGTTTGTCATTTAGTGTGTAACGCTAAGAAGATATCATCTCTGATATATATATAGTTGGATTAAATCAAAATCTGAGTCGATTTAGTTTTATTGGCACGCTCACATGCACAATAACTGACTGAGCCCAATGAATTTTGTATAAAGTATTTCTTTTAGTCCTGAGAGGTTTTCGATTTAAAACCAGTAAAATCGGTTCAGTATATTAAAAAACATAGACCGATATTTGAGACAAAAAATATAACTAATTTTATAATTCATTAAGTGTGTTTCTGCGTTATATTTAAGAAAAACTTTTAAATGATGTACACATATGTGAGTGTATGTGTGAGTGTGTATGTGCGAAACATAATGTATTTACCTCACACATACACAGAAAAAATCAATGTAAAATTAATTAAAATAAAAATAATTTAACTTTCCTTCAGTTATGATTTTGCTTTATAAATAAAAAATGTTAATTTAACATTGTTTTAACAGTCTCTTGAGAATATTTTTGACATTTTATTCTTTAAAAATAAATTAAAAAATTTATCGTTATATAATATTATATATTAAGATCGAAAGATTCTAATATGTACAACATTTTTTCACCACAAACGTTAAAACGTTTATTAAAAAAAAATTATTCAATTTTAAATCAACAATGTTCAAGGTTGATTTTACTTCATGTTTTCTTCCTGTGTGCACTCATTTGTAGTGGAGGGTATTGAAGATTCGGCACAGCCGATTATAGTAGTCTTACTTGTTTTATTTATTATTTTTCTATTTACACTTTAAGATTTTTATTTAAAAAAATTTTATGACGAAAACAATAACGAAGTGTTAATTATGCGAAGGTTTAATTAATGGAATTGTAAAGTTTATTTAATTAAAAAAGTTAGTAAATATTTATAATTTCATGAATTTCAAAGGTTTAATTAGGAAATTTAACAACATTTTTTTAATTTAACATTTAAGCGCTTTTTTGTAGCGTTTTTATTTTCATGTGTTTTTGTCTATTTAAATCGAAATTGTTAAAATATTGAAATTAAAAACTTTTAAGTTGAGCATTTTTATACCCTCCACTACCTCAAGTCATTCTATGTGAAACGCTAAGAAGGAAAACTTCCAGACCCCATTTTTTGCATCAACTCAAAATCTGAGTCGATTAAGATTTGTTCGTCAGTATGTCTGTTGTTGGCAGAGTTTAATGAAATTTGGTCAGAGTATTTGTTTTAATCCTGATAATATATAAAAAAGTATATAAAAAGATATAGACCGATATCTGTGACAACATTTAAGTTCAAGTAAAAAATGTTCCTAAAATTCTCAATTATAAATCGACAACTTTAAATGGCATAATATTGATCTACATGTACTTCATCATACAATTCCAAAATTACCCGCATCGATTAAGTAGGAAGCAAATTACAGCCAAAAAATATAACTTACAAGCGGATCCGGCAAACTTTGTTTTGCCAAAACAAATTTTTAGAGACTCTGCTGTTATAGCTTTTTAGATATTCAATAATCAATATTTGTATACCCGCCCCCTGGCCTTAACCGTCCAACATTTGTAAAAGTTAAACAGGTTCTTGAGGTGGCAGTTGGAACCAAATTTGAATACTTTCGCTGTTCTTTAGATAATCGAAAAATAATAGTTCCTTTGTAAAGGACAAAATGCTTCCTAAGTTTTGTCCAGTAAAGCAGTTTTTTTGGGAAAGACGAAGGTTCGTCTTCCAAATGGTGTTATTCCACTTTTGCACATGGACACGGGAAAATCATTAATGTACTGCTTAGCGATGAATTTACCTTTAAATAGAATGATTTGTTCGTTCATGCAAAGGTAGTTCCATTATACGATGTCGCACCATTTGAAGATTTGGCGATACTTTAAGAGGCGATCTTTGCAGGTAGTGTTCCGCTTTGTAGCTTTACGAAAATAGACCTTTTATAAGTTATAAACAACAACAACCACATGTGACTCAATTTTTAAAGAAAGAATTGATCGCATCTCGGTGGTTTATGAAACGATTTTGAAAAATGAGAAATATTAAATTCGGGGAAAACATTTGTAATCAATCAGTGTCATAACCAAGCCCATAGTTCCATAGGTGGTTCAAAATATAGAAAAATATGTTTTTGCCTATAACTCAGGAACTAATGGTCCGATTCATTTCATGTCTGCAGCGCATAAATCGACTAAATTTATTGAAATCTATTTGTGAAAAAATTAAGTCGTTTTGGAGTTTATACATACATACATACATACATACATACATACATACATACATACATACATACATACATACATCTGATTTTATATATAAATTTTATGACTCATTTAGTGTTCCTGTTTTATATTTAAGAAAATCTTTTATATATTTTATACGTCTTTGAATGTTTATGTATGAAACATAACGTATTTAGTTCACACACATTTGTGGTAGAGGGTATAAAAGATACGACATAGCCGAGTTTGTTAATTTAATAGCACAATTATAAAACCGATTTCAATTCAAAACGTCTCTAAAGAATTTTATTTAAAAAAATATATAATTTTATTTTGTCATAATTGATAATAAAAAAACAACAATTTCTTAATTAAACTTTATAATAATTATTATTATTATTTAATGAAATTGTTTTATTTTTAAAAACAATTATTTTTTTGAAAACTTTGCAAACATTTGATTTAATTAAAATATTTCAAAATAAACGTTTGTTTGCTAATTTCTGCTGTTAACTTCATGCTGTAAGTAAATGAGTTTTATTTGTTTTTGTTTACTTGTTAATTTCATGTGAAGTTATCATTGAAAGTTAACTGGCAAACAATGTGTCACATTTTAAACTGTTATAAACCCATTAGCGATGATAGTTAGTAGGCCGATTTTTTTTTGTAATATTAAATAAAAAAATATTAATCGCTAACAAGTATTTTATGAGAGCGTCATAGACATCTCTTATAAAACTATTTGAAAAATGCGATAAAGATACCAGATCTTAACGTATGCACGCATTATTATGTAAATTATATTTGACTTCTTTTTTATTTTTCTTTTGAAAGATTTTGTTAAGACAAAAACAAAACAAAAAAATATAAAATCAAATCAAAGTTGATCTATCAAAGCAATTAAATTTTGAAATAAATAACTTTGAAAATACCTTGAACTAGGCAGAGCTTATGGAATTGAAACTTAACTTGTTTTTTTTTTTTCTTTTTTTTTAATAAAATTGTATTTTTTAGAGAGAGAGAGGGAAAAAAGAACAAAAAACTCTAATTACATTATACACTGGGTGCTAATCGAGGTTTTTGGGCGATAATTCTGAAATTTTTGAAATTTCAGAATTATCGCCCAGTGAAATTTCACATGTTTCGAGCTGAGGTTTTTTAGAGTTGATTTGAAGGAATGTATGTGCTTATGTGGTCAAGGTCATTAGCAGTGACCCTTCAAAGAAATATATAGAATATTGCCGTAAATATTTATGGACTATTATAGAATAACTAAATTTAGGTTAGATTTTCAGCGAAGCAATTAACTTCTAACACAAGTATTTCGTATCTATGAAAACGTAAGAATTTGAAGATTTTTTAAGAAAAAATACGCAAAGTGACATTTGCAGAAAAAAAGGACTTAAGTCTTTATAAAGTCCACTAACTTTAAAAAAAAAAAAAAAAAAAAAAAAAAAAACAAAATTAAAAAAGACGAGACTAAAAATGAGTTGAAAATGTATTTCCATTTGAATATCTCGGAAACTATAAGAGATAACATTCATATGTAAGCATTATTGATAGAGATTTACAAGGACAAGGATTCATAAATAAATTTTGGGTAAATAAAAAAACAATCATACCAGAGGTGGCTAATTTTTGACTGCTGGGACGCTACTACCCTGATTCCTATCTGTATACCTCATCTGTATCTATGTGAAATTTCATTAAGATTTCTCAATTAAATCAAAAGTTATAGAATTGTTTTCATAAAAAAGCGATTTAAACATACTGTACACTAATAAGAAGTGAGATAGAAAAATTCTTAACACACATTGCTCATTAAAACTTTTAATCGAAGTATTGGTTTTTTGGTTGATCAAGTATATATTATTAATCCGATAAAAACGAGTGACCAGAAAATGGTGCGTACTAAAATTATTAAATATTTTCAAAAAAACCGAACTTGGTCCTATAAAATGTTGACCACAATAACGAGAGAACTTATCCGTTAATATAAAACCTGATTCAGGTAGTAGAAATGGTCCACATGATGTTTCTGAAGCCAAACAGAAAGCTATTTTTTTTAAATTGATCCCAAGACAAAAGGTAGGAAAAGAGCCAGTCCTCAGATTATTTGGTACGAAAAGTTAAAGCTAATGAAGGTTTAAAAACACACAGGGATCAATAAAGCCAAAAATGGCGTAGGAAGCACAGAAATTGAAATCCGAAACGTATACTCTGGCAGCTATTTGTTGTTGATGCTTGTTAAAAAAAGTTTAGGAGTCAAAGGATCATTTTTAAAAAAGGCTGTAAGATTTCATAATTTGTCCAACTTTTGAACTTGGCAGCTAATGGCAAATAAGTCCTAAAAGAACAAAATAGGCTAAATTGCCCGGAGGTAAGGCCGATTGCTATATTGTCGCTATGTTAAATAAAGTGTTACAAGAGCAATAATGTGAGAGAGCCTAACTCTCCCAAAAAGGCCAATGCGTCAGAACCAAAATTTTTGTTGTTGATGCTCCAGGAAATGTTAAAAAGAAGTTTAGGAGCCAAACGGTCTCTATAAATACTGAAATTTACATCATTTTTAAAAAAGGCTGCATCCATTCATAAGATTTCATAATTTGTCCATTTACTTTTGACCCGACTTGGCATCCCGTCGCTAATGGCAAATAAGTCCTTGAGAGTTAAAAGAACAAAATAGGCTAAACCTCCTAACTGCCCGGAGGTAAGGCCAATGGAGAGATAGGGAGCTCTTGCTATATTGTCGCTATGTTAAATAAGTCCTTGAGTGTTACAAGAACAATAATGTGAAACTTATACCAAGAGAGCCTAACTCTCCCAACTGCCTGGAGCTAAGGCCAGTGGAGTGATAATGCATTCTTGTCTAAGAGAATTGATAATAAATCAACACCGCCCATGATTTCATTGTACATCCAAACAACTTCACATCTCTTGGTAACATCAAATTCATTTTTGTTTTTATCCCAACGCCTGGCTTTATCCATTTTGCCAATTCCAATACAATTCGAATCTAAATTCACAATTTTATTATCGTATCAGCGAGTGATAATCACGTTATTATCGGCACTTATACATTAAGATGATGATCCTCGTCCTTTTCGCTTCATTTCTTTTTCATTTGGAAGACGGGGGTTTGCCTTCCATTTGTTCCAGCAGCATTGACTTTGTTTTGCTTCAAAACAAACAAATGATGCGATGCGAAATAATTGCCGAAAAACAGATTATGATAAATTTCAGTTCTTGGATTACGAGGGCACAATCCAATGTTTTTTTGGACACGGGAAAACCATTAATGTACTGCTAAGCGATGAATTTACCTTTAAATGGAATGATTTGTTCGTCCATGCAAAGGTAGTTCCATTTTAGGAAGTCTCACCATTTGAAGAATTGGCGATACTTTAAGAGACAGTCTTTGCAGGTAATGTTCCGCTTTGTAGCTTTAATGAAAGTAGACCTTTTAAAAGTTATAAGCAACAACAACAACCACATGGGACTAAATTTTTAAAGGAAGAATTGATCACATCTCGGTGGTTTATGAAACGATTTTAAAAATGAAAATTATTAAATTCGGGGAAAATATTTGTAATCAATCAATGTCATAACCAAGTCCATAGGTCTCATAGGGAGTTCAAAATATAGAAAAATATGTTTTTGCCTATAACTCAGGAACGAATGGTCCGATTCATTTCATGTCTTTAGCGCATAGATCGGCTAAATTTATTGAAATCTGTCTGTGAAAAAAAATAAGTCCTTAAAAATAGAAAAACCCGAAAAAAATTTGAGGTACCTTCAGTTTTTTTACTAATATCTGAGCCATTTATGAATCAATTTCCCTGGATTTCAATAGCAAAATGCTCGAAAGCTTTTCCAAACGTTTGATATACATATCATATATGCCAACTATAGGTCGGCTTCATAAACTTGATTTCAACCGTCACACTCAATACATTACTTTTATCATATCGATCCAGATTATATATACTTTTGGGGATTTAAGTCGAAAATTGTGGAAATTACAAACGGAATGACAAACTTATTCTGACCTAGAAAGGTGAAGGTTACAAAAAAATATATTAAAACTGTAAGTTTTATTAACACATATGTATGTTAAGAATTTTTTGATCTCACTCCTTATTATTTTTTTATTTTTTAAATATTAAACCATAAAATTGTTAAACAAAATAAACATGATTCAAATCGAAGCAGATTTGAACTTGAAAATGAAGCGATGAAAAAAAATAAAAGAAATCAAAAATACAAAAATTTATTTGAATTTAAATTTGAATTAAAACAAAAAAAGACTTAAAACAAAAGCGAAATAATAAAATAAATAAAAAATTTTGCAAATAAAAATTTGTTATAAATAAATTTTTGAAAATTAATAAATTTATGTTTTTTATTGTTTAAAATTTTATATTTTAAATATTAAAAATATTTGGTTATTTTATTAAATCAATTTAAAACAAAAAAATAATAACAAAAACAAAAAATTATTAAACAAAAGAATTTTATTATTGTTAATAATTTTCATAAAATTTTCATAAAACAATTTTAAAAATTTTATTAAAATTTTTTTTAATAAAAATTATTGCACAGTGATGCCAAATCGTTTTTTCTTGGAAATAATTCTGTTACTTTGGAATTATTGAATATTTTTTTAACCAAATTTCACATGGACATTCTTGAGGTGTTTTCTAATTGATTTGGAGAAGGACATGATTCTAGTGGGTTCTGGGGTCGGGAAGTAGATCTCCAAAGTAGGTCACCTCGAGTATGACGATTTTTCAAAAAAAAAAAAAAAAAATCGCCAAAATTTTATTTTTGATTTGATTGAAAATAAATTTTACCTACATAAAGTCCTTATAATTCTCTCCAAAAAAGTACCTTTGAATATGTGGAATATCTCTTATAGTTTTCGAGATATTTAGACCAAAGTAAAATTTTTACCCATTTTTCGACAGGTTCTTTTTTAGTTTTTTGAACTTGGAGGCCTCGATATCGGTCCAAAAAAATATTCTAAAATATTAACTGGATTTTGTACAAAATTCGAAATAATTCTTGTGAAAGAACCATATACCTTTGTGGATTCAATAAAAAGTTATATTATTTGGAATTTCGAATTTAGTCTGAATTTTTTTCAAAAAAGTTGGTAACATTGTTTCACTTTAAAATCAACTATTTTCTTCTGGACTGTACAACTTTTGTCCCAATTCGGAAAGAATTTCTAATGTAAATGCTTCGACTTAGCATCATTTTTTAAGTCGATTTAAGCATTTCCATCCGTCCGTCCGGCTGGTTGTCCCTGTAAAGCTTGTTCGCAAAGTACAGATCGCAGTTTCGAAGTTCTCATAATGAAATTTGGCATGTACTATTTTTTTGGCCCAAAGGCGATACCTATTGAAATTGGTGATGATAGATCTATTATTAAATATAGGTCCCATACATATGTCCCCCCTGAATGGGACTTTTAGCCCATAAAGTTCCTAAAACTAAGTCTTATTATATTCTAAAACGACGGTCCATTATTTCTTATAGGTCCTTTCCAAATATCACTTAGAAACTCATTAACCGCATATATACGTGGGTATTGTTTAAATATTTAATCAAATAAGAGATAAATATAAGCCAAAACCACTGTGCTAAATTAAACGAGGGTCGATCCATCATTTTTTCTAATTCCCATAAAACCCTAGAGGAAAAATTCCCTTTAAAACGTATAAAATTCACATAAAATTTTGTATTATAATAATGTACTGCACACATTAGAATAATATGAAAAGAAAATTATACGAGGGTCGTTCATAAATTTTTCGTAGCAGACATTTACAAACAACAATGTGGCTTGACCGACTATAAAATTTTTACTTGTTTTTCTTTAGTTTTTTTAAAGAGAGAAAAAAAATGTCAAAGCTAAAATCGTCAAAAACGGTACCTGATTATTAAGCTACATTTATTAGTTACCCACTCAAGAAATCGGTTATGGTTCAAACTGCTTATAACAGCAGGTTGAATAATTTACTGAAATAAAGTGAATTTTTAAAACAAGTTTTTCCCGGGAATTTTAAAATGAAAAAGTGGAAATCTCTTTATAAAGTCGCCCATAAAGGACAATTTCATCCACACTATTTTCCAACCTCAAGAATGTTTATGTGAAATTTCTTTAAAAACAAATATTCAATAATTCCAAATTTACAAAATTATTTCCCAATAAAGAGCGTTTTATGACCACTGTGCATCATAATCAAAATGCAATCAGTTTATGTTTTTTTTTTAATATAAAAATTTTAATTTTTTCAAATTTAAAAAATATTTTTAAAAAAGAAGAAGAAGAAGAAAAATTATGATGAAAAACACACGTTTCATTTTATTTCATTTAAAGTTTAAAGTTGTTAATGATTTTATTTCATTTTGGCATTAAAGTCCAGAGTTTAAAATTCACTTTTAACAACTCAAATAGAATTTAATTGAAATTTTTTAATTTTATTTCTGAATCATTAAAATTAACTTCTGAATGTTTTTAATTATTTATTTGTGATTCTAAGAAATAAATAAATAAATAAATCATTTCAAAATAGTTTAGATACAAATAATGACTTTAACCCAAATTATAGCTGAATCTAGTTTATGACATTTAAACTGACATTTAATACATCAATTAGTTGAAACAAGAAAACACAAAAACAAAAACAAAAATAATGTGTAAACAAAAATTCTATTTAAAATTAACAACAAATTGTTCTATTAACTGAAAATTCAAATTTTCACTGAAAATTCAAATTTTCACTAAAAATTCAAATTTTCACTAAAAATTCAAATTTTCACTAAAAATTCAAATTTTCACTAAAATTCAAATTTTCACTGAAAATTCAAATTTTCACTAAAAATTCAAATTTTCACTGAAAATTCAAATTTTCACTAAAAATTCAAATTTTCACTGAAAATTCAAATTTTCACTGAAAATTCAAATATTCACTGAAAATTCAAATTTTCACTGAAAATTCAAATTTTCACTGAAAATTCAAATTTTCACTGAAAATTCAAATTTTCACTGAAAATTCAAATTTTCACTGAAAATTCAAATTTTCACTGAAAATTCAAATTTTCACTGAAAATTCAAATTTTCACTGAAAATTCAAATTTTCACTGAAAATTCAAATTTTCACTGAAAATTCAAATTTTCACTGAAAATTCAAATTTTCACTAAAAATTCAAATTTTCACTAAAAATTCAAATTTTCACTAAAAATTCAAATTTTCACTTAAAATTCAAATTTTCACTAAAAATTCAAATTTTCACTAAAAATTTAAATTTTCACTGAAAATTCAAATTTTCACTAAAAATTTAAATTTTCACTGAAAATTCAAATTTTCACTGAAAATTCAAATTTTCACTAAAAATTCAAATTTTCACTGAAAATTCAAATTTTCACTAAAAATTCAAATTTTCACTAAAAATTCAAATTTTCACTGAAAATTCAAATTTTCACTGAAAATTCAAATTTTCACTAAAAATTCAAATTTTCACTGAAAATTCAAATTTTCACTAAAAATTCAAATTTTCACTGAAAATTCAAATTTTCACTAAAAATTCAAATTTTCACTGAAAATTCAAATTTTCACTAAAAATTCAAATTTTCACTGAAAATTCAAATTTTCACTAAAAATTAAAATTTTCACTGAAAATTCAAATTTTCACTGAAAATTCAAATTTTCACTAAAAATTCAAATTTTCACTGAAAATTCAAATTTTCACTAAAAATTCAAATTTTCACTAAAAATTCAAATTTTCACTAAAAATTCAAATTTTCACTGAAAATTCAAATTTTCACTAAAAATTCAAATTTTCACTGAAAATTCAAATTTTCACTAAAAATTCAAATTTTCACTGAAAATTCAAATTTTCACTAAAAATTCAAATTTTCACTGAAAATTCAAATTTTCACTAAAAATTCAAATTTTCACTGAAAATTCAAATTTTCACTAAAAATTCAAATTTTCACTGAAAATTCAAATTTTCACTAAAAATTAAAATTTTCACTGAAAATTCAAATTTTCACTGAAAATTCAAATTTTCACTGAAAATTCAAATATTCACTGAAAATTCAAATTTTCACTGAAAATTCAAATTTTCACTAAAAATTCAAATATTCACTGAAAATTCAAATTTTCACTGAAAATTCAAATATTCACTGAAAATTCAAATTTTCATTCAAAATTTAATTTTTAACTAAAAAATTAATTTTCACATATGATTGGGGTTACTGGGGATCAAACTTTCGACACTATATTTTAGTTTATCTTCACTTTCTTCCCAATGGGATCTTTTGTGTTTCTTTTTTTGTAGATTTGTAAAATTTTAATATCATGAATTTTGCTTAAAAAAAATAATAATAATAAAACAATTAAAATTACTTTTATTCAAAATAATTTTCTGAGTCATCAGTTACGTCTATAAAACAAAAACCTTCAATTTTTATCAAATTTATCTAAAAAAAAAGAATTTACAAGATTTTTTTTATAGATAATTCGGATGTATAAAATTTGGGATCCCTGAGTTTTATTTAATTAACATTTGTATAAAAACTTACATAACCTAAAATTGAAATCACAATATTAACAAATTTTTATTTACAAAAAAAAGAAGATTTGAATTAAAATTTTTATTAACAATAAAACAAGATTTTTTTTTTTTTTTTTTTTTTTTTTTTTGAAAAAAAGATAAAAATCCAAAACATTTTTATTAATTTCCGCAAAAAAACGTTTAGTTTATTTAATTTATTAGAATTAAATGCAATTTTTATATAAAACAAAAACAAAATCGTTTAATGAAGTTAATTTGAAAATTATTCACAATTTAGTTAATTTATTGAAGGTTTTTTATTATACCCTACACCATCATAGGTGGTTGGGGTATAATGCGTTTGTGCAGATGTTTATAACGTTTAGAATAGATAGTCAAAGGCATTAAGGCATATTCATCCGTCCTTCTGTCCGGCTGGCTTTCCATGTAAAGTTTGTTCGAAAAGTACAGATCGCAGTTTTGAAGATCTCATAATGAAATTTGGCATGTAATATTTTTTTTGGCCCAAAGATGAAGCCTATTGAAATCGGTTATGATCGGTCCATTATTTCATATAGGTCCCATAGAAATATCACCTCCGGAATGGTGTTTTTAGTCCATAAAATTCTTAAATAAAAAACTATTTTAATCAAATTTTGCAAAACTAAATCTTATTATATTCAAAAACGATGTGCCAAATTAAACGAGGATCGGTCAAATATTTCTTAAAGGTCCTATACAATCACTCTTCCAAATATCACTTTGAAACTCATTTACCGCACATATACGTGGGTTTTGTAAAAATATATAGTAAAATAAGAGATTAATTTAAGCCGAAACCGCTGCGCTTAATTAAACGAGGGTCGGTCCATAATTTTTTCTAAATCCCATAAAATCCTTCATAAAAAATCCCTTTAAAACGCATAAATTTGACTAAAATGCAAACTATACGAGGGTCGTTCATAAATTTTCCATAGCAATCCAATGTGTTGTAGTGTATTAAATAGTCGGGTTTGAACGACTTTAACATTTTTATTTCTCTAAAGAGATAAATCTCTTTTTTTCAAAAATTTTATAGTTTAATTTGTGATTGAATGAATGAATGAAGGAATGAATGAGTGAATAATTATTTGTTAATTTTTATTATTATTTTTTAAATTATTTTTAAACAATCTAATGTAAAGTCTAAGTTACATGTGGGGACTTGATTAATTGGACTTGAGGTCAGTGATTTAAATTAAAAAAATCCATTAAAAATTCACAATTTAATTGATCACAATCAGTTTTAAAATAAAATATAATAAAATTTTAAAAATAAATAAAATAATAAAAAAATAAAACTATAAAATCAAATTTTATAATTAAAAATCAAAATAAAACTCAAATTGGTGTGAATTTCCAAAAAAAGAATAAATTTAAGACAGAAAAAACAATAAATAAAATAAATTCAACCATCAATTCACAAAAAAGGGAAATATGACTTATCAGGAGTGAGATAGTAAAATTCTCAACACCCCTCTCTCTCTCTCTGGTCCTATTGGAGTTTTTTATATGTGAATGGAGTTTGAAGGTAAAAAAATCGCTAAAATATAAAGCGATCATAATCAAATTGATTACAAATTATTCTTATATTAAATTCTAAAATGATTTGCCAAATTATACGAGTATCGGTTTTCTTCTTTCTCATAGGTTCCATACAAACCCCCCCCTTAAAAATATCACTTTGAAGAGCTTAAATTTCACATATACGTTGTTGTTGTGATTGGATTTGTTCAAATCGGTGTAAACATAAGCAAAAATCAATGTACGAAATTTTACGAGGGTCGGCTCGTAACTTTCTCTAGCCCTCGTATAATCCCCCCGCCCATAATAAAACTGTTTAAAAGCACAAATCTCACATTCATGTTAGTATCACAATAAGAGGCTGCACTTTAAGCATAAATTGGACAATAAATTATACGAGGGTTGTTTATTAATTTAATAAATAATCAAGAACATAGTGTAGGGTATTACATAATTGGCCTTAAAAGTTTACTTGATTATTTGATTAGTTATTTGCGAATCTGATTAAAATGAGTGACCAGAAAGTAGTGCGTCCTAAAATTATTCAACAAAATCCAGAAATTGGCCAAACATTCAAAAATCTGCCATAGAAACTGGTTCCAATGTTATTAAGCAGTGTACCGGGAAAACTTGTCCGTTGAAAGAAAACCTGGTTCAAGTAGAAAAAGAGGTCCACATGATGTTTCTAAAGTCAAAAAATAAAAAGCAGCTCCAGACGCATCTGGTATGAAAGCAGCTTAGTGTTTGGACTATTTGGTACGAAAACAGGTTTAAAAACTTAAAAGACTCAAAAAATATTCCTGACCGAAACTTTGTTAAAAATGTGGAGGAATTGAAGTCAATTTTTCTGGCAGATTTTTCTCAACTTCCTGAATAAAAATTTTATGCTGCTGATGCTCGAGGGAATGTTGAAGAAATGTTTAAGGGTCCAAAAGCAGTCCATATATAGTGTCGGTAAAAGAAGTCAATCATATATTACAACGGGTTCTAGAAATACCGATATTTACATCAAAGGAATATTTTCCATTCATAAGACTTCATAATAAATGGAAACTTATCGTTTGGCCTGAGTTGGCATCCTGGTCACCATAGTAAACAAGGCCTTGAGTGGTACAAGAACAATAATCTTATGCAAATCCTTCAAACTATCCGAAGCTAAAGCCGTTAGAGAGATATTGGATTCTTGTTAAAAGAGCATTGAAGAGCACAAAAAAGTTATACAAAAGTGTGGTAGATTACAAACGGAGATGGACTAACTGTTCGAGCAAAGTGGAAGAGAGCACGTTAAAGGAGGTGTTTCGGAACAAAAGGTTCAAAATATCATAATTATTTCAATCAAATAAAAAAATTTTAGCTGTAAATTTAGTGGTTTCGTTTATATTAACATATATGTATGTTAAGAATTTTTCGATCTCACTTCTTATATATAAAAAATCGATTTCCTTTTATCATAAATGAATTTTTGTCAAATTTAAAAAAATAATAATAAAAAATCAAGATGCCCAACTTTTGGGGTCTACACACAACTTCTCTGAACAGCTGTGGACCTGTAATTCTCTAAATCACATGTTTTTAGCTTAACCATAATAAATTTTACTTAGATTTCTCCAACTGTTCGAATGTTATAGAACCACTGTATCAGGGGAAATAATTTAATCGTTTCAGAATTTTATATATTAAAGTTATACACAGTGTAAAAAGCGAAGTCAAGTTTTATTTGAATTTCGAAATGTTTATATCTTGAATCCATTTTCTAATGGCCTCATCTGAAATGAAGCGTATTCTGTGTTGTTTGAAACAAGTACTATTCAGAAGAGGTAAGATTTGGACCAATGGAAGATTAAGGCATCGTGTATCCCTTATGCTTTTAAAAGTTGAAAAATGCATTATTTTGTGACCTTCAGAGATAACGCTATCAAGTTCTTTTGCTTTTAATAGGAATCTTTGTTGATTAAGACTTCTAATTGCTCATCACGAGGCAGGTCTAAAACTACCCAACCACCTCACCAGATTTCAACAACTCATTATATTGGCATTATGGATATGAGGCTTTGGAATTGAAAAGAATAAGATGCGTTCAAGTATCATCTTTGTGAAGTCAAATCGTCAATGAATCATTCATATGGGAGCCACTTCTTCTGCTTTTTAAAAATATTCCAAAGCTTTTTAATAAAAGGAAATGTCATGTGGGGACATGATCTTGGTGGAGTAATGCTTTCAATTCCCCATATGAATATTTATTTAGCTGACCTGGGTCTTTCTAATTATCTCCTATTGGAAAATTCTTACTTTGGAAATGTACAAATCTCCATTCACTTCTTAAAGGTTATGGAATAGTTAATAATAATTACAGGCGTTTACCCTCCAAAACACCATATTTGTTATTTTCGGTGCAAACCACAGAAGATAGTTTACCGTTTAAATCGGAATTATTAAATAAAATTTTAATTTAGTGCCATTTGACTCAGAATGTCATATCACTCCTTTGCTGCAAGATGGTTATAACTCAAGAAGCAATAATTTTAACTTAAAATAAAACTTTAGTCCAAATGCTCATTAATGGTTGCAGCATTAAAAAATACTAATCACATTTCAGGTTTTCATTGATAAATTCCAATAATTTTCGACATTGAGAAAAATAAAAATGATAATTTTTTTTTGATTTATGTCCATTTTGCAGCAAATGCTTGTTTTTGTAAAATATGTTAAATCATTGAAATAATAACAATTACATTGTCGTTTCAATCATATTTTTTTTGAATATTAAAAATCCCTTCACTTTTCTTTTTTATTTATTTAAATTAATTTTGAATCTTTATGAACATGAACCGCTGACATTAAAGAAGATCCATTACGATCGATCTTTATTAGAGGTTGTTTTTGTTATGAATCATTTTGGTTATTTTTTTGTTAACAAAAAAAATATTACAATTAATGACAAGGAAATATTTGAACACTAAATCGCCCTCATTCATTTACCAAATTTAGTGAATCATAAATTTTTTTGGAGGAATTTAAAAATAAAGTCTAAATCGTGTGACCGGCAGTCAAAAAAGTTTGTTTAATATTTTTTTTTTTTTGTAAATAAGAAAACATTTTTCTCTAAATAAGTGGATTTCAAATTAATTGTTTTTTATTTTAATTAATGACATTTTAGCGTTTTTGTTTCTAAAGTAAACAATTATCGCTTTATTTGCCAAATCAACTGTTTTTATGTTAATTTGTCCGGCTTTAATTTAAATAAACCCGCATTATTTATTATAACCAAATTTGTTTTTTTTACAAGTTTTATTAATTCTTATTTATAATCATAAACTTGACCGATATTTGTATGAATGATAAATATAACATATAGAATTTTTTTGTTTAAAAGATGATTTCAATATCGAATATCGATAATTCGATAAAAATCAATTTAAAATAACGGTTACTTTTAATTTCCGGTTTGAATGTTAACAATTTTATAGATATTAAAATTAAAAGACCTCAATGAACTTGAATTCATGATCTTTAATAATAAATTTATTGAAAAAAAACATCGTGGTTCCACACTTTCGGGGTAGGGGAATATATATCTATGTTTTGTCACCACTTCTCTCTATCAAATAGTTTTTTTTTGGAGATTTGACATTAAATGGCGATGAAAACAGTACACATATTGCCAGGTTATCACACGAGGATTCCAGTTTCTCCAAATCGCAACCACTACCTTCATATAGAAAGGAGGGGTCTATGAATTCTTTGTAAAAATCTTAAGTTTATCTATGGTCTTCAACAGTAATAAAACAGCCCCGGACAACGGTAAAACAATACCGATATACGGCACCTTTACATTCACCAATAGTAAGAGCGAGACGCAAAACTCTCGAGGAATATAAAACGAAGTAGTGTCTGATTACCTTTAAGAGGTGGTATTCACCAGTAATAATACAGTTAAAAGCAATTGGTAAATGAGTAGAACCCCAAAAAACGGTAAAACAATACCGATATACGGCGACTTAACATTCACGAATGCGTAAGAGCGATACGCAAAACTCTCGAAGGCGATCGCCTTTAAGAAATAACGAATGATGATCCAGAACTGCTTTATGACTGATATAGTTTTCTACTAACACAGAGTTGTATTTAGCGCAAATTTTTAAAAGCGTAATTTGGTCGATGAAATATTCTATTTTTTTATTATTCTCTAAACTCGCAAAACTCTCGAAGGCCAGAAAAGGAAGTATTGCCTGATCGCATTTAAGAAATGGTATTGACCAGTAATAATACAGTTTAAAGCAAATGTGCTAAATGCGTAGAACCCTGGACAACGGTAAGCCTATGTACGGGGCCTTTTACATTCGCGATAGCGAGACAAAAACTCTAGAAGGCGAGAAAACGAAGTACTGCCTGATCGCCTTTAGGAATTAACGACGACGACGTGATAGGTCTTTTCTCACCCGGAGCTGCTTAACGATTGATATAGTTTTCGAAGACAAGAGAGTTTTATTGAAACATCCCGAAATAAACTCTTGCAAAAAACGTTCATGTAAACACAGCAACTTTTCAAAGTTCTAATCGTCTTCCTTAGAAACTTTAACTAACGCATTTAAATCGTAATGAAGTCATATTATCGGATGAGAATATTTAGAACCGCTTACAGATATTGCAAAACATGGAACTCTGTCACTTGTAAATTACGAAATTTACAAGTTTTCTTATGACGTTTACTTCGCAAATATCTTTCATATGTTTGTGGCCGAAAATTATACCAGAGGCTTTATCGATATAAAGAGACGCAAATGGTCGTACTCACACGACAATTTAATCTCTGTTTCGGAACGATACAAACATTGCCAACTCAGCGACAGCTGTATCAAACGAAAATTTATTATCGGATACAGCCGATCTGTTATAACAACAACCTAAAGAGGAATTCAATTGAAATCTTCAAAACTGTTGGAGAACGCAAGTTGCAAATGTTCCCATGTCCTCATGTGAAACAGCAAATTTTGATAGAGAAGTAAATAGCAGCGAAAATAATTTGGATACCCGATGACCACTTTCATTTGGGTCAAAATGGCTGTTGAGAATTATCGCTTGACAATATGAATCAACTCAAAATCTTTTGAATGTATGATTTACGCGATTCAAAATTGTCGATTTAAACTAAGAAGATAAGAGGAGGAGACTGGTGATCTTAAAAGTTTTTATGATAAGAAATTGAAAGTTTTACTCGAGGGAAAGATGCAACAAACCATTTCCCATCATTAAAAAACGTTGAGATATAATTTTAGTTCGATATAAATTGAAGCCGAGAGATTATCGGTGATGAAATATGGTTACACTACTGTAACCTCAAGTGAAAAGGTTCAGACAAGCAGGCAAATCAATAATGAAAGTAGAATCCATAACACCAAGGACTTTGTGTGATCAGTAGGCTGTTTGGATTATGAGCAGCTGAAATAGATAAAGACCATCACAGAGGTTCTACCAAAGACAATTGATTGGCTTGAGGAGAACTATTAACATAAAGACTAAAGAATCGACCAGACACTTCACCAAAATCTTACTGCAACACAATTCTCGGTCATATGTTACAAGACAAGTTTAAATACTTTGGAATAAAGTCGATGTTACATTTATGCTCACTGCCCTCATGACCTACAATTTAACACTTTAACTACCATTTGTTTCGATCGAATAAAATAGACATGTTGGAATACGCTTCAGCTCAAAACAGGATTTTAAAAAATTCGTTTGATTTATTAACCTCAAAAACCGAAGCTGCTCTTTTGGTTTGGAATCTATAGGAATGATGGGAAAAAGCCTTTGCCCCGGTCTCTTTGCTGCACAATAATTCTAGTTCTAGTCCTAGTTTTCGAAAGAAATTTCATGACGAAATAAAAAAAAACAATTTTTGTTTTCCTTGGTCCTTTCCAATGTTTGATTTCCTAGTAAAACAGTTCCTTGAGAAAGTGATTAAAATCAAATTTCAGAACTCTTGCTTTGTATGGGTGGACACCTTCCCCCGGTCCTATATTTTGTCCAGTGAAACATTTCCTTGAGAATGTAGTTGGTACCGAATTGAAAAATTCTCGCTTTTATAGATCTTTAGATATTCGATAATTAATATTTGATTTGCTTAGAGGGTACCCTCCCTCCCCCCCCCCAGCAAAATTGCTTCAGTTGATAAAAACTTATATACAGATATCTGAGCAAATTTAAAAATTCTATAGAAAATCCTTTTTCAGTTGATTCTAAATATATAAAATACCACTAAAATCGTTTCAGTGTAGAAATGTTAAAGACAAAATTTGTATGAAGGGTAGTAAAGATTTGACAAGGCCTTGTTAAATGCGATAGTTCACTAATTCATCATTCGATTTGTAAGAGTGACAACTTCGAGAGCTTTCAAATTAGCAGTTTAAATAGCTCTTTTCAAACTAATACTTAATTGACACCATTGACAATTTAATATTGCCAGATTTTTGAACAACACCTGCTGACACAATTTTCAAATTTCCCTGTTTGGAATTTTCATTTTACGAGATCATTTTGCATAAAATGTTGACCCATATTTTCAATAATGATAATTACATTATGCAATTTTTAGTTTTATTGTTGAACAAAGCGCACTAGAGGGGTGGGGGGTTGTTTGAAAATATACACTAGAGCCCCGACTTGCATCGTTAATGGTGACCGAAAAAATGCGTTGTAAATCGAATCAAATTTGTCTATTTAAATGCAAAGAAATTTAATTTATTGGGAAAAATATTCAAAAGAAGACAACAAGTTTTGTATTTCTGATCAAAAATCAAGTTAAATCAACCGTCGCTGTCATCCGAATTTCCTTAACTGTTAGATGCAGTATTTTCGGAGTAAATAGAAAGGAGCTCTATTTTTAATTGCGTTCTTGTTCAGTGGCATTCTTCGCTTATTTTGATGATGTTTCCATTTCTTGTTATGGTATCTTGTTTAGATTGGAGTGGTGTAGAGATATAGCGATACCGGGATTTTTGAATCCCACTAAAAATGAGTTTTAAATAACAGTTCTTTAAAACAGTGACAGTAATCGCACAGTATTTCAAAAGAATTCAGAAAGAAAAAAGGAAAATCATTTAAAACTTGTTTTAGCTTTTGAAAAGACCTGCTTTGCGTGCTACCTGAGAAACAAGAACACAAACCTTTTTAGGAAAATTTAATAATGTTTTAGCTATTTACGCCACCAGTTTAAATGATTTTGTACTTCAATAATTGTACGTGATACTGTTATTTTTCTAGATCCCAATTGGGAAATATTGGAATCATAAGAGTTCCACATTTATGAAAATTCGTTAGGGGCTGTCAACTGTTTTAATTCTGAATTATTAAAGCAATTAATTTGAGAGAACGTCATTATTAGTAACTGTTAATTTCATAATTTTAGGCGCACTAGTTACCAGTGAATTAAATCGCAGTCCTGAAAATATCGCTCTTCTCTAGTGCGGTGTGACAGTTTCAGCTGATTGATTTTTAATTCTGAATTATTGAAACAATAAATTTGAGAGAACGTCATTATAAGTAACTGTTATTTTCATAATTTCATTCACAGTAGTTACCAGTGAATTACCAATCACGGTGATTAAATCAAAGTCGTGAAAATATCGCTCTTCTCTAGTGCGGTGTGACAGTTTCAGCTGATTGATTTTTTTTGTTACAGCTGCTGTTGCAAAACGTTCCAACTGTTATAGGTACAAGTCCAAGAGCTCATTCTAAATAAACAGCCTTTTCTGCCGATAATAATAAATAAAATGGAATTCCTCATATTTCACGCAATTTGAAAAGTTAACCTACAAATGATGATCGATATTTTCACTGATGCTTAAAATGTTAATCCACAAGTCGCTATAAAAACGACGCAGAACAGGCCAACGTAACTTGAAATTGCAACGACGTAACACGCTAAACGCTAACGAAACGATGCACACTGGTACGACGCAAGTCGAGGCTCTAGTGTATAAGAGCTAACTATTTTTTTATTGCATTTGTTGTAGTATATTTTATGTAATTCTTTTAACAATTGTCTTTTAAAGACAAGTTTACAATTTGAGAAAAAAAAAGCATTTAATACCTGTTTGAGGTCTTTTAAAGGCGAACGAACACTAGAAAACAAATTTATCTGATTTTTTTCAAATCAGATAAATTTGTTTTCAGAAAAAAGGCAGGAGTGACCAGTTTTTTTTTGTATAAAATGAAAAAATTATCACTTGAAGTTATTTCAGAAAAAATTCTGAAATATCTTGAAATTGAAAAAATAATATGAACTGATTTTCCATGAATGAAGTTAATAAAAAATAGAGGGGAAAGTGACCTTTTAAATTGTAACAAGGTCACAGTATTTTATTGATATTTTAGCATGACAAATTAAATTAAAGAATCAACTGCTGGAAATATAAACAAATAAGAATGTTATGTTCGGCTATGGCGAATCATCAATACCCTGCACCACAAATGCGAGTGATATAAATACCATATGTTTCGTACATACACTCACGGGCATATATCATACATAAAAGTTTATCTTAAATAAAACACAGGAATACTTAATGTCATATATAAATAAGTTATATTTTTGACTATAACCTTTGTTCCAACTGAACCGATTTTGATAATTTTCGGAACGGTAATGAAGTATATATTATATTAAGTACATATCGCTTAATGTTATGGCAAAATGTCATACCAATTTGTCGTTTTATAAATGATAATTTTACCAAAGTTTTTTACTTGAACTTAAAGGTTGCCTCAGATATCGTTCTATATCTTTTAATATTACAAAACTAATTTTGTTAATTTTAAGTAGAAAACTTCTCAGGACTATAAAAAATACTCAGACCAAATTTAATTGAACTCTCTCAATTATTGTGGATATAAAAGTGCAGACAGACTGACACAACTAAATCGTTTCAGATTTTGATTTGTTGTAAAAATATATATACATTTTAGGATCTGAGATGTTTCCTTCTTAGCGTTACACAAGAAATGACAAAGTATACACTCATGACCACTTATCGTAATGAAGGGTTCATTTGGTGCGTGTGAAAGTGTTTTAATTGAACTTAAAGGTTGCCTCCGATATCGTTCTATATCTTTTAATATTACAGAACCGATACCAAGAAAGTTTTACTAAAACATCCCGAGATAAACTCTTGCATAAAATGTTCATGTAAACACAGCGACTTTTCAAAGTTCTAATCGTCTTCCTTAGAAACTTTAACTAACGCATTTAAGTCGTAATGAAGTCATATTATCGGGTGAGAATATTTAGAACCGCTTACAGATATTGCAAAACATGGAACTCTGTCATTTGTAAAATGCGAAATTTACAAGTTTTCTTATGACGTTTACTTCGCAAATATCTTTCATATGTTTGTGGCCGAAAATTATACCAGAGGCTTTATCGATATAAAGAGACGCAAATGGCCGTACCCAACACGACAATTGAATCTCCGTTTCGGAACGATATAAATATGGTCAACTCAGCGACAGCCGTATCAAAAGAAAATTCATTTCCCCTAGAAAAGAATTATCGGATATAGCCGAGCTGTTATAACAACAACCCAAAGAGGAATTCAATTGAAATCATCGGAAATGTTGGAGAACGCAAGTTGCAAATGTCCCCATGTACTCACGTGAAAAAGCACATTTTGATTGAGAAGTAAATAGCAGCGAAAATAATTTGGATACCCGATGACCATCTTTCATTTGGGGGAAAACGGCTGTTGAGAGTTGAGGTTGCCTCAGATATCGTTCTATATCTTTTAATATACAGAACCGATTTTTCTGAATTTAAGTAGGAAACTTCTCAGGACTATACAAAATACTCAGGCCAAATTTAATTGAACTCTCTCTCAATTATTGTTGATGTGAGCGTGCCAACAACAAACAGACTGAAATAGCTAAATCGTCTCAGATTTTAATATGGTGTAAAAATATATATATACATAATGAGATCCGTGTTACACATGCAATGACAATGTTAATATACCCTCATGACCACTTGTGGCACTTGTGTAATTGATTCTGTAATGCCTTGATGTAATGCACCTAAAGAGTTTCACGTTTAAGTTGCTAAATAGTTTATGTCTTTCAAAAAGTATGGCAACTCTTAATTGAGTCTTTAATTCTTTTGATTTTTTTTCCAAATCATTTTCATTAAATATCATTAATGATCGATTGTTAATATTTTCTTTCATATTTTGTTTTTACAGATTTCAAAAGGGGGATAAATAATTTTCTTAATAACTTTTTCAGAAAACCAAAAACAAAAACAACAAAAAAACATTAATTAATAAACAATGACTTGACATGGAGTTTCCTTAAAAGATCTGATCAAAATTTGAAGTGTGTCAAATCTGTTTCAAGTTATTAAATTTATAATAAAGAAAAAACAAGTTATTAAATTTAGATTTTCTGATAAAAATGAGATTTTCAGCTTAATTTACAGTTAAACAATTAAAATGTTGTAAGATTTTCAAAAATGAGTGAAATAAAGTATGAAAATTTAGATCACGATTTGTTTCTATATACTGATCAGGTTATTAGGAACGCGTTAAATCACTTATATCTTAAAAATCGTTTCGGATATGAAGTAAATGGGATCGTTAGAAATCGTTTGTCTAACTTTGGGAACCTATGGACCAGCCCCTATTTGATTCCCAAAATTTAAACTTCGAACTTAAACTCTGCAATTACAGTGTGAAATCTCATTCGATTTCATTGCAAACACGGTCCAAAGCTCATTTTAAAATTATAAATGTCCTCAATGCACTATATACCTGAAGAAATGAAGTTCTTACCGGTTAAGGAATACAAAAAAACTGTTCCTTCTGTAATCTCATCGAAGGCATCATCCTAATTTCAATATAACACAATTGGGAATTTTCTCTGAGGCATTTGAGAAAATATCTGAACAGAGCATATTCAGGTATCACTAAGATTCTTTCTTATATGGCAACTGTACACGTCATTCACAGAGACGTCCCAAATTCGCCGCTTGAAAGCCAATCACCTTCCATTACAGACATTGAACAGAATCTGCCGCGGTTTAAAGGAGTGAATTCTGGCATATCTTAGATGAAGGGATGTAGCATATGGCCAAGGACCATATGTTAAACTGCCAAAGACAATTCTACTTACACTTAGTCCAGAAGATCTATGGACTCATTTTATAGAAGTGACATTATTTCTTGGACTAAAATTAAACCAGAACATGAACATGATTACAACTTGGTTTTTATAGCAAGAAAACACCCCTCAGACCTCATCAAATACAGAGCATTACCTTGGGGTAGGGCATATTTAGCTTTGGCATTAAATTATTATATTTGCCACACATTTGTTCACATGTTTTTCGAGATGCTTTCAACATCTTTTCCCCCCAAAATAAAAGCAGGTTCTTATTTTTCTTCTTTCCAAGGGCTTTAAGACAAAAAGCCAAGGTATATCACAATAAATCCCGTTACTCCAGATCACGAGGTAAACCTTCTTAGAGGATTTTTGGTTAAAATTAAGCTTTTTTATAGTTTTCACCAAGAATATTCCAATTAAAAATGATTGCATGTGGTAGAAGCGAGAAACCGCTATGCGAAGCTTCAACATTAGTCAATATATACAAGCGAGATGCAAAACTCTCGCAACAATTAAACAAATTACAGCCTGAACACCTTAAAGAGATAACGACGTTGTAGCGACTTGCTTTACCACCAAAAGCAGGTTATAAGACTTCGAACGCAAAACATCTGTTTTGAGTGAGAAAATTCGTAATTTAATTTACTTTCACTTTGTCATTTCTGCTGATTTTCATAACGAATCGTCCTAGAACGGCTTTAACGTATGTTGAGCATCTTAGAATTACTTTTTGAGACGGACAGCTCCAATTCTATAGCTTGCAATTTTTAACATATGACAAGCTTGTGCAAAATTGATAATGACCAGCACCAGAAAATGATATAACAATCAAACCATTTTTTTCATTTAGACCTTAAATGGAACACATGTCACATATAGATCACATGATATGTTTGGTCTCAATGGATCTGAGTTAATTTTTATACCCAATTTGAAGTATTCTTTCAATCTCCAATGTGGTTTGCCGTTGACGCTTCTATTGTAATTAAGATATTTGACATTTTATTTGAAAAACAGGATTGCCAAGTTGTTTCTTTGTAGAAATTAAGCTGCCAGATTATAAAATTTGATTGTGTATGACAGATGAAATAAAAGAAATAATTCCTTGACATTTTTAAATAAATTTTTATTATATTAAGTGTTTGTTTTGTTTTATTGTTTTATTGTTTTATTATTTAATAAAATGTCCACAACCTTTATTTTTTGATTGTCAATAGAAAACATCAATTAACACGATTTAATTAAACATAATTAATGACATAAATTAATGTTAATTATTTATTTTTTTATTTATTAATTTTTTTTTTAGAAAAAAAACGTGTTGAATTTCGAATAAATATTTTATTGTAATGCCAATTAATCGATTATATAATCGTTCATAATATTTCATATCTAATAAAAATAATTTGTATGCAAAATCATAAATTTCACTTATTTTCTTTAAACAACCTTTAAAAGTGATTTTTTTATAAAAAAATCCAGCCGAGAGACTTGAAAGTCCATTAAAATGTCAATAACTTGTTCATAATGAAGTACAAAAAGTACTTAAGTTTTATTTGATTATTCCATTAAACACCAATAAAAGTGAAAAGCTCTTTATGACTTTATTGATTAAAATACAAAATTCAATTTTTAATATTTTTTTTAGAAAAATTAGAAAAAAGGTAAAAAAATTATTTATTTATTTAAAAATCTTAAAGTAAATAATAAATTTCTTTAAATATTTGTCTTTTATAAAGCACAAGCTTTTACCCGGTGCGCTTTGCCTTTACAAAAAATTCTCCTCAAATCAAGATCTCGAAGGAAATTTCATAAATCACGGATGTGTATTAGAAAAACATTTCATGCAGCGGGCATTTTGCCAATTCCTCCGGACCGTCTCCGTTCTAAAATTTTATTTAATATTTCCATTACAAGGGTGCTACCCCTTCTTTGATTTTGACCATCCTACATTTTGTTAAATAAAACTGTTTTCAAAATTCTCGCTGTTATAATTCTCTAGATATTCGAAATATTTTCTTTTAATGGGGGTAATCCCACCCCCTGGTCCTATCCGTCCTATAATTCATTAAATAAAACAGATTCTTGAGAAAATGCTTATGAACAAATTTGTAAACTGTTCTCTGTTAGAGTTTTTATTCCTTATCATTTTCTTTGCGTAGGGGTACCTCTCCCCCCCCCGGTCCTTTCCATCCGATATTTTGTTCAGTAAAACAGTCCACGAGCAATTGAAATTCTCGCTGTTATAGTTCTCTAGATATTCGTTAATCAATATTTTCTTTAAATAGGGATACTCCTCCCCCTGGCCCTATCCACCTTTTCATTTTCTCCTGTAAACAGATCCTTAAAAAGTGATTTGAGACCAAATTTAAGAACTTTCGCTCTTATAGTTCTCTAGATATTCGTTTATCGATAATTGCTGCGTATGGGCGGTAGCCCTTCGTGGATCTCTTTCGTCCTACATTGTTTCCTGTAAAGCAGATCATTGAAAAAGTGTTTGGGATCAAATTTTCACATCTCTCTCGATATTGTAATTCTTTAGATAATTTATAATTAATATTTTCTTTGTAGGGGAGTGGGGGGGGGGTAACCCTACCCCTGGTCCTATTGAAATATATATCAGCAAAGTCTATCCAACCTATAAGTCCATAACAAACAAACACAGATTCCATTTTATAAAAAATATATAAGATTTTTTTCAAATCATTATTAATGAAATGCAACAAAAGAAAAAAGGGAAAATGATTGTAAACAAAATAATAATGTTAATCTGTCATTAATGTCATTACAAAGCTAAAAAACAAAACTCGTTAGTGGAGGAAATTTTAAATTTTTTCTTATGGCAAAAATCATAAATTTTTATTGAGAGGAAAATTCCACATAACAAATTTATGTCTTAATATTTTTATAGTCAATAGAAAATTAACTTTTAATGGTCACTTATCCGGTTCGAAAGACCAATATTTTGTAAAGTATTCGATAAATAAGTTATTGATAAAAATTTATTAAAATTAATTTTTTTAGTATAAAATTTATCTGTACTAATTTTTTTATTTTTACTGAAAATTCCATTTTTTACTCAAAATAATTTTTCTGCAAATTTTTTTTTTTAATTTAATTTTTATAAATGAAAATTTTGATCGAAAATTTAATTTTTATAGAATTTTTTAACGGAATTTCATTTATTACGGAACATTTTTCATATTGAATTGAATTTTATCGAATTTTTCATATAAGAATTTTCATCGAAAATGTAATTTGTAATAGAAAATTTTTATAAAAAATTGATTTTTTTACCAAAAATTGAATTTTTTAGCCGAAAATTTAATTTTTTGCCAAAAATTTAATTTTTTTTACCGAAAATTTCATTTTTACCAAAACTTTTATTTCTCATCAAAAATTACTTTTTTGCAGAAAATTGCATTTTTTATCGAATTTTACATTTTTCTCAAAATAAAATTTTTCTGTGAAATTTTTTTTTTTCGAAAATTTAATTTTTTATAAGAGAAATATTTTTCATCGAAAAGTTTTTTCAACAAAAATTGCATTTTTACCTAAAATCGAATTGCATTAACTTCGAAAAACAATAATTTTTATTTTTATGAAAATTGCCCTTTTTTGCTCGAAAATTTCATTTTTCATCAAAATATTTTTTATTTCAAATAAAATTTTTGTCGATTTTTTTTTGAAAATTGTATTTTACACAGAAAAAAATTTAAAGCAAAAAATGCACTTTTATCTAAAATAATTTTCTTTTTTCCAAAAATTCCAACCTTTGTCAAAAACTAATTTTTTGAAAATTTCATTTTAACCGAAAATTTAATCTTTAACAAAAACATGCACTTTTCACTAAAAAATGCATTTTTATCGAAAATTTCAATTTTTTTTAATGTTTTTTTTTTTTTTTTTTTTTTCGAAAATTGCATTTTCCATCAAAAATTGTATTTTTCAATCGAAAATTGTATTTTACTCCGAAAAAGAAATTTTTAACCAAAAGTTGTTTTTATGCAAAATTAAAATTTTTATATAAAATTTAATTTTTTTTATCTAAAATAAAAAAATTTCTCAAAAATTCCAACTTTTGTCAAAAACTAATTTTTCGAAAATTGCATTTTTCACCGAAAATTTAATGTTTAAAAAAAATATGCACTTTTCACCAACAATTTCATTTTATCGAAAATTTCAATTTTTTTCAAAAATGTTTTTTTTTTTTTTTTTTGTTGAAAATTGGATTTTCCATCAAAAATTGCATTTTTAAATCGAAAATTGTATTTTACTTCGAAAAATAAATTTTTGAACAAAAGTTGAATTTTTTATGTAAAAATTAAAATTTTTGTGAAAATTATTAGAAAATTGCATTTTTAGTGAAAAATAAATTTTTAAACAAAATTTTCACTTTTCATCGAAAATTGCATTTTTTTATCAAAAATGAAATTTTTAACCGGAAATAATATTTTTCATCCAAAATTAAATTTTTGATGTAAAATTGCATAATTTATTTAAAAAATTATGTTTTTTTAGAAAAGTGCATTTTTTATGAAAAATTGCATTTTTATCGAAAGTTGCATTTTCAGCTAAAAATTTCACTTCCCCTTGAAATTTTATTAAAAATCTAAAGCGAAAATTAAATTTTTCGCTGAAAACTGTTACTAAAAATGAAATTCTCTACTGAAAATTGCATTTTCACCAAAAAATTTGAACAAATAATTGATTTTGAATAAAAAAGCTGAAAATTGTTTTTTCCAAATTTTTCACTTAAAATTTTTCATCGATAATTTTAACTTGAAATTAAATTTTTCACCAAAAATTTCCCTTTGTTTCGTCTCGAGAATTTTAATAAAAAACGGTAACTTTTTTCATTGAAAATTTTAACCTAAAATTTCATTTTTTACGAAAATTCTCATTTTCCCTCTCGAGGATTTGAATATTTTGGGTGAAATTAGTTTGCTCTCACTAACATGAAAAATAAGCACTGGCAATATAACAATATAAGTCCAGGTAGCTCCTACAATCTAGGACATTGCAGATGATCAAATAACTACCGCCAAGTTCTCCACCCCTACATCAAGCGCCCTCTAGACAACATGTATATAAAACTTTATTATCCTGGGACTTAGCTACAGCAGATTGATCAATTGCTTAAGAGAAATTAATTAAGGAAAGTGAAATAAGAAGAATAAAAAGTTTAAACAATGAGTTTTTTGGCAGCTTTACACTACCAGAGGGAGCAATGAAACAAATGTGAATTAATCAAAGTTCTGGTTTCATAACATTTTATGGCACAAATTTGCCTCTCAATAACATATAATGAGACAAGTTGATAATACTTGTGCATTTCTGAAGGTGACATGAGGAATTGCTCCTCTCTATGGCTGGCAGCTGTACAGCTGCCATAGAAAATATATTCAAATTTTCTCTGAATAAAATCTTTATCGGTTTTTTTGTTAAAATCTATATTCCCTCTATTTAGACCTTCTTTCTAGAGTACTTTTTCGAGACTTTAATTGTATTCCGATTAACTTTTTACTTCCGTTTCTATATAAAAAACTTAAAGCATAAAATTAATAATAATTTTCCAAAACATTATTTATTGTTTACGTATTCACTTCTAACTTGCAAAAATAACAAATTAATTTTTTTTAAATGTTTTCTAGTTTACAAAAACAAAATTGTTTATAATAATAAATTACCAAAACTAATTTCAACGTTAATTCAGACAACAAAAAACATAACGAAATTATTTTTATTTCAAAAGACTCAAAATCAAAGAATTTGAAAACATTAAAATTTTTTTGAAATAAAACAAAACAAATTTTCATAATTCTAAACATAAATAATTTAAAGAAATTATTTTAATTTGATCGAAATTAAGGTTTATGGAGGCGTAAAATTAAACCTCTAAACATAATTGAAAATGGGCTATAAATTGAACTCAAGTCATATTCTAAAATAATCATTTAATTTGGGGGGAAAGAAAACCGTAAAATTAAATACGAAATTATTTTCAAAAAGAAAATAATAAAAAAACCCTACAGTTTGTAAAACAAGAACTAAAGATTTAATTGTATACCAGGGGTCAGTAAAGTATACCAAACAATCGAACATTTTAATTTAAACCAAAAGTTTAATGTTTCCCCATATAAAAACTATAAGGAATTTGGTTTTGCATCAAAATGTTTCTTCTGAAGTATGTTTAAGGTCTGAATTATAATCTGAAATTCTATATTCTGAATTAATCTCTCAACTATAATCTGAATATTCTACTAAATTGTGAGGTATATTATTGAGCACAGTCTAAGCTATTATCACGACTACTCTGCCAATTTAAGTCTGAACTACTCTCCCGAACTACTGACCTATAGTCCCGACTACAGTGTGAATTACAACCTCTCGCCTATAGTCTGAACAATGGTCTCGCCTAGAATTTATAATCTAAACTGTAGTACCGACTATACTATCGCTTATAGTCTGAACTATAATCTTATATTTAGTCTCTATTACACTCCGAACTGTTGCCTCAAGCATAATCCAAACTCTTTACTATATTATAAGCTTTAGTATGGACTGCAGTCTAAACTATTATCTCGACTGAACTATATTCTCGAAGACAGAACTATAGACTCGTCTATAGTCTGAACTATTGATTATAGTTTGATTTATAGTCTTAAAGTAATCTGAACTCTCTACTATATTTTGAGGTATCGACTACATTCTAATGTCTTAATTATAGTCCTGACTATTAACTGAACTGTACTAACAACTGTAAACTGAACTGTGCCCACGTCTTCAATCTGATCTGTGCTTTTGATTATAGTTTGATATTGAAACATTGACATTTCTCTTTAACTCAAAAGAAGTCAAAATGACTTTATTTTTAAAATAATAAAATTTCAAAAAAAAAAAAAAAATGACTTCATTTGACCCTCTAACGCTCAGAACTACAGGGTCCATTTAAAAGACTATTTTATAATATGACTATAAAACGATTACAACATTTTATTTGTTAAAACTCTTGAAATACAAGACTTTAAATGAAGAGACTGGTTTTATAGTTTCTAGAATTACTTAACTGAAATAAAAACATTATGAGAGCCAATTTAGTCTTAGAGCAGAGAAGAGATCTTTAAAATAATGACAGGAGTATGAAAAAGAAAAAACTAAAAGAACTTGTCATGGATTATAATGGAAATTAAAAATTAATTAATAACTATGTTAATAGGCGGCTTTAATATAACTCGTTAATACATTTTACAATTGAACTAAAATGGTAGTGAAATCTAAAATACATTTATAACCTCAAATTCTTAAACAATAAACCAGATATCAAGGTCATTCTAATGCCAAGGTGATGTAGGAAAGTCTAATTGATTATGCCATAAAATGCATTCGATATGAATTAATTATAACTACGTTTATACGTCATCAAAATTTAATAGATATTGTAACTAATTATATAGTTAGGAATATATAGTCCAAAAATATAGTTTAAGTAGGGACTTTAGTCGAGATTAATGTTCAAGTTATAGTCAAAAGCACAGATTAGATTTTAGACGTGGGCACAGTTCAGTTTACAGTCGTTTGTATAGTTCAGTTAATAGTCGGGACTATAATTAAGACATTAGAATGTACTATAGCTCATAATATAGTACAGATTACAGATTACTTTAAGACTATAATTTCCACTATAGTCCAGTCAATAAATCAAACTATAATCAAAAGTTCAGACTATAGACGAGTCTATAGTTCAGTCTTCGAGAATATAATACAGACTTTATTAGAGTATATAGTTCAGACGATAGTTGGCGCTATATAGTCATAAATATATGGAACTCTAAAACTAGTAAAAAGTTCAATTTATAGTTAAGTCTGAAGATTGTAGTTTAGACTGTAGTTGGGACTATTGTTGGTCTACAATCGGGATAAAAGTTCAAACTTTAGTCTGGCCTATAGTTCAGATTATAGTCATAATTATAATTCAGACTAAAGTCGGGACAATAGTTAAGACTATAGTCGAGATTATTATTTCGTAAAATAGCCGGGACTATGGTTTCTACTATAGTCGGGATAATAGTTCATACTAAAGTTGGGACTAAAGTTCAGACTAAAGTCGGGACTAAAGTTCAGACTAAAGTCGGGACTAAAATTCAGGCTTAAGTCGAGACTAAAGTCAGACAAAAGTCGGGACTAAAGTTCAGACTAAAGTCGAGACTAAAGTTCAGACTAAAGTCGGGACTAAAGTTCAGACTAAAGTCGGGACTAAAGTTCAGACTAAAGTCGAGACTAAAGTTCAGACTAAAGTCGGGACTAAAGTTCAGACTAAAGTCGGGACTAAAATTCAGACTAAAGTCGAGACTAAAGTTCAGACTAAAGTTGGGACTAAAGTTCAGACTAAAGTCGGGACTAAAGTTCAAACTATGGTCATGACTATAGTCGGGTCTTTTTTTCAGACTATAGTACAGTCTGTAATTAAGACTATAGCTTAACCTATAGACGGGACCATAATTTAAAACATAATTATAGTTGAGATTAAAGACGGGACTATATTTTAGACTGTTGTCGAAGCTATATTTTCAACTACATTTCCAAGTTATACATCAGTCTATAATTGTGAGTATAGTTCAAACGTGACAATAGTCGATCCTATAGGGGGAATAGTTTAGACTATACTTGGAGCTATAGTTTAGACTTTCACACACACGATAACTCAGCTGAGCTGATTTAGCGATGCCTGTCCATTGTTAACATAGAGAACTCTTTACAAGTCGTAATTTTAATGATATATTGATTGAAATTTGACACATATCGTTATTTTAAGACAAGAACGAAGCAAATTGAAATCGATCAAGTTCGGTTCAATATTTCAGGTAGCAGCCATACAAACATTATCAGAATAAGATTTTAAGCTCGTAAAACTCACAAATATGAAAATATTTTTATTAAATTTAGCACTTTGTATTGGTCCAAATTCTCATGCCAGATTTCAGAAAGATCGGGAGGTATCTCCCATATCGACCCCCTTCCGAAAATTAGTTTAAGGAACATAAACCTAAAAAAATCTTAGCATTGTATGAAGACTTCGTATATTCAAGATTTATACAGCCAGAAAACACCGAATTTTATGAGGATCGGTCCTCCCAATGGCATAAATCCCTGAGAAATATGTGAAATATTCATGTAAAATTTTAAATATGCTTTTTAGAAGCCCGAATAAGAAAATCAAATTCTAGGAGGATCGATAATATTACATGATTGACTTTTTCGCTGGGAGCGAATTTTAGGAGGAATTTTAATTCTTGAATTTTTGTAAAGAAGGGCATTTAAGATTCGTTATAGTCTGTCATTTCTTCTTTACTTAATTTTGTCTTTAATTTTAATTTTAGAAACAGACTTTTTAATAAATAAAATTTTAACCAAATTAATTTTTAACTTTTATCATTTAGAAATATTTAAATAATAAATATTTTTATAGCAAATTAAAAATGCTATAAAACAGCATGAACACTTTCACCTAAACAAAATATTTTTTAAACACAAAATTCTATAGAAAATTGTATTTTAATTCTGCAAATAAATTTCTATGAAACAAAATTCATCAGTAAAAATTGACAGTTAATGACATTAAAAAAAGGAATACAACGATTAAAGGATATAAACAATATGGCAACTCTATTTCTTATCTAAAAAAAAATAATTAAACTTTGTATTTACAAATAATTGAAAAAAAGCTTATTTACAATTTAATAATTTTAAACAATTTTTTTTACAAACAAAACGAAAAAACAAAAAAATTGTGTGTAAAACCTCAAGTTAATAAATATAAAAATATAAACTAAAGTAAAATGAAATAAAAAGAAAAAAATTACTTACTTGCTGCCTGCATTATTAACATGCCGATCACAATGAAATTCATATTGAATTAATATTTTTTTTACTTCTTTTTGGTTTAAATTTTTTTGTTTTATAGTTTTATTGTTGTTTCAATATTCTTCACGAAATTTCGGAAGTTTTATTATTGTTGTAATTTGTAGCACTTTCCTGATGTTGAAACTTTATTTCTGCCAATTTGTTAACCAAGAAAACGCAGGTTCATGAATCACTAAAAATCTAAAACGTTTTTTTCTTTTTCTTTTTTTCAAATGAAAGCGAAATTTATTTTCATCTTGAAGAGAAAAATCGAATCGAATTTCAAGAAAACAAAAAAAGCAGAAAAACAACAACATTAATGATAATAATAATAGAGATCTTGTTATTATTTAATATTTCTAGTTTGAAAGAAAATACAAATTTCAAACTCGCATAATATCGTTTTATCAAAGAAAAATACGCGTGTTTTGGTATTTTACAAAAACGTCAATATGGAAATTTATTACAAAAACACAAAATTCAAATCAGAACCGGTGTAAAGTACAAGAAAATACAAATCGAAGAAGAAGAAAAAAAATTTAATGTAAATATCACTCTCTCTTTAATAATTTGTTGTTGTTGTTTTTGCTTTATTTGTAAGTTTATTTGTTGCTGTTTTTTTTCCGTTAAAGTAAAAGTGGACAAAATATAAAATAGCAACAACAACAACAAAAATAAACACACATATCAATTGGTTTTGATTTTTACGGTATATTTTCATTCAATATGTATTTGTTATTGTTATTGTAATTGTGATATTGAGGTATGACATGGTTGAATTTAGGGCTGCCAGATCAGTTATTTAGATTGTCATGTATTGTATTAGAGTTTATGTTTAGTGACGACAGTAGTCGGAATAGTCTTGACTAAAATCTGAACTATAGTCTCAACTTAAGTCTATAAAGTCTCGACTTAAGTCTAAACCAGAATCTTGAATACAGTATAAACACTGTTTTACATTGTTTCGACTGAAATCTGAATTATATAACCTCGACTAAATTACTGACTGTAGTTGAAAACTATCATCTCGACTATAGTCTGAACTACAGTTCATTATGGTCTACACTATAGAATCGAAAATAATCTCAAAT
Source organism: Cochliomyia hominivorax (assembly GCA_004302925.2). Taxonomy (NCBI): domain Eukaryota; kingdom Metazoa; phylum Arthropoda; class Insecta; order Diptera; family Calliphoridae; genus Cochliomyia; species Cochliomyia hominivorax. The sequence goes on along the minus strand of PYHX02000467.1, from coordinate 9,087,775 downwards.
ATAGTCTCGACTATAGTCTCGACCATATATAGTCTAAACTTTGATCCTGACTGAACTATAGTCGAATATAGTTTACACCATAGTCTCAACTATAATTTCCAGACTAAAGTTGAAAGTCTGGACAATAATCTTAACTAAATTCCTGACTTTAGTCTTAACTATAGTCTTGTTTATAGTCTGAACTATAATAACGACTATAACCTGAACTATCATTTCGAATTAGTCTGAAATATAGTTTCGACTATTCTTTGATTTTATTAATTATAGTTTAAATTTAAGTATGTGCTGTAGTCTTTGGTTGACTTCAGTTTGAACGAAATTACGAAATTAATTATGGAATATAACCAGATTATAATCTGAACTATAATCTAGATTAAACTAAATTATAGACTGATTTGTAATCTGAATTTTACTCCAAAACATAATTTAAATTTTAGTCCGAACTATAATCTGAATTTTAGATTGAATTAAAATAAAATATGAAATTATGCTCCAGATTCTAGTCTGAAGTATATAACTGTCAGCTATAATCTAGATTGTAGCCTTAGCTATATTCTTGATTAAAGTCTGGACATGTATAGATTATAGTCTGGTCTATAATGTGGATTGTAATCTGCACTATTACCAAGGTTACAATCTTAACTATATTCTAGATGACTGACTGGATCTGGAAAGTAGTCCAGGTTTTAATCTGGACTGACTATAAACTGAACCATAGTTCGGACTGCAATTTGAATTATAGTACAGATTACAATTTTGACTTTAGTCTAGACTATAATCTTGACTATATTCTAAACAATAATTAGGATTATAGGCAAATCTGAATTATAGTCTCAACTATAATTTGATTATAATAAGGAAATTAATTTGAGCTATAATCTGGATTATAATCTGAACTAAAATCTGGATTATATTCTGGATTATAACCCCTATAGTCTTGTCTATAATCTGGACTATAATTCCAATAATAATTTAGATTAAAGGACTTAACTATAATTTGGATTATATTTTGAAATATAAGACGGAATAGTCTGGACTATAACCTAAAATAGTCTGGGCTAAAACCTAGATTATAACTAGTATAATAGTTTGGACTATAACCTGGATTATAGTCTGGAATATAATCTGAATTACAGTCTAGACTATAATATTAATAATAATTATATTCTGACCTATAACCTCTATTGTCTCGTCTATAATCTGGACTATAATACCAATAATAATTTAGATTAAAGACTTAACTATAATTCGGATTATATTTTAAAATATAACCCAGAATAGTCTGGACTATAACCTTAATTAGTCTGGTCTAAAACTAGGATAATAGTTTGGACTATAACCTGGATTATAGTCGGGAATAATAATTATATTAATTAATAACTATATTCTGACTTATAACCTCTACTGTCTCGTCTATAATCTGGCCTGTAGTCTAGACTATAATCCAAACAATAATTTAGGCTTAAATATAATTCAGAACTTGGATTATAGCAAAGTATATAATCTGGATTATCATGTGCCATTTAACCTGGTTAATGATCTATTCTATTTCCTGGATAAATAGTCTAGTGTACAGCCATAATCTATTGTGGGTTTATAACAACTCCCACAAGTTTTAATCCATAATCTCTTCTATTCCTTTTTAATAAGTCCATTTGATCTGGCAGCTTTTAAGTCAAAATGACGATAATGTTGCTGATGATTAATTCATGCGTTACAGGTGAGTTTTTTTTCTTCTTGTAATTAAGAAAGGGTTGTTGTTGTTATTATTATTTTTATAAATTGCAATTGAAAATAATTATGAATTTCATAATTTATAATAAAATAGAAATTTGTCATAAGATTTATTTGTTTATTTTATCTTTTATCTGAAATGAAGTGTAAACTTTTTCTTTTAATTAGCATCAGCGTTTAGCGTTTTTTTCAGTAAATAAATATAATTTCACTTTTTTACGAAAACTTTTTCTCTCTTTTTTTTTAATAAATTTTTTTATTCATTATGAATTTTTAGTGTTGATAACATTTTTTTTATTTTTAATAATTTTTATTTAAAATATTTTAATTTGAATTTGTTATATATTTTTTTATTGGCTGATAATTCAGTTTCGAAGGTTATTTCAAATGCAGTTTTGAATTATTTTTGTTGGATTTTTTTTAGTATTTTTTTCTTGTTATTTTTTGTTTTTGTTTTAATCAATTTTAACGTAAAACGTTTAAATTTTTATAGACCAAAAAAGACTTAATTTTTACCCTCTCACGATTTTAACGAGTTTTTTTTAATAATTTCGATAAAAACGTTTAAACCGCTTTAGACTAAAAAAAATGGCTAAAACCAAGTGATTACTTTAACGTTTGTTGAAAAACTAAAAACTCTTTGATAAATAGAGTTTGATTGTAGCCAAAGCCCAAACCAAGAGTCAGTCCAAGACACCACAAATTATTAAAATGAATTGCGTGTATTTCATACGCTTGCGCCACTGACTTGAAAACCTGAGAGCGGCAAATAAAAATTTGCTCTTCTCTCTCTCTCTTTTTTTCTCTTCCACAAAAATGCTCGCTTGTTTTAGAAAAACCCAATAAATGGAAAGGTGTTTGTACGTTTTTGTTTCTTATTCATATGTTTTTGAAGACCAATTTTTTTCATATGAAAGAAAAAAAAATATTGTCTTCATTTTCAAGGCGCCCTCATTTAATCGCACTACAAATGGTTTAAGTCAGCTAAAGCTTTTTGAGTTTTAATCATAATATTTAAATTTTTGTCTTAAGATGTGTTTTAGTAGTGAGCAAAAACAAAGCTTTAAATTAGCATGTGCTGCTGCACTATTGTCTTGTAAAAAAAAGACTTTATTTTGTCTTGAATCTAATAAATTAAGAAAAGTAACATTTTCTATTTGTTAAACAAATAACTTTGTCTTTAAGAATTGTACTTGAAATAGATTCTTAATTAAGGTTGTTTTCGATCATATGAAATTGAAATTAATTAAGAACTAAATACGATCTAAAATTAAGACATCGTGAAGTGTTAAATATAAATTTAAAATATGAAAATAATTTTTGAAATTAATAAAATTTTCTTTAATATTTTATGCAGCAGATGCACTGTGAATAACGGAAAAGATAAACTTATAGAGTTGCCAGATTAATTTTAATAATTATTATATATGGTTTGTGTCACTAATAACTAATGTGGTTTCTTGTAGGGTAAACTTCTATAACTCTAATTTAGTATTAGATAAACGATAAAGTGGAACAAGCAGGAGTCTAATAGACGGTTACAATGAGTTATTTATGCAAAACATTTCTGTTCTAGAACAGTTTTAGTTCAGTTCGAGTTCAGTTCTAATTCAGTTCTAGTTCAGTTCGAGTTCAGTTTTAATTCAGTTCTAGTTCTAGTTCAGTTTTAGTTCCAATTAAATTTATCTTAAGTTCACTTTGTGTTCAGGCTCAGTTCTAGTTCAGATCTCTAATTCAGTTCTAGTTCAGTTTGAGTTCAATTCTTGTTCATTTCTAGTTCATTTCCAGTTAAGTTCAACTTAAGTTATGTTCAGGCTCAGTTCTAGTTCAGGTCGAGTTCATTTTTAGTTCAGTTCTAGTTCAGTTTTAGTTTAATTTTATTTCAGTTCCAATTAAATTTATCTTAAGTTCACCTTGTGTTAAGGCTCAGTTCTAGTTCAGATCTCTAATTCAGTTCTAGTTCAGTTTGAGTTCAATTCTTGTTCATTTCAGTTCCAGTTAAGTTCAACTTAAGTTATGTTCAGGCTCAGTTCTAATTCAGTTCGAGTTCTGTTTTAGTTTAATTCTAGTTCAGTTCCAGTTACATTTATCTTAAGTTCACCTTATGTTCAGGCTCAGTTCTAGTTCAGTTTAAGTTCAGTTCTTGTTCATTTCTAGTTCAGTTCCAGTTAAGTTCAACTTAAGTTATGTTCAGGTTCAGTTCTAATTCAGTTCTTGTCGAGTTCCAGTTCAGTTCTACTTCTGTTCAATTTCAGTTTTGTTTTTGCTCTGATACAAAATTGATTTATTTAAAAAATGTTTATATCTTTGAGTTTTTTTTAATTGTAAACCCCATTCTGGGAAGTTGTTTGTATGGCTTGCAGCCAGAAATATTGAACCAGCAATGGGCATTTTTAATAGACTTCGTCCTTGCCAAAAGAATAATGTATAACAAAATTCATCAAGTGAACATTTTGTTCAGATGCTCAAATAGACAGACAGTCTAGACAGATGGACGAATGTCAATCAATTTTACTCTGAAAGTAATTGAGTCTGTCGGTATATTAAAAATTATATATAACTAAATAGGTAAATTTTCAACAACTCAAAAAAACGAATAAAAACAGTGAATTCGGCTTGATTCAAAAGTGGGGATTTCGGTTTTTTGAAAGGTCAACAAATACATAAACCTCAAGCGCAAAAAGCTGCCAATAACGCCACAACAATACACTATATTATGTGGTTTCAGTATTACGAATTTTGATATCGTTTCAATCTATTACGAGGGCCTTGTATAGAAACAATTTATCATTTAAAGAGAACAATTAACTAAAAATGATTGGAATGAGGAATTCTAACCAAAACCAATTATTACAAAATGGGCTAAAACAACGGCTACCATTTGTTTCGATCAATGTAGAGTTTTCTTAGTGGTATACCTTCTAAAATTTAGTAGATTTATTCTTTATCCTAAAATCGGAACTGTTATGCTTTCAAATAAATTGAAAAAAAAAGACGTGACGATTAGCAATATTTTGAAAACCCATTTTCAAGCAAAAAAAAAAATAAAATATATATATATATATATATATATATATATATATATATATATATACATATATATATATATATATATATATATATATATATATATATATATATATATATATATATATATATATATATATATATATATATATATATATATATATATATATATATATATATATATATATACCAAAATACAAGTCAAATTCAATAAGTTCAGTTCAGTCTATGGATTATAATCCAATGAACAAATTACTAAACTTCATTGTTTAGTTTGTAGCTCTGTTAATGACATAAATTAAGTCTTTATGCTAAACTGTACATTAGAAAACTAAACTATAGTTTATTCTACAAATTACGATCCAGTCAAAAAACTTCACTATTCTTCATTTTATAGCCTAAACTATAGATCTTTTTATAGCATAAACTGTAGTTTACAAACTGTATTATAACCCATAGTCCAGTTTTCAGTTTATAGTCTAAAATATGCGTGAGTTTTTAGTTTTTACTTCAGTTCATTTTACAGTCTAAATTATAGTTCCGTTTTCCACAGCTGCTATTTGTAGACTAAAATTACGTTATAAAATAGTAAATACTACAGTTTATAGCATAAACTGTAGTCCAGTTTGTGGCATAAAGTATAGTTTAGTTTTAAGGCTTAATTATATTCCAGTTTATGGTTAACATAACCTTTGCCAAAGATAAGTTTATAGCACGAATTACTGACAAATTTTGAATAACGTTATAATCTAAATTATAGTCTAATTACAGTACATTTATAGAATAAACTATAGTTCAGTTTATAGCCTAAATTATGGTCCAGTTTATAGTCTTAACTACAGTTCAAACAAAATCTGAAGTTTTAAACTTTATTAATCTAAGTTTTTAGCCTAAAAATAAATTTGTTCCACATTTACAAAGTTTTCTTGAAGTGTAGAATTTCGCACTATTTTTATCATAATCAATTACTACTACTATTTATTAACAACTGTGCAAACCAAAGTGGAACTTATTGATAAACAACAGCTGTGTTTTGTTATTATTTTTTTTAGTGTTTAGTTTTAATAATTCCCAGCATCTGATGCGATAATTAAATATTTTTTATTAAATAAATAAAAAAAATTCTATTAAATTTTTCATAAATTAATTAGTAAATAATTAAATAATTTTTAAGTACTAAATGGCCACAATTGTATATGAAAAGTATATACAAAATCTAGGAGGAGCAGGCAAACAATGTGGCCAGCGGCGTTAACACGCCTGCTAAAAAGACGTCTCATTTATATTGTTTTATTATTAATATTATTAATCTATACGGTAACAAAAGTATTCCATAAGGTAGGTCTTTGATATATCTATCAAAAGATTTGTATACTATCAAGATTCTTCTCCAGCGTTCTAATCTTCATTTATTGGAATCAAATGATTTTACTGTGGAACGTACAAAACCTTTAATATGGCGGACTTTCGAGGAACATGTTTTACCAGATGAGTTAGATTATCGTACAAATGCTCCTGATGTTACATGTCAAAATACCATACAAGGTAAATTTCTTATAACCGATGATCGTGGTTTTGTTTGTAATGCTGATCATATGCTAAGCAATGGTTGTTGTAATGTGGAGAAACCCTCAACGCAATATTACACCTGTGAGACCTGTGATAATAGCACCTATTGCTGTGGAATATATGAATATTGTGTTTCATGTTGTTTACATCCCGAAAAGAGACCCATTTTGGAGTTAGCATTAGAGGTGATAAAAGGACGTCAGGCTATGTTATATGCCCAAGTTAATGATCAATTTGAATTGTGTGTGGCCAAGTGTCGCACTAATTCACATTCTGTAGAACATGAAAATCGTTATCGGGATATTGAGCATCGTTTTTGTTATGGACCCACACAAGCTCATGAATCACAAATTGAGGTATCGGGTATGGGTTCATAGCATAAGGCGGAGGAGGAGGAAAGTAGATGAAACAGCAACAAGGATGTAATGTATGAGATTATCTCTATAAGAACTGTCAACTGTCAATAATTGCCTTTATACTCGTCGTTTGGTTTAACTACTTTATATTTTAATTTTTATTTTTTTACTTTTTTTAGGTTATAATTTTTTAACGTTTAAGATTTAGTGTAAGTTTTAGTTAGGAACAAGCTCTCTTTATAATATAGAGTAAATTATGTAATAGTTAAAGGCTAAACTGATGTAATTTATAATTATTAAACTATATTTTTATATGAATAAAAAGAAACAGTTAAAATATAAGTTTGAGGTTAAGTATCGAATTTTTTGTTGGATACAATGACATCTTTTTAAACTACAGTTTAGTTTATTACCTTTTCTTCAGAACAGATAAGGGCCTAAAATATTTATAACTTAATTATAAATCTGTTTATAGACTTAACTACGTTTCAGTTTATCGGCTTAACTACAGTTTAATCTATAAACTTCACTTTTGATTAGTTTAAAGCTTAAGCCAGAGTTTAATTTATAGCAAAAACAATAGATTATTGTTTTTGAAGTCTATATTGTTTTTTTACTGCCACAGCTGTCCAACCTAAGCTTTGTAATTCAGCTTATAACCTTAACTAAACTATAGTTTTGAATCAGACTGTAGTCAACATAATTTTATTGTATTTAGTTTTAAATAATTATGAAAAAAGTTATGTCAATTTTTCCATAATTCTATAATTTTTTTCTTATGCGTTCCGAAAGTGTGGTGGGTAATTTCTTTAAGAAGAGATAAAGTTATAGTGATCGGAAACCTATCAAGAGAAAAACAAAATTAACAAGAAGAGAGGTTTATCATATAATACAAGAGGGAACTGAATGCTAAATCTTTTTGTTCCAAACACATTGCTCACATGTTGTGTCATGCCAGTGCTCAATAAAATTGCCTAAAATTCACAACAAAATACATGAAATGGGCGAAAGAAAAATTAATTTAAACGGTTCCAACTTAAATTCATTTTATTGTCAAGGTGACTGGTATTAGCGATTAACGTGTTAATATTTTTCTTTTTATTTCATTTTGCCCCCTTAAAAGGGATTAAAGAATTTGGAATTAATTCCAAAGTAAACAAACTGTTGGTAAGTCCTCAATATTTTCTGGCACGTTAAATTAATATTTCTTTAAAAGTTTTAAACTTAACAGACATGAAACTAGATTTTTCAAAAATAATTCGTTTCATTCGTTCAGATTGTTAAGATTATAAAAAAAACTAAAAGTATTTTTCAAAACATGTAAAAGATCGGGTCACAAAAAAGATAATAATAATGTTAATCACATTAAATTTATTCAAAATAATAAACTCAATCACAATTTTTAAATCAAACGATCTTAACTAACGGTCCCACGATCGCATAGAGTTGTATTCCTAACGTATTTAAATCGTAGACTACGAAATAATACAACTAAAAATTCGTGCTGATAAGAAGAAAGAACAGCACACATCTGATAGAGGAGGAAGACGTATTTATTCAGTGTTTGTGTGGACTTTTCGCAGGTGTGCAATAAAGAATATTAATTTTTATTTTAATTAATTTATTTAGAATTAAGTGTTAAGTGCTGTTTTAAAATGTTTACACTTTTATTGCGAAACATAAGGTGAGAATCTGAATACTCCAACTAAAAGGACATTAAATTATTTTTTCTAAACTCAATAGGAAACTCCAGAAAATTGTTTATCAATTTGATGGACATTATTGGACGTTATTGTTACATAAACTCGTAGTCTCACATAAAATAAACAACAACAAAATTGCGTTGTTTCTCGTTTTGTTCAATTGAAAGTTTAAATAAATTTTTAATTATTTCAGAACTTATGCTACACACGCCTCAAAGAAACCTACACCTGTTGTACGACCCATTAATAAGATTTTAATAGCAAATCGTGGTGAAATCGCTTGTCGTATTGTTAAGACAGCTCGAAAATTAGGTGTACGTACTGTGGCTGTTTACTCCGATCCCGATGAAAAATCTTTGCACACCCAATATGCCGATGAGGCTTATCGTGTTGGAGAAGCTGCTTCGGCCTCTTCTTATTTGCGTGCTGATCGCATTATAGAAATTGCCAAGAAATCTGGTTGTCAAGCTATTCATCCAGGTTATGGTTTTCTTTCCGAATCAGTGGAATTTGCTGAACTATGTCAAAAGGAGGGTGTAGTATTTATGGGTCCACCCAGTTCTGCTATACGTGATATGGGTATAAAGAGTACCAGTAAACATATTATGGATGCTGCTGGTGTACCCATTATTAATGGTTATCATGGTGAAGATCAATCCGATGAACGTTTACAAGCTGAAGCTAAAAAAATTGGTTTCCCTCTGATGATAAAGGCGGTACGAGGTGGTGGTGGTAAAGGTATGCGTATTGCTGATAAAGAAGAAGATTTCATGACTGCTTTAAATTCGGCACGTAACGAATCGCAAAAGTCTTTCGGTGATAGTTCGGTATTGTTGGAACGTTATGTTAGATCACCACGTCACGTAGAAGTGCAAGTATTTGCTGATCAGTATGGTGATGCTGTTTATTTGTGGGAAAGAGATTGTTCGGTTCAGAGACGTCATCAAAAGATTATTGAAGAGGCTCCAGCCGTGAGTATACGATTTTGAAAAAAAATTTGAAAATCTATAATTTTTTTCAGGAAAAGTGGCACCTTTTTGAAATATTAATTGATTTTTTAACTCGAATTTTTACATTTCATTCATCTCTCACATTTAAACTCTATAACTTTTAGCCTGGACTGCCCGAGGAACTACGTCGCCAACTGGGCGAAGCTGCTGTAAGAGCCGCTAAAGCTGTCGGTTATGTTGGTGCTGGTACTGTTGAATTCATTATGGACAAGGAGGATCTCAGTTTCCATTTCATGGAAATGAATACACGTTTACAAGTCGAACATCCCATTTCTGAAATGATTACCGGTACCGATTTGGTAGAATGGCAAATACGTATTGCGGCTGGGGAACCTTTGCCTGTGACACAAGAACAAATTCTACGTAAAGGTCATGCTTTCGAAGCTCGTATTTATGCAGAAAATCCAAGAGGTGGTTTCTTGCCAGGCGCCGGACCCTTACGTTATTTGGCCACACCCCAACCCCAGGAAGGATTGGTACGTATTGAGACTGGTGTTAGAGAAGGTGATGAGGTATCTGTTCACTATGATCCTATGATTGCTAAATTGGTAGTATGGGGTGAAAATCGTACACAAGCTTTGAACAGTTTGATTGCTCGCTTAAGTGAATATCATGTAAGTTTTATTACTTTATCCATTTGTAATTCTTTATTGTAATTTCTTTTTCGCCAGATTACTGGCTTGGAAACTAACATTAACTTCCTTATTGATTTGGCTCGTCATCCTGAGTTCCAATCTGGTAATGTTCACACCGGGTTTTATTGATCAACATTTCGATACTTTATTCCCTCCATTGGAAATTCATGATGCTGATTTATGCAAAGCTGCTTTAACTCTCGTCTTTAACGAACTACAAGCTTCCCAAATTAATAGCATCAACAAAACTGATCCTTTCACCGCCTCGCCCAATTTGCGCCTTAACTATGACCTTATCAGACAATATCAATTGAAGTCCAACGATAAAGTTTATAAGGTTTCTTTGAAATATGGCAACGACTCCAACATCCAAATAAAAATCGATGATGGCAACTGGTATGAGGTGAAAGCTGATCGCATTAAGGATGGAGAACGTTTAAAGATTAGATCCAACATTGCCAATAACATTTCCACTTATAATGCCCATATTGATGAATCAGAAATCACAATATTCTTGGAAGATGGCAAGAAGACATTTGAATTAATACAACCGAAATTCTTGAATGCCACCACTGATCAAATGGGTAGTGCTGCCTCTAAGGTTACCGCTCCCATGCCTGGTGTTTTGGAAAAAGTATTAGTTAAGCCGGGTGATCAAGTTAAAAAGGGTGACAATTTGGCTGTTTTAATTGCCATGAAAATGGAACATATTTTGAAAGCTCCCAAAGATGCTGTAGTCAAATCTATTGGTGGCGCTACAGGTTCTAATTTAGCCAAGGGTGCAGCTGTTATTACTTTTGAAGAGGATGAGGAAGAAAAGGCCGCTAAGTAGAATGGTTATGGAGGCGAAAGGGAAGTTCATAGAAGACTATTAAGTACCAGAAGGAAACGTTGCATTTATTTTTTTTATATTCATATGATGACATTTTTTTCTTGTTTTGTTTTATTTTTTTTTTTGTTTCTTTTATTGTATAGTGATATAGTGAAAATATTGCATTTATTATAATTAAGACTTAAAGCTTTTTAACTGTTAAAATTAGTAAAATTTTCTTAAATTTACGAATAAAAAAACAAACTTTTTTTGTGTGAATGTGTAGTACAAAAATTAAAAATTCGTTTGAGTTTCTTAAGGAAGGGAATGTGACAAAGAAAATGTTTCATATATGAAAGAGTGCTTTCCGTGGAACAGATGGGATTACAAGCATTCACGCAAACTAAATCACTGCGCCGTTGAATTGGGAACAATCGTATATTGCATTTCGAAACAATATTTCGAGATTTGATTTTTGGTGATGTAAATAGAACGACCACCGGGGTCGGCTCTAACGCTATGATATAAAAGGATTGGGATTCTTTCTTTAGAATTTTGATGTTAAAATAGCCTTTAGACTAAAGGATGACTGTAGCATCCAAAGGTCGGAGATATCTGCCATCAAGTAGGCGAACAACTTCTTCACTGCTTGAAACTTAAAACTTTCACCAGCGAATTCAACTCCAACACTCTTCACCACCTGCCACCATCTTCTCTCTTCCGTTGCTGAGGTGACAGCCTTTGGACGAATTTCGGGTCATTCTGGTACGAAGAACCGGCTGTCGCGGGAATGTTCGTATATGACAGCTTTGAACGATATTCACAGAGACGCCTCAAATTCCGCGGTTTCAAGTTACCGTATGAATGTCGTGCTAGGAGGCCGACCACCGCCTATTGCAGACAATGAACAGAATTTACCGCGATCAACAAGAGTAGTTCTGGCACAATTGAGATCGGGATGGAGCAATAGGCTTAATGCCTTCTGGTCACGTATTGACCGTGCCATCCCAAACCTATGTCCTGCATGTGGTCAAGGACCACATAATACACGACATCTATTCAACTGCCAGTCAAATCCAACCTCACTTTGTCCTGAAGATCTTTGGACACAACCAATCGAGGTTGCCAGATTCCTAGGCCTGGAGTTGAGCAACAATATGAACCAAAATTGATTAATAAATGTACTATTTATTTCCAGATGTTACAACAACATAAATGGTGTTTTCAAATGTCCCAATTTCACCATCTACATAAGGAAATGAAGACCCTCCTAGTCAAGGAACATAATGGAATGCTAATTTCAATATTACACAATTTGAGTTACTACCGAATCATGTAAAAAAGTATATTCGTATATACGAACAAAGCATTCTTAAGTATGTGCAAGATCCTTTGAATAAGAATTCGAATATGGCCGCTTTGAACGACATTTGCAGAGACGCCAGAAATTCTGCGGCTTTAAGTTATCGTATGAATATCGTGTTTGGGTACAATAAACAGAATTCTGTCACAGCTGTGATCGGAATAAAGCAACAGCCTCAATGTCTACTGATCTCGTATTGATTGTACCCTTCTAAACTAATGTCTTGTATGTGGCTAAGGACCACATTGTACATGACGTTTATTCAACTGCGTGTCCAATTGAGGTTGCTCGATATTCCTTTCAGCTTTTACAACAACAATTTCAAAAGGCTTCATGTTTGTACCAAAATATCTCTAAACTTTACATCGACATGAAACCGATAAGATGGACATAGATAAATCGACTCAGAATAACTTTGTGTATATTTAAAAGAGCATGTATTATCATGTTTATGTTTATTTAGATTATTGTTAAAAACGGCATCATATACAAATCAATAAAGATAAGAATCCATTAGAGTAAAATTTCTTATTAGAAACCAACTTTTGCAACTTTTATGGACATTTCTTTTAGATTCTTATAATATCAGTTATTATTATTTGCTTCTCATGAATATTAACATTGATAAGTATTTATTATCAATTTTTATAAAATTCTAATACTAAGTTTATTTTTAATTGTGAAAAAAAACACAAAAACACACACATTATTTTTGATTAACAGCGATAATTATAAGATGAATTTTGCAATGAAAAAACAAAAACAAATATTGATAAACTCACCATTAGACAGCAAATTTTTACACAAGATTGTTTAATAAACAATTCAATTTATTTATTTTGTAATATTTTTGTTAATTGAAAGATTTTCACATATTTTATAAATTTTAAAATGCACAATATAAAAAACACTTTAATAATCCTTTGGCGCAAAAACAACTATTATTTGTAAACAAAACTACTTTGATTGGGTGAGAGAAAGTGAGAGAGAGAGAGCAGAAGCAAAAACAATATAAAGTTGCCAGTACTGAAAAGAAATGGCACAAACATAAATGGCAAAATTTAAAACTAACGGTTAAGTTGTGTTATTATTTATTTTATTTAATAAAGTTTTAATTACTTAAGTTGTTAATATTAAATACTCAATGATTTTAATTAAATTTATATTAATTAAATTAAATCAATTAATTATTATGTTTCTTGAAATATTAATTTTCTTTGGTTTGCTTACCAACAGAAAATCAAAGTGGATGCTGTATAAAAAAAACAAAGTTGCCATATTTTATTTATATTTAGAGTAAAATGACAGTAAAATTTATGAATTATTAAACCCACCACAACTGCAAGAGGTGAAAAGGAAAGAAACCATCTCAGACCCAATAATGTTTACATATTCTTGCATCAAATCGAAATCTGAGTCAATTTAGCTTTGTCCTTCTGTTTGTTTGTCTGTTGCATATAATTGACTATATAATTGCTAGAGCTCAACGAAATTTGACCTGTAATTTGTTATAATTCTGAGAAGTTTACTATTTAAAACCAGTATATAAAAGATATAGACCTATATCTAAGAAAACCTTTTATATATTGAATTTGTGAGTATATGTATGAGTATGTATATATGAAACATAACACATTTAATTTACACGCATTTGTGGTGGAGCGAATTGAATATTCGGCATAGCATTCTTACTCGTTCCTTGATCAAGTTACCTTTCTAAAACATATCAGTTATTATGTTTTATATAAAACAAATACATATATATTGATAAAATAATTAAAAAGTGTGACCTGCGTACCAAAATTATTATTTCCAACAAAACCCAATATGGCCCTACAAAAATTTGACCAAGCATTCAAAGATCTGCCGTTAAACTCTTGCTAATATTATTTAACAGTAGCGGAAAAAACTTATCCGTTGATAGAAAACCTGATACAGGTAGAGGAATGGTATTTATAATATTTCTAAAGCCAAAAAATGTCAGACATTTTCAAAAGAGCTCTCAATTCAATCGGTAGTAAAGCAGTCCAATTAGCTCACTACTCGGACTGTTTAGTACGAAAAGTTAAAGATAATGCAGGTTTAAAAAAATTTAAGGCTCAAAGAATTCCTGACAGAAACGCTGCTTTAAGTTTAGAGGCCAAAAACAGAACACGGAAAACGTATGTTCTGGCAAATTTTACGCAACTTTCTGTTTAAAAATTTTATGTTGCTGTTGCTCAAGGAAATTTTTAAAAAGTTAAGGACCTTAAAGTAGTTAAAATTTCACAAAAAGTTCTTGGTATGGAAATATATATCAGGAATGTTTTTAAAAAGGCTGCTTCCATTCATACGACTTAATAATGTTTCAACTATTTTTGGTCTAATTTGGCATTCTGTCAATATGGTAAACAAAATCTTGAGTGGTACAAGAATGATAATGTGATATTTGCACCAAGAGAGACAAATCATACAAACTGTCCGGAACTGAGGCCAGTGAAGAGGCAATGCGCTTTTGTAAAAAGAGAAACGAAGAGCAAAAATTCCAAACGTAGGATTAACGATATTCGAGCAAAGTGACAAAAAGCAGTATAAAATCGTTAATGAAAGAGTTTCCTAAAAAAGATTTTTAATTATTATATATGTATGTTTAGAATTTTTCGATCTCAACAGTCTCAAAATTGTTCATCTAAATCGATTTTTTGGTGTTGTAACAGTTTCGCTGTTGGAGATTCTTCCCTAAAGAAAAACTTCCAACTGATGCAGCTGTTTGCTGAATTGATTATCTTTGGCCGATTGGCAGTCGGGTCATTTTGGAACTGAGATCCAATTGTCGTTGGAACGTTCGTTTTTTTTTTGTATTGATGGTTTCTTATAATCTGTCTTGTCAAAGATCCATTTTCAAATCCTTTTTTAAAAATGTGTTTTTTTTAGTAAAACTCCATTTTATAATTTTGTTTTTTATTTATAACATTTATTTGTTTTTTTCTTATCGTTTTTTTATTATTATTTTTTCTTATGATTCTGTTTTTTTCTTTATTAATATTAATAAGTATATTTAATTTTTTTATTTTATATTATTTTTATTTCTTTTATAAAGCGTAGTAATAATCGATTTTGGTTTTTAATTATTATTATTTTTAATTATTTTTTATGTAAATTTATTATTTTTCTTTTCTTCTTTTATATAACATAATTAATTAATTAATTATAATAATATACGTTTTACTTTTTTTATTAATATTATATATTTATAAAAAAATAATAAAAATTGTTGTTTTTTATATTTTCTTTTTAAGTTTTTTAGGTTATAATTTTGTTTTTCTTTTTAATAAAATAAATAAATTATAATTTATATAAATTATAATTTTAAAATAATTTTAAGAGTTTAAAAGTTTAATTTTTAATTTTTAGTTTATCGACGTTTTGAAAATAACAAAAAATTAAGAAAATTCTTTATTCAAAAGTAAAAAAGAAATAATTTCAGAATTTATTTCAATAAAAAATTTATTTTTTCATTCAAATTCAATTTTCCTCAAATATTGTAAATCTTAAGCACAGTGACTCCATATTAAAGTACACGGTTTAAGATTCATTTTTTAATCTTCAAATTAAATCGGATTTTTACAAAAGAGTTTAATTTTAATTAAAAAAAAAGGTTTTAATTTTTTCATCGCTCTTTGATCAAGAGTTTGATTCGAAAACAATGATAAAAATCAAAAAAGGTAAAAATCCAAAAAGAGCAAAATCCAAAGAATAAAATAATAAAAATAAATAATTCGCACAAATTGTTTTAAAATCGTGTGTAACAGTGAAAAATGTTTTTTATTATGGCGAAAACAGAATGTTTGTATGTTTACAACATTTGTATGAATATACAAACGTACTCACATATCAAGATGTATTTAATTTTGTTGTATGAATTTCTGTTATTTCATTTTTCACTATAAAACAACAACAGTAAAAATTTGATTGCGACAAGAAATTTATTTTCGTTTGGCAATTTTAAGGAGTAAAAAAAGAATTATATTCTTTTTTACTCTTCTTCTAAAAGAAGAGTAAAATTATTTTTTTTTTTTCGATTTTGCTCTGAGCAAAAAAAATATAAAA
Source organism: Cochliomyia hominivorax (assembly GCA_004302925.2). Lineage (NCBI taxonomy): Eukaryota > Metazoa > Arthropoda > Insecta > Diptera > Calliphoridae > Cochliomyia > Cochliomyia hominivorax. The sequence goes on along the minus strand of PYHX02000467.1, from coordinate 9,071,478 downwards.
TTTTAATCGAGAAAAAGAGTTTTATTCGTTTTTGATCTCCTCAAAGAAGAGTAAAAATTAAGATCATTTGAAATTAGAGATTTTGATCCGAGTTTTTCCATACTCCGCTCAACACCGTTTTTATATAATTGTGGAACTTTCGTATTAAAAAAAAAAAATAAAATTTAACAGGATTCGATATCAGACATTTTCGAAGTGTATGACGATTCTAATTGCTTTAAGACATGACACTCTCTTGAGGTCACAATTGAATCTTGAACTATATTGTAATATTTCCGCTCAATCGCCTTCTGATCATGGTTATGCGCACATTGACCATTTTCAAGAAAATTTGCGTTTTTAAGAAAATTTTCCATAAATTTTTTAATTTATAAAAAGTTTTTTGTTGAATATTTGTCTTTCCGAATAATATTTGATTTTCAGTCGTAAAGCAGCTTTGGTTGAGTAAATACCTATCGCGTCATGTTAGCTTTTCACTCTTGGTCATTGGTGAATGCTGAGGTGTCGCATGTCGGTATTGATTACCGTTATAAGTGGTCGCATTTTAGAGTTGCCGTAATCCTTTGTTGGACAATACTCGATAACCCATCGATTGTGTTGTTGTCGGCGGATTTCTCTTAGGATACATTTGAGTGGTAATTGATGAACAAATACAGCGTCAATCTGGATGTGAAGGTAGAGGAGACACTTAAATTATTTCAATGCACAAATATCGTGTAATTTTTGAAGGAATTTAGAAATTTTTAAAAAAACTTTGGAATAAATAAATAAAAAAAACAGTATTTCCCCATGATTATGTCAATTTCAATTATTTAACTAGATATGGAATCAGATTATAAGTTGTGAAGAAGTTACAGATTATGAGGCTTCATATCGAACAGCACTTTGCTCGTCAGGTGTACATGAAGATCGGATTTCATTCTCGCTTGCTATGCGATCTCCACAGACGGGTTTACAATGGAGGTCGGAACTACTACAGGAATCCAACTAGTAGGGGACGAAACATGAAAGTCATAAAGACTTCCGTAATGTGTTTCAGGCCGGGAGATCACGGGAGTCTTGAGGGGTGCAGGGGACACTGACAGCATTGGGGTTTATACCATAAATTCAAAATTTTATAGAAATTGAAAATTTATCAATATTTTTTTTTCTTCTAAATTTTAAATTTGTCACTATCTGGTAGCGCCAAATGTCTGACATCATTGTTGATAGTGATTATTGGAACGAAGCTATACGACGACTATCCTAATAACAGGACATCGGATGAAGGTTTTTGCGATATTACATTGGCTGCCTCAGGACCTCATGTGTCAGTCTCTCTGTTAATGAATCCTTTAGACTAAAGGATGACTGTAGCATTTTACGGCCGGAGATATTTGCATGGTTTGAACACAAATTAACAGCCTAATTGGTTGGGACAAGCTACCGCAGACCCTTGAATATCAGTTTACTGTTATTTTAATGTAACGCAACGAGATCTTATATATCGACCCAAGTAAGTTGTCTGCGGGCCACTGCCCTTGGAACTGCCAATATTTTCTATAAATTCAAAATTTATCGAAAAATTTCTATAAAAGGAAAATTTATCGCAAAATTTTCCATAAATTAAAAATTTATCGGAATTTGAAAATTTCTCGAAAATTTTCTAAAAATTTAAAATTTATTGAAAATTCTATAAACTAAAATCGAAAATTTGAAAAATTATCGAAAATTTCTTATAAATTAAAATTTATCGCAAATTTTCCATAAATTGAAAATTTATCACAAATTTTCCATAAATTGAAAATTTATCGCAAATTTTCCATAAATTAAAAATTTATCGAAAATTCTATAAACTGAAATCGAAAATTTGAAAATTATCGAAAATTTCTTATAAATTAAAAATTATCGCAAATTTTCCATAAATTGAAAATTTATCGCAAATTTTCCATAAATTGAAAATTTATCGCAAATTTTCCATAAATTGAAAATTTATCGCAAATTTTCCATAAATTAAAAATTTATCGAAAATTCTATAAACTGAAATCGAAAATTTGAAAAATTATCGAAAATTTCCCATAAATTTTCAAGTTATCGAAAATTTCCTATAAATTGAAAATCTACTTTTAAATCTTTTTTTTTATAAAATTTTAATTTTAATCATTATTTATCAAAATTGAATTAACAGCCTTTTTTATAGCTTGAAAATAATAAAAAATATATAAAAAGTAAAATTATAAAAAAAACAAAACAAATTATAATTTTTTCCATAAAATTCTAATAAAAAACAACAAAAATTTATTTGTTAAAATCCTAAAAAAAAATTGTGTAAAATTCTAAAAGAATCAAAATTAATTATTTTAAAATTCTTAAATTAAAATTCCATCTCAATCTAAATCAAATTTTATTTTTTTATTTAAAAATTATTTTTCAATTTTTTGCTTTTTTTCTAAACAAAATCATGATGTTTTTTTTTTAATTTTTAGAAAAAAAAGGAAAATAAATTAAAAAAAAGTAAATTTATAATTTTATTATAAGTTTCTTTTTTGTTGTTGTTGTTGTGTTTTTATTATTATAAATATTTTGTTTTTGTTGTTGTTTGTTTCTCATGTAATTTTATAAATTAATAATAATAATTTTATTTAATAATATTAATTATTTATTATTTTTATAATTTTTAATTTTTATCTTCTTTATTTTTTATTTTTATTAATTAATTCTTTAGTGTGAAAAAAGAACATTTTTTTGTTTTATATATATTTTGTTGTTGTTGTTGGTTTATAATTATTACTTTAAAAAGTGTTTGCTGTTCTTGTTGTTGTTGATTTATATTTTTTTAATTTTTTCCGTTTTTTCTTTTCTTTTATAGAATTTAAATAAAATTTCAATATTTTTAAACTTCATCTACGTTTTTGTTGTTGTATTAAGTTGTTGCTGCTGCTGTTGTTGTTGCTGTTGATGTGTTTCCGTAGAAGTTGTTGAACCCATTAAAATGTTTTGGTCATTAAAAGTTGCTGTTGTTGTATTTGTAGTATTTACAGATTGTTGTTGCTGTTGTTGTTGTTGCATATCAGCAGTATTATTGCCTAATGTTGTATTTGTTGTTGTTGTCATCGTTGTATTATTTAATACATTTAAAATATTTATAGTTTTGTCCTTTTTTGTAGTTGTTGTCATTGTTTCCGCACTAATGACGCCGCTGACGCACTAAATTTAAGAAAAATTAAAAAAATGGAAAATTTTTATTAAAAACACAGAATAAACAATTTTAAAAGAAATTTCATTAAAAAATATAATAAATTTTCTAAATTTAAAAACAAAAATGCCAAGCGCAACAGTGAAAAAAGCGATTTTTTCTTTGAAAATTAATGATATTGATGGTGAAATTTGGTGAAGCGTTTCATTTTAATGTGACTTTTTTAAGTGTATTTTTTGTGTAGACTTATTTTTGCAGTGTAAATTTGTAAGTTTAAAAAAACGAATAAATAAATAAAAAAAAATTTACATTTTCAAGCCGTTGCAAAGTTGTTGTTGTTGCTTAAAAGAAATTAAAAGTGACAATAAAAAATCAAAAAATTCAATTTAAAAAAATTGCAAAAGCAAAGAAAATATTAAAAAAAGACTAGAAATGAGTTATTAAAAAATTAAAAAAAAGAATAAATCAATTTCAAATTTATAAAAAATTTTCAATTTAAAATTTTAAGGAAAAATTTTAATTTTAAAGAAAATTTTTAATAAAATTAATTTCTAAGAACTTTTCGATAAGTTTTCAATTTTATGAAAATTTTCGATAGATTTTCAATTTATAAAACATGAAATCGATAAATTTTCAAATAATAGAAAAACTTAAACTTTCAATTTATAGAAAAGTTCTAATAAATTTTAGAAACTGTTGATAAATTCTCATTTGAAGGATTTTTTTTTTTTTTTTTTTTTTTAATAAATTCACGTTTTTTACAAAATTTTCGATAAATTTTCAATTTTAAAAAGTTTCGATGGATTCTCAATTTATAAAAGTTTTTCGATAAATTCTCATTTTTAAGATAATTTTAATTTTTTTTTATTTTTTTTTTTGAAAATTAGAAATTTTTTTTAAAAAATTTCATTTGTAAGAAAATTCTAAACAAATTCTCATTATCAGAAAAATTTCTATAATACTATAATTTTCAAGAAAAATTTTCGATAAATTTTTATTTTTAAGAAAAATTTTTGATAAATTTAATTTCAAAAATGTTTATTTATAGAAAAATATTCAAATATATAAACAATTTATAGAAATTTGCCAATTTATAATTTTCGATAATTTTTTTTGATTTATAATTATTGATAAATTTTCATTTCATTTCGATAAATTATCAATTTATAAAAAATTTCCGAGTTTCAATTTTTAAAAAAATTGAAAAAAATTTCTATAAATTAAATTTAATATAATTGCAATAAATTTCAAGATAAATTTATTTCTTGAAAAAAAATAAAATGTTTATTGAACATTCAAGATAAATTTCATTTCTGAAAAAAAATCTAAAATTAAATTTCTAAAATTAAATTTTCAAAATTTTCATTTTTAAATCTTCGGAAAATTTTTATTTTAAAATTTAGGAAAAATTTTTAAAAAAATTTTATTTTAAGATAATTTTCGAAAAAAATTTATTTTAATTAATTTTCCTAAAAATTTTCATTTTTAGGAAAATTTTTTTATTTTTAAGAAAATTTTCGATAAATTTTCAGTTTTAAGAAAATTTTCGATAAATTGTCATTTTTAGGAAAATTTTTAAAAAATTTTCATTTTTAGGAAAATTTTTAAAAATTTTCATTTTTAGGAAAATTTTTGAAAAATTTTCATTTTTAGGAAAATTTTTGAAAAATTTTCATTTTTTCATTTAGGAAAATTTTCAAAAAATGTTCATTTTTAAAAAAATTTTCGATAAATTTTCATTTTTAAGAAAATTCTCGATAAATTTTTATTTTTAACAAAATTTTCGATAAATTTTCTTTTTTTAAGAAAATTTTCGATAAATTTTCATTTTTAAAAAAATTCTCGATAAATTTTTATTTTTAACAAAATTTTCGATACATTTTCTTTTTTAAGAAAATTTTCGATAAATTTTCATTTTTAAGAAAATTCTCGATAAATTTTCATTTTTAAGAAAATTTTTGATAAATTTTCATTTTAAAAAACTCAAAAAATATCGACAAATTTTCATTTTTAAGAAAATTTTCAATAAATTTTCTTTTTTTAAGAAAATTTTCGATAATTTTCTTTTTTTAAGAAAATTTTCGATAAATTTTCATTTTTAAGAAAACCTACGTAACATTTTGGATTCATGAAGAATTTTCCATAAATTCTAAAATTTCCATTAATTTTTGCTCTCATTTTTTGGAATCATTTAAGACATTTTTATCAAATTGAACAAGGTTATAGCTGAGGTGTTTTCATGTAGATTTCAAAGAGTACAGTAGTCCCCCCTCTAATCAGGGAGACATTGGGAGGACATTAAAAATTCGTCATTACTTTTAGTTTTTTCTTTTTTCCCAAAAAATTATAAATCTTCAAGGTAAAACGTTTATAAAAAGATACCAAATACATGTGAAGAAGGAAGTTTATAACTTGACTGAAAATCCAACCAAAAACTAAACTCTAACAAAATTACGAATTAAATCTCTCATAACGATTTGGAAAATAATTATTTAAAAATTTAAAAATAAAATTATTTAACAAATAAATGATGAAATAATCCATAGAATACAACTAGAAAGTCAACTCTTTTTATTCTTTCGGGTAAAAAAAATTAATTCTTTAAATGATAAACTGGCAGCGGAGTTTTATATTTTTTAAGAAAGATAATGAGAGTTGTCACTCCAGGTGTTTTCTTCTATGTTTAATACTTTTTATATATACAAAAAATGATAATAAGGAGTGAGATCGAAAAAATTTAACACACGTATTTCATTAAACATTTATCATGCCAAACTTGCATGGTTTTCAACCAAACCCAACTTGATTCTGAAAAAAAAACTGGTCAAACATTTAAACTGTGTCCAATGTTATTGATCAGTACCAGGAAAATTTGTTTGTTGTTGTTTCACTTTTTTCTTTCAGTTCGCAGGATTCCAACACTGTCCTCCAGTTGAATGAAGGTATCACAATGGACCTTTAGGTCACCGACAATTTCGACTAATTGATTTATTTTATCACTGACTTTGTTGCAGATTGTGCTGGACTAAGAGCTCTTCCTATATTAAAAGCTTTTTCTTCCCGATTAAAAACGTTTTATTACGTCTACAAAAATCGACACAAATCGAACCGACACCAAGCGGGTTCAAAACAATGTAAATCGGACCAAAACAAGTTGAAAGTGCAACGACGTAAATATAATCACAAATCGAAACAACGCCATTTGGAACGACTCAAGTCAGGGCTCTATTGTATTCAAATTAAGATAAACAGCAGTAATCGATGTTTGAATTTCTTCTAACTGCAGTATAACGCCATCGAAAAAAACCTTTTAAAATGCAAAAATCGCACATTATAAAATACTGCATCCTTTAGGATAAATTTGAAGACAAATAATTCAAGGATCATTTGTTTATAAAGGATAAAAATAGTTGGGCTTGACCGACCTTAACTTCTTACTTGATTTTTGTCACTAATTAAAAATAATAATTTCAATCAAATAAAAAATCACTTTAATTAACACATAATGTATGTTAAGAATTTTTCGATCTTACTCCTTTAAATGCAGTGGTGCAATTTTTTGTTGTTTGCTGTTGTTTGTTTATTTGTTGTATTAATTACAAAATTATTACAAGCGTTTGCTTTTCAATTAAACAAATTTTTTACCAAAAAGAATGAAGAAAAATAGAAAAAAAATGTCAGAGACACAAACAAAAAAGGAAAAACGGTGAATTCATAATTATGACATTTAAAGAAAAAGCAAACAGAGAAAAAAATAATATTTTTTTTGGAAATTAATTTTTATACAAAAATTAAATTCAATAAAAAAATAAAAAAAAAATAAAAACAAAAAACAAAAACAAACTAAAAATAAAAAAACTAACTTGGCAGCAAATCATACTAAACGGCTTGAAGTGTTACCCCTTTGTTGTTTTTGTTGCTGTTGGAGTAGTTGTTGTTGATGTTGCTGTAATTGTTGTTGATGAAGATGTTGTTGGAGTTGTTGCTGTTTACTGTTGCCCATTAAACGCTTTTGAATTTGTTTGATTTTTTTTATTTATATTTTAATTTATATTAGTTAAATAATTAATTAATTAATTAAAAAAGGATTTTATATTAAAAAACAACGTTTTAAATTTAAATAAGTTTTAAGAAAAGTTTTGTTTTTGTTTTTGTTAAAAAATAATAATAATAAGGAAGAGTCAAAAATTTAATCAGTTTCAATTTCAGTTTCAGTTTCAATAACAACAAATACAAACCAAAAGAAAAAAATAACAATAAATTAATTAATAATTAAAGACAATTAAACCCATAATAACCATTAGATCGTTAGAAAAGTAGTGAAAGTGTTATTTAATTGAACTTACCTTTTTTGGTGATAAAGTCATCTGTTTTAGATTACTAGTTAATCCATTTATGTTGGTATCATTTTGTGTTTCAGTCATGGCAACTGTTGATGTTGTATTTAATGATGATGACCCTTGTGGTTGTTGGGTATTTGTAGTCGAGGTGGAGGCGGAGGTATTTGTAGTCGAGGTAATTGCTGTTTTATTACTCCCTGTTGTATCGCCAGCAAATGTAATGCCTTTCCAGTCTATTGATGAGCCGGGAGCTAGACCAACAATAAATGTTGATTTTTGTGTTGGACAAACATTTGATAAGTTTAAATTTTCACCTGTTTGTTGCTGCTGCTGCTGCTGTTGTTGTTGTTGTTGCAACTGCTGCAATTGTTGCTGTGCTGATTCCTCTGTAGTCATATTATTTCGTATCATGTCTGCAATATGATTAAGTTCATGTTCCTGTTCTTTTTGCAATTCATCGGTTGTTCCAGTTGTTGCAGCTGTATTGGCCTGTTGTTGTCTTTGGGTTTCATCGTTAAGCTCAACATCAGATTCATTGGTCTCTTCCTGTTCCTAAATAAATAAAATAAATTTGAGATGAAATTCATTTTGGTATAAATTAAATTTGAGATGAAATTTATTTTGATGAAAATTTGAAATTGAATTGAAAAAAAGTTATAGAAAAAAATTTCCTACCTCTTCGGGACATAATTGATATGCCATTGACCACGTATTCTTTGCGGAATGTGATCTCTCCAACATATAACCGTTTGTATTGTCATTACTTTGTGCCGGTGGTGACCACGAATACGAATTATATTGACACCCTATACCACGCTGACGATCCAACTCATCCTGTAGCCATTCCACCGCAATTATCCAATGTCTACCAATGGCAGGATTTGAATTTAACATTTGTAATGCTACCGGTGATTTATGGAATAATTGAGTTAGACACTTTATGATTTGATAGGCTCTTTTTTGGTAATGAGTCTTCGAACGTTGTATTGTCTCCAGCAAACCTTCACGTTCTTCGGCAACACCATTTAGAGCGTTATGTATGCGATGATGTTGCCACGAATCCTCAATGAGTAAAATGTGTAATAAGAGTTCTGTGTGATGACGCATATCATGACAATAAGCAAAACCACATTGCCATAATAATTCGGTGAGAACGGCACGTGAAAAATGAGGATTTTCCCAACTGCAATACTGTAAAAGTTTCAAACCTTCTTCGCCCACATTCGTATCCTCAATTAGTTTTTTAATGTACCTTAAAAAAATGTTATGGAATGAAATGAATCATTATTCTTCTAATTTACAGGATGAAAAAACTTACCCCGTTCTATTGAACAAAATATCAACACATTCTGGTGATAAAGGCATTAAATCTTCATATCTTATACTGGGATCTTTATAGGGATTTTGTAAAGGTCTACCATTTTGATTAGATGATTGACATCTATCCGAGATATCACTACAACGTATCAAATGCGATACAACTTGATGTAATTTACTTAATTCGGGATATTGATATTTTATTGAAGGACCTGGTCCCTCATCCAAAGCCACTTGCATAAATATAACGGGAACATTTAACTGATAATAAAATTAATCGAATTTTTATATATATTTTTGTTGTTACAGAATTTCTGAATATTTTATTGTTTTACCTTTAAAAGTTGCTGTTTCTCCTGTATGCCTAAACCCACATACATACTAAATAAACTAAAATAGTGTGGCAAATGTTTACCATGATCTGCTACCTCACATTTTAATAACTTAAGAACACTTATTAGAATTTGTTCACATAAATTATTGCCATCATAGCCAGCCAGCGGCTCATCATTGATGGCAAAATGACAAAAGAATACAACTAATTTAACAAAAACAGTACGAACTTCCGGCGATGGTGCCATTAATATATATTCACCCAAACGTGTGGGTGGACTTAATAATGCATTGCTGGCAAACCATTTTCTAACCGATGATGATAAACGTATATGATGTGACAATGTGTCATACCTACAAAAAAAATAAATTTAGCAAAAAAAAAAACAATTATTTATAATTTATAAATAAAAATTAAATTTATATTATTTGCATTAGTTACCATTCAATAACTGGTCCACGTAGCGATTTTTTGGTACGAAAACCGGTATGAAATAGAAATTGTGAAACCAATTGAACACCTAATAAAGAGATCTCTTCGGCGGCGGGTGTCTGAAAACAAAAATTTATATTAATAAAAATAATTAAATTTCTTTTAATTTTTATTGAGAAATAAATCAGGCCTAAACAAGCAAAGAACATGACCATATAGAAAAAGAACAGAACTAACATTTAGAACTGCACTAAAACTAAACTAAAACTGAAGTAGAAAAAATTAAAATCGAATTAGAAATGAAATAGAACTGAACTGTTACTGAACTAGAACTGTAACTGAACAAGAACTGAACTAGAAATTGAATTAGAACTGAGCTGGAACTGAAATAGAAATAAACATGAACTCAACTAGAACTAAAACTGAACTGGAACTAAATTAAAACTAAAGTAGAAAAAAATTAAAACCGAATTAGAAATTAAATAGAACTGAACTTGAAATAAACATGAACTCAACTAGAACTAAAACTGAACTGGAACTAAACTAAAATTGAAGTTGAACTGAACTACAACTGAAACAGAACTAGAACTGAAGTAGAAAAAATAAAAAGCTGAACTAGAACTGAACTAAAACTGAACTGGAAATTGGACTAGAACTGATCTGGAACTGAACTAGAAATAAACATGAACTCAACTAGAACTAAAACTGGAACTAAACTAAAACTGAACTTAAACTGAAGTTGAACTGAAACAGAACTAAACTACAACTGAACTAGAACTAAACTAAACTAAAACTGAAGTAGAGCTGAATTACAACTGAAACAGAACTAAACTAAAACTAAACTAAAACTGAACTAGAACATGAACTAAAACTGAACTACAACTAAATTAGAACTGGACTGAAACTGAACCTTTGCACGGTAGTTATTTGACTAACTTTACTGTGTTATTAACATCTTTCCAATATTAATGTTAATCAACTTACCATTTTATCAGCCCTTGTAGATGGAATACTGCAACTAACCAATTTTTTAATAAAATTGAAAAATTCCACAGAAAATATACTCTTTGAATGAAGAAAACGTATATTTTGATTTCTGTAATAGAAAATTAAAAGAAAACAACATAAGAGAAATTTAATCAATAGAAAATTTAACAAAAATCTATATATTTTATTCTCCCTCGATTTACCTAACACTTCTTTCGATTGGTTTTGGCAATGGCAATACAAAATTACGACTTTCGGCCAATGAAAGTTGTTCAACGCTTGTCTCAAATTGTATGGGCTTTTGATCACAACGTGTATAAAAAAGCATATAAGCATTCCACCAACGTTTCTGGCGACGATATTGCATACGTTTTAAATTACTATCGTAGATTTCACCCATATAATCACCACCAAAACATTGAGCTTTCATTTCTTCATCTTCGTTCATTTTACATTCAGTTACATCGCCGTCATCGAATTTATACCATTGTTCTTTGCCAGTGGAGGGATTACTGAAAAACAAATTTAAAATGTAATGGAAATTTTCATCGTATTCTCGTTTTGATTTTATAAATTACTTTGAACGTATATAACTGAAATAATGACCACCAGATGCTTGACCACTATGTACAACAATTCCAGTCAATTCATATTTGGTACATTCATCATTTGATTGACAATTATCACCCACTTCGATTACTTCACCCTCTAATTTGGCTAAGCCAGAGACTATTTTTGTTTTTTTTTTTGTAATAAAGAAATAAAATATATAAAAATGTTTTCTTTTCTTTTTCAAATAGTTTTATTAACCAACCTGTATAAGGCTCCATATCTAATAGTCGTGGAAATTCAAAATAATCATTGAATTTAATCGCACAAACACGTTCATAGTCGTATTCAAAACGTTTCAATTGTATGGCTAAAACTGGCGGTAGCTTTTTCACACACAACCGCTTAATTGTAACTACCTAAAAACAACAAATAACAAATAAATGATTCATTTTTTTTCTACAATTGTTGTGTGCATACACATACTTTTTTATCACATTTATCACAATGGTATGCATCAGCGCCCTCCAAGAGTTCACCTTTAACGTACTGTTCAAGAGATTCAGTTAATGAGCTATGATTTCGTATATCAACACTAAAAACACTAAATGGTTCCTCTTTTGAATAACGATGAGGACATTCTTGGCATATTTTCTGATCACTAAAAGAGCCACCTAAGGTGTTATTCATTAATTGTGTTTGACCTAAAGCTTTCAGACCTTCATCCAAACTCTCGAACAGTGACATGAAAAATTCAACAGCATCTTGTTGTTCACGCAAATTTACAGGTTCACCTTGGAGTCTTAAAAACCAAAGAAAGAAAAATATTAATTAAATATTGTAAAACAAAATAAACTGAATAGAAATCATACTTAAAATGTGTCCATAAACCACGTGGCACATAGAATTGTAATGCACTGTGTCCTAAGTGGGCAAAAATGGCCTGTACATGTTTTAAAATGACCACATGATAGTTTTTTCGCACATCGTTACTATCATCGTTCGAATTAAATAGAGCCGAACCCATGGCATTGGCTTCGGGCTCACCGCTAAAGTCTTCATTTTCATTTGTGGCCGCACCTTCGGCTTTAAGTATACCCACGCGTATTGTGGGTACCATATAAAGTTGTTGCAGCACTGAGTTCATATAACAAGTTGCACCGGCATTTTTAAGACCACAAAAACCCTTAATTGGTCTAGCTCCAACTGGTGGTAAATAGTCCCAATCACGTAGGGGTTCAGTATCTGTAACAAAGCAAATACAAGAGAAATTAATTTATTTCAATTCAATTCTGATTAAGTTCTTGTTTTGTTCCAGTTTAGTTCTAATTCAGTTCCAGTACTTCTTGTTCAGTTCTAGTTCAGTTGTAGTTCAATTGTAGTTCATTTAGTTCAATTCTAGTTCTGTTTTACTTAAGTCCTTAGTTCAGTTTTAGATCAATTCTTGTTTTGTTATTGTTTTATTCTAGTCGAGTTATATTTTATTGAGTTCCAATTTAGTTTTAGATCAGTTTAATACATTTTTAGTTTGGTTTTACCCACCTGTGCAAACAAAATCCGTTATTGTATTCGTGAGCAACTTCATATTAGGAACGCAATTCTGACATAATGCTATCAGTAATTCACAGGCAGCTGCAATCGTATGTGGACTACGACACACTGGTGGCGGGGCAGTTTCAGATTTTAATTTACCAGTTTTACGTAAATGCAAATATTCTCGGGAGGCGGTAAATAGAAAAGCATCGATTAGCTCATGAATTAAATCGTTCAGTTGAGCTTTCGTTTCGGGCGATAGGAAAAACATCAATTCCTTGGCGAGACACAAGTGTCCCTCCAATAAGTCTTCGTGCACCTGTATATCTCCAGTATTTGTGACACTTTCACGTATCTTTTGCAACCATTTAATTTCTTCGGCCAACAAGCCTTCACCAATGTTTAGTGGCCAATTAACGACACAGCCATAGGAGAGAGTGCGACAGAGAAGTTGAAAGAAATCAGCACAGGTGGCTTCGTGTTGAGGCACCAGAGTCTTAAGAGAACTAACTAATAAGTTGACCATGTAGGCGAAGGGCCGTCGGTCACCGGCACAATAAGTACAAGTGAGAAATAGTTGTTCGGCCGCGACTTGTCTAACGTGACGTGATTGATTCTTAAGTATTAAAGATGTTATAAATTTATTCCACAAGGGATCAGCACTTAGAGCCTCATTAGCACTGGGATTGAGAACCAATGAAATAGTTAGCACCTCTAAGGCCTCTTTACACACCATAAAATCTTGACTGTCTGGCATTGAAGTGTCATCGGCGAAATCATTTTTCGTACCCAAAGCCTGCAAATTGCCACAAGATGAAGCCCAAGCCAACTGGACCACAGCTTTAATGGTGGATATATCGGGACAAGACCATTGCAAAGTCGAAGCGAATAGCAAGCGACAAACCTCACCTTCAGGACTGGCGGACAACATTTCTCGGGCCAAATTCTCTGCCAATTTCTGTGAAATGGCTCTCAACGTAATCTCTGAGGTATTTGGTATTGAGGTTAAAATTTGTTTCAGTATTTCCACTTGTGATCGTGAGTCCACTTCGTATTCACACAGCATTGGCTCGTCACCCACACGTGGTAGTACACAGCCTACTATGTAGAGGAACAGTTTGGCTAGTCTCAATACACACTGGAATGATGCACGTTTGGTATGCATATCGGCATTGGGTAAGAAATTATTTTTGGTCAACAATTCAAGTACAAAATGTGCACAACCAGAATGCAACCAAGAAGATTGTATTTGTAAGGCATTTTCGCCATACGGATCAAGAGCAGGTATTAACAGACTGTTAAGTACACACAAATTGTAATGTACCTGAGCTGGGGTGGGATGCAGGAACATCATTTCTGGGGTACAATCAGTTGGATTAATCTAAAAGTAATTATTTTATTAAAGCACATAATGAAAATATAAACATTTAAAGTCAACTTACCGGTTCATTGGTGGAACTGCTGTGTTGTTGTGGACCACCACTGATGTTAGCACCCACTATATTAACATTTCCTGTTGTGTTCTCTTCTTCCCCTTCTTTGGTTACATTCACTACATTTCCTGTAGTTTGCAATTGTTGTTGCAATTGTTGAGCCGCTGACATGCCACACATAATTTGTAGCATTTTTACTGTCTGGCGATCACAGGGCAATAAATGTAATAACATTTTAGCACTTTCCCTCAAACGTCCATGTTCCAAATCACTACCCAACTGGTAGAGTTTTAGGAAAAACTCTATGTAATGATAATTCTGTGAAATTATGACGCCGGGCAAAGTATTTTCCGATTCGACACGTTGCATATCGGGACAAGGCCTAGGAGGCGAACCAGTACTAGAATCACTCGATGTATCCGGGCTACTGGCTAAGCCCACACCAATGGGTGTTAGTTTGGCAGTCAATATCATTTTGTCTCGTATCGAATATTGCGATAATGGACTTATTTCGTCTACGATATCTATCAATTCGCCATTATTATAGTAGAGATCGACTTTTATGTTGGCGGTCGAAGTGCCTTTAATGCGTTTAAGTAAGTTGCGCTTGAAGGAGGAAACCATTTCATTATTATGCGTTGTAATTTCTATATCATCGATTTGTCGTCCTGGATTTTGAAAACGTATATAGAGACTAGTATATTTACCACGTGTGGCACGTACTAAAGGCAAAAGATAACGATCCCCGTTAAAGGAGCGATCACATTCTTTAATGTATTCTTGCAGAACCTTAAGAATGCGACACATTTTCTCGGCTTCTATGAAACGCATTTTTGAATCTTTCGAATCATTTTGATCCGCTTGATTTGCATCATCGGGCACAACGGGTACGGGTACAGCATTATTACTGTTCAAAGACTTGCCCAATATCATGATGTTAGTGTAGTGCGTCCTCAGACGTTCACAGCATTCACCAATAAACATTTCATGAAAATCACTGATATTCTCTTGCAGGCGTGGGCCCAAAGCTGTGGACACCTCTTTGAGCAAATCAATAGCTTTGTTAGCTATTTCCTCGCCGCCTGTGGTTATGACACGCCATAGATAATCTTTACCTATTAAGTCTTCATTATCCAATATATAGCCCCGATGTATGGCCTTGAGTTTTTCTTCTTTGGAATTCACTGCCTTGAAGAAACGTTCAAAGCATTTGATGCCACTTTCAGTTAGCAAATGTGGATCCAATTGGAGTATATTGTTTTCAAAAAAGTCTTTACTGATGGCAGGATCCAGATCCGGCTCTTCACCCATAAGTTTACCGAACCAGCGGAAACATTCTTCACGATCCGAAGGAAAAACAGCATTTACAGCCAAACAGTGCCAGATTTGTTTAGCCTGATCGGCACACAGCCATAGTTGGCCATCTTTAAGTAGAAACTTAAGGAAATCTAAACGCTCCGATATCTGCATATTATGAGGATAACGGCCATCTATACAGAGGGAGGCTGGATCGACATTTGGCATATCGGCTATCATGCTGCGTATCTTATCCATGTAAGATGTTAAACTATTAGTTACTAAAATGACTAAAGAGTGATCGTTTTGTATCCTTTCGATGACTAGCTGTCGATTTAGTGATTGTTGTGAACGTGGTGCATGACTGGATGACGATTCGTATAGGCAACATATTTCACGAATCAAACGCAAGGCAGGCAATACCCAAGTTTCACCGTTTTTCAATTCCACCACACATTTATCCAGCCAAACGATTTTCTGAGCATCACGTTCCTGTGAACAGCTATAATCTAAGATTTTCACATGAGCCGCTAATGCTTGATCGAGTACTTCTGGCGGTATCTCAGAACTGTGAGCCAATGTCCAAAATAGTTTTAATACTTTTTGAGCCATTACACCATTTTTATCATCTTCCGCCAATCGTCGTATGAGCTCTAAAAGTCTTTCTCTTTGACGTTTGTTAGCTGTTGTCATGCTGGCCTAAATTGCAAAGAGCAAAGGAGATAGAATTTATTTATTAATCTTATTAATCTTATTCGGGTTTAATTCCCATCGAAGACAATATATACCTGGAATGATTCAAATAAATGATCCAATTGTTCTGGTGTAAAATCCCAAGCTAATTTTGCAAGTAAATCATGAACATTCTTAACGATTGCTTCATGTTTACCCGCTTGAGCTCTCCATACGGCATCCAAGTCTTCGAGAGTAAGCGCATGTTCTTTTATTAAAAATCTTATGATTTTTTCCAACTTTTCCACATATTGAGGCTGGTGAAGTGAGTCTTTCAATACGATGCCCAAGACATCGGATTCCTTTATCCAAGCCTGAAATTATATTATTTATTTTGTTATTTTTTGGTGAATTTTTGAGATTTTTTGCAAAAATGTAAGTGAAATTCTTTCACAAAAAAAAATAGTGAAATTTTTCACAAGAAAGTGAATTTTTTCGCAAAAAAAAAAAAATTAAAAGATTTTTGTGTTTTTACTCACCGCCATTCGTTCCGCCGTCAACCAATCTAAATCGTCATCGGACATACAGTGGGGCAATTGAGGTGTTCTATGCGCATAATATGACACCGATGTTAACACCTTATTGATTTCGTTGAGTGCATTCATTTTGCCATTAAAACTGGACACTTGCAAGAGACGTAATATCATCTTCAGACGAAACATTTCCAAATTACGGATAAGTTCCTCTTGGCCGGGCAAACGACTAGCTAAATAACGGGCTGACTTAACAATACCATTGATATAATCATTACGTCCCTCTGGTTTTGCTTCACGCTTCAGCTCCTCATCCGAAAAACTATCGAGTAAATCCAAAACCACATTCCAAATGGGCATAAAATATTTGGAAATTGTGGCCGGAGTTAATAGTTCATAACATTGACCAAATGGTCGTAACAAACTAAATATTAGTGCTAGTGTTAGCTTATTCTTTTGTTCTGGATCGGGTTGTAACATGGCTCTGGAACCAGCTGGTTTTGCACAGCCTGAGGCTACAGCGGCAGCAGCTTGTTCTTGTTGTTTACGCAGCAATTGTAGACCACGATTAAATCGCTCTTGTAGATTATCGAAACCACCCAATTGACCAAAACGATTTATTAAATCGACTAACCAACCACGAGGATTTTTTGGCTCTGATGGTGGTTTGGCAAACATTTTATTACCATCCAATACACCCCACAGATGATCGGGTGGTGAAAAACATTCTGGTTGACGGGCTGCATTAAATGTATTGAACTTACTGTCAGGATCAAAAACAATAGCAAGTAAATCCAATAGATACGGATTATCACGGGTCATGTGAATGGCAATCAAATGTAACAATTTGCCACAAGAGATCAAAATACAATGATGTATATTATATTTCCACGAGTTAACAGCCTCATCGGTAAGAATTTTTGTAAATGATGTTGTTAGTGCATTATGATAGAATTCTACGCATGGTTCACACTCATGATCGACACCTATAGAAAGGAAAAGTGTGAAAAGAACGACATAAAAGTATGTGAATTTTTAGGAATAAAGAAGTAATGAATTGTTGCGTTGGAACTTACCAGCTGCTGTTAGCTGTATGGCAGCATTTAATAATATCTCCAATTCTTGTTCGGGCATTACGGGTACAACCCATCTTGGATTTGAAATTTTTTGTGTTAGTGATCTTAGCTTTAGTGTAGGAAATGATGATATCAATTTCTCAGGTGATCTGAAATAAGAAAATTAATTAATAATTTTTTTTTTAATTTAACTATTCAGTGATTACAAAATCATTTTTTGGGAAATAATTCAGTAACGTTTGAACCGTTCAGGAACCTAACTGGTCAGAGGCGTATTAGGTCCTAAGTGGCAACCTCGGCGCTTTTCTTTTACAAAACATGCCCACCTTTGTCGTTATAAAGAGCATCCGGCAGAAAATATTTCATGCTTGTTTAACTTACATATGTAGGTAATGAGTGAGATCGAAAAATTCTTAACACACGTTGTTCAATAACACTTTTAACCAAGACATTATTGGATTGATTATGTCAGTTATTATGTTTAATGTCAAAGAAAAGAATATAATATTAAAATGATTTTAATGAGCGACCAGAAAAAAGTGCGTACTAAAATTATAAAATATTTTCAACAAAACCCAATTTGGTCCTATGAAAAGTTGTCCAATCATTCAAAGTTCTGCTGCCAAACAGTTTCCAATATTATTTAACAGCACCGAGATAAATTGTTAGTTGATGGAGATCTAATTTCTAAAGCATTTTAAAAAGAGCTCACAAACACATCGGGTACGAATAGTTATAGCTAATGCAGGTATATGAACATACAAGGCTCAAAAAGTTCCAGACAGGAAATTCACGGAAATTGAAGTGAAGTTTTCTAAAAAAAATTATACTTGCAGCATAACAAATTACGAAAAGTATGTTCTGGCAGATTTTTGGCAATTTCCTGGTCAAAAATTGTATATTGCTGACGCTCGAGAGAATGTGGAAGAATAGTTAAGGATCCAAAAGTAGTCAAAATTTTCCAAAAAGTTCTTGATGAGGTAAACAATATGTAGTCACTTGTTACAATGGGCTTTAATAAAAACATGAAATGTTTACAAAAATGGCTGCTTTCATTCATATGACTTCATAATGTATGCACTTGTTTTTGTCTTTACTTGGTATCCTATCACTATGGTTAATAAGCCTTTAAGTGGTACAAGAACAATAATGTGGTTATTACCAAGAGCCCGGAGATAAGTCCAATTGATTTTCGCAAATGGGTTCAAAATTTCATCATTAGGGAATCTATATATTAAATAAGATGTGTGTATGTATGTATGTATGTATGTATGTATGTATGTATGTATGTATGTATGTATGTATGCATATGTATGTATGTATATATGTATGTATTTATGTATGTATGTGTGTATGTATGTATGTATGTATGTATGTATGTATGTATGTATGTATTTATGTATTTATGTAAGTATGTATATGTATGTATGGATGTATGTATGTGTGTATGTATGTATGTATGTATGTATGTATGTATGTATGTATGTATGTATGTATATATGTATATATGTACGTATGGATGTATTTATGTATGTATGTATGTATGTATGTATGTATGTATGTATGTATGTATGTATGTATGTATGTATGTATGTATGTATGTATGTGTGTATGTATGTATGTATGTATGTATGTATGTATGTATGTATGTATGTATGTATGTATGTATGTATGTATGTATGTATGTATGTATGTATGTATTTATGTAAGTATGTATATATATATGTATGGATGTATGTATGTATGTGTGTATGTATGTATGTATGTATGTATGTATGTATGTAGTATGTATGTATGTATGTATGTATATATGTATATATGTACGTATGGATGTATTATGTATTATGTATGTATGTATGTATGTATGTATGTATGTATGTATGTATGTATGTATGTAACGTATAAACTTCAAAACCGCTATGCAAATTTTGATGAAATTTTCACTGAATGATCTCAATTTACCCTAAAAAAATCCGATAGGATCGGGGGGAGGGCTACCCCCCTTTCTAAAAAAAAAACTATAACATAATTGTAGCAATTATGCTTCTGTAAAACATAATCACTAAAAAATATAGTATTTTTAGGATCTGCAACGCCCTTAACAATTTGTTTTGGAAAACCGAAGTTTGCCGGGTCTGCTAGTAAAACTATAAAAAAAATTAAATAAAAATATTAAAACTGAAAGTTTAGTGGTTTCGTTTTTGTTAACATTTATTAAGAATTTTCGATCTCACTCCTCATATAACAAGCCGAAATGAGAGATGATTCCAGTTTTGCGATTTGAAAAAAAAAAAAATAATAAATATTTTTTTGCAAAAAAAAATAAATCTTTTTTTCTTAAATTGCAAAACTTTGATAAAGAAGATTTTTAAGAAATCATTATATCCGAGGTAACCAACTTTGGAGGTTCACTTTCTACACACCCAATATCACTAAAGGGCCTGTATTACTCCAAATTAACTTGAAAATACCATAATTTTAATTTAAACGATTCGAAAATTACTGTATTATTTTGATATACAAATGAAATGATTTAGGAACCACTGTGAGAGGCTGTAATTCTGATTCATTTATTCATATATATTTTGTATACAAAAATTATATCTCAAGAAAAATGTTATGTTAGAAAACAAAATTTCTAACCAAAAAAAACAAGAAAAAAATTGCTAACAAATATGAATAACACACACATACACACACAATAATAACAAAAATGTGTTTGGCATTATAATTAGATTTCTTATCAGTTCTATGGATTTTATTTATTTATTTATTTATGTACGTCGCTTTATATACATTTATGTATTTCTTTTTTTATATACAAAGTTTTCTTATTTGTTTATGTACTTTGCATTTCAAAACACTTATTATTTTGTTTAATTTCTAACTTCTAAAGTTCTTTTTCTCTTTTTTTTTCAAAAAAATGTCTATAAACATAATTGTAAATATAAATATTTATACCCTACACCAACGAAGGTGATTGTGTTATTATGCGTTTATGCTGATGTTTGTAACATAATTGAAAAAAATGGCGTAACATCCAACTTTAAGTATATCATTCGACTTAAAATCACTTTCTGAGTCGTTTTAACGATGTCCGTCCATTCGTCCGTCCCTCTGTCCGGCTGGCTGTCAATGTAAATGTTGTAAACAGTCTCGAGGTCGCAATTTTTGAAATATCTCGATGAAATTTAAAAAATATTATTATTTTGACCTAAGAACGAAGCCTATTGAAATTGGCCATATTCGGTTCAATATTTCAGGTAGCTCCCATACAAATGTTCTTAACGGAATAGGGTTTTAAGGTCATAAAAGTCCTTGAATTTGAATGAAATTTAGCACACGTAAGTTTTATTAAATTCTTAAATGATGTGCCAAAATATGCGAGTATCGGTCCTCTATTTCTCATAGCTCTCATATAAACCCCATTCCAAATATCGTTTTTTAAAGGGCAAAAATCTCACATGTACGTTGGTATTGTAAATATAATCAATAATCGATGTGCCAAAATTATACAAAGGGCCTGTTCATTAAGCTTTTTGTAGCCATCATACACCCCCAACCTTGGAAAAAAAATTTAAACGCATTTAATTATTAATCTTAGTGTCACAATAATGTACCACACACTTGAGAATAAAACAGAAAATCAAATAAAATAATTAGACCGATACGGGCAGGACTTGACCGACTATACATTCTTACATTCATTGAAATCACATTAACAATTCAATTCATTTGTTTCACATTGAACACAAGATAACCTGATCAAAAGGATAATCGAAAATATTACCGGGATTTAGAATTTTAGATTTTTAGTTTAAGTGATAATGATTTGATATTATAATACACATTTCTATGTTTTATTGATGGCCTCTCAGGTAACACATCAGTTACAGGTGGTTAAAGTTCTGACAAAGATTTGTAGGATTTTAAACTTGTTTTCGTCAAGTGCTATAATTTTGATTAGGTTTTTTAAAATGTTTGCTTCGAGCTTCCTCTCTTTGGGGTAACACTTGTTGTAGTCAAGTTGTGAAAAAAATATCTGGTAAAAATTTGATTTTAATCATTCATTAAGTAGTAATTAAACTATTAATCTTTCTAAATGCCACGGTCAAAACAATAAGTTTTATATTTGAGATTATTGATAACAGAATGTAGAATTACGTAGGCATGTTCAATATTTCAATATCTCAATATTTCTAACACTGTATTTAGAGCAACAATATTTCTTTGTTTATTTTAAAAATATATAAAAATTGTTTTCTATATTATTTATTTGTTGATTTTATTAAACAAAATAATATAACCCAGTGAGCATTTTTTACAATTTTATTTAATTCTAATAGTTGTTTTAATCTATCAATCAATCTATCTATCTATCTATCTATCTATCTATCTATCTATCTATCTATCTATCTATCTATCTATCTATATCTATTATGTATCTATCTATTTATGTATCTACGTATGTTTGTATGTATGTATGTATGTATGTATGTATGTATGTATGTATGTATGTATGTATGTATGCATGTATGTATGTAACGTATAGACTCCAAAACGGATGGACCAATTTCACAGAATTATCCCAATATACCCCAAAAATAAAGGTTATAAAATATTCCGATAGGACCATGTTGGAGAGCTACCGACCATATAAAGCAAATATTGATTATCAAATATCTGAAGAACTATAACATCGAAAGTAACCAAATTTGGTACAACGACTTCCTCAAAGAACAATTTTACTGGACAAAACGTAGGAAGGATAGGACCAAGGGAGGGGTACTCAGTTCACAAACGAAATATTGATTTTCGAATATCTATAGAGCTTTAACAGCGAAAGTTATCAAATTTGGTCCTAACTAACTTTTTAAGAATCTGTTGGAAAAGTAAGACCAGGAGGAGGGTTATTTCCCATGCAAACATTAATTATCGAATATCTAAGATAATATCTAATATGCTACTGTGAGACACCACCACTGAAAAAAATTTTAGGCTGATAGGATCAAGGAGAAAGGTACCCCCATACAAAGCAAATTTTAATTCAAATGATCTATTAAAATCTGTTGATAATACGATTGCAGCAATTGGTGAGCCATCACCCATACAAATCAAATATGGATTATGGAATTATAACAGAAAGAGTTCGCAAATTTGGTCCCAATGACTTTCTCAAGGAAGTTTATTAGGTATATAATGTAGGACAAATAGGATCAGGGGGCAAGTTTTATTATTATTTTTTTGATACGTGCCTGATTCCTTTACCTAAACTTGGAACTTTAAAATAGATGGTTGCTGATATTTGTGATCTACAAAAGAAAAAGTCCACTCAAAATTACATTCTGATTAAATGCGTAAAATAATTATTGAGTTTATTGAAAGATTTATTCATTCAAGGTATTGGACTTTTAAGCGGCTAGAAGCTAATGCTGATGATGGATGGTGTGAAACATTTATATAAGTAATTAATATCGTTGG
This sequence comes from Cochliomyia hominivorax, assembly GCA_004302925.2. NCBI lineage: Eukaryota > Metazoa > Arthropoda > Insecta > Diptera > Calliphoridae > Cochliomyia > Cochliomyia hominivorax. Next base: position 9,048,320 of record PYHX02000467.1, on the reverse strand, counting down.
AAAGGTATCTAAAGATATTTCAACCTTTAAAAAATCAAAAAATAATTTTGATGCACTTTTTTTAAAAAAATATATTTTTGCAATTAAATAAATTCTATAAAAGTTAAGATACAACTTTGAAATTTTAATATTATATGGAAAAATTTGTCCTTAATGTAGAAATAGAAAAATATTCCCACCAAAAATTCCAATTCGGAGAAAACTTGTTTAAAAAATTCTCTTTTTCACAAAAAAAAAAAAAAAAAAAAAAAAAAAACTAAAAAAAAATACGAAAATTAATGAAATTCCAATAGGGCTAGAGGGGAAATTGTTTCCCTTAATATCTTTGGATTTGCTTTATATGTATTTATGTTAGAAATTCTTTCGGAATTGGGAAAAAATGTATAGACCAGAAGGAAATAGTTGGTTTTAAAGTGAAAAAATTTTACCACCTTTTTGATAAAATCAAATTTGATGTACAAAAGTTATTTAGAATTTTGTACCAAATCCAGACAATATTTTACAATTTTTTAGAACCAAACAGAGCGCACCAAGTTAAAAAAAAAAAAAAAAAAAAAAAAATGTCCAAAAATGGGTCAAAATTTTACTTTAGTCTTAATATCTCTTAAACTACAAGAGATATTCCACACATGTAAGCATATTTTTTGTGAAGAATTATAAGAACTATACGAATGTAAAATGTTTTCAATAAATTAACCGAGGTGGCCAAATTTAGAGGTCTACTCCCCGACTCCTAGACCCACTACAAACATGTCCTACTCCAAATCAATTGGAGAACACATCAAGAATGTCTATGTGTTTTATTTAGTAGTTCCAAAGTTATAGAATAATTTCCAAAAACGACATTTTTGGATGACCAAGTTTTGAATTACACTTCTTGACTCCAGAACCTACTAGAGACATATCCTTCTCCAAATCAATTGGAAAACACCCCAAGAATGTCCATGTAAAATAAAATAATCAATAGTTCAAAAATTACAGATTTAAAAAAAATCGTTTGGAACCACTGTGCCATGTGGTGTAGGGTATTGATAATATGTTAAATTTAGAGTAAAAAATCAATAATAATTTACAAATTAGAAATTAAAAAAACATAAATCGTAATCCAATCAAAAGTTTGGACCAAATAAAATAAACACCCTTAAACTTGAACTTAATAAACGAAAAAAATAATGATAAAATTGAAGAAAAAACAACAATAACAAAAATAATAAAATAATTTTAAATTAAAAGTATGAATAATTAAAAATAGAAACAAACAGAAGTATGTATGTATGTATGTATGTATGTATGTATGTATGTATGTATGTATGTATGTGTATGTATTGTTTACAATTAGACATTAAAAAAAATAATAATAAAAATAATAATAAAAACAAGTAAGTAATTTATAGACGGTCAAGCCCGATTATATAATACCCTACACCATAATTTTGATTGCTGTTGTAACAGTTCGGCCGATAGTTCTTTATTGGAGAAAATCTTCTGTTCAATACAACTATCGCTGGGTTGATAATCTTTGGTCGAGTGTAACTCGAGTCGTTCCGAAACCAATTTCCCATCATTGAAGTGGGAATGTAATAGAGATAATTTTTGGTTAAAAATGCTAGTTACGAAAAATTAATAAAAGACCCTCGTATAATTTGATTTATTTTTAAGTGTGCAGTACATTATTGCAACACTATCGTTTAGGCGAAGTGCATAAGTTTCAAAAAGAATGTTAGTTAGCAGACATTATGTATATTATATTATTGACCCTCGTATAATTTTCCATATCGATTTTTATTTAGATTTATCTTATCTTAAACCAACTTTTATTACAACACCAACATATGTGTGAGATTTATGCCCTTCAGGGTGATATTTGAAAGGATGGTTGTATGGCACCTATGAAAAATAATGAACCGATCCTCATATAATTTGCCACATTGTTTGAGAATGTCATAGGTCTTACTTTTGCTAAATTTCATTGAAATCAAAATAAGTAGGATTTTTATGAGCTTAAAACCTCATTACGGAAGGATATTTATATTGGAGGTACCTGAAGAAATAATGAATGCGATTCGACTTAGTCCAAATTAATAAAATTGCGACCTTTAGAAAGTGATTTTGAGTTGAACGGTATACTTAAAGGTGAATGAAACACCTACGTTGGTGTAGGGTATAAATATACTAAGAAATTAATATAATAAAATATTGTGTGTTGTTTTGTATACATTATAGAAAAAAAAAAAACAAAGAAAAAAAACTGTAAAATAAATGAAATTAAATAAAACGTATATACACATTTACATGCATACATACCTAAGTACATACATATGAATGTATGTATGTATATTCATATGTACGTATGTAAGTATGTATGGTTTGCTTTAATAATATGTAAACATTTAAAATTTTAAACTATTTATGGAACAAAAGAAATAAAAAAATTAAATTCAGGAAAAAATAAATAAATATTTGGCGATATAATTTTGGGGGTTTTTGTTTTTAATGAAAAATAAATAAAAAATATAAAAAATAAAAAATAAAAATACACAATTTTGACTTGAAATTTTGTGAAAAAAAGGATTTAAAAATGTCCTTCAAACTGAATTTCACCATGAAAAGGAAACAAAATGAATAAGAATGATATATTCGGCAGTGACGAAACGTCAATATCTTGCATCACATGTGAATGGTAACAAACACAGTATTTCACATATTTATACTTTTAATACATCTAGAACCATGCACATATAAGGAAGTGAGATCGAAAATTCGCAACTTTTTCGAAAAACCTTTCCATTAACGTTTTCATAACGTGTTATCACTTTGGTCGAGAAGGTCTAAATCTACCACACTTTTAGACACCTTTTTGTGCTTGTTCTCTTTAATTCTTTTTTACCAAGAGCCCACAATCTCTCCAGTGGCCTTAGCTTCACACATTATTGAAGATTTGCCTCTCTTGGTACAAATACCACATTATTGTTCGTGTACCATTTAAGGCCATTTTTTACCCTAATGACAGGATGCCTATCAAGCCAAAAAAAAAAAATAGGTGGACCATTATGAAGTGTTATGAATGGAAGCAGCCTTTTTTTTAAACATTCTTTGATGTCAATTTTGGTAATTATTTAACCTGTTGTAAACAAATGATTGACTTCTTTTGCCGCAATTGAATCTTGATTGGGAAACTGTTACTGCTTTTGGGTGCTAAATTTTATTCATCAGCAAACATAAAATGTTTGACCAGGATGTTGCAATAAATCTGCCAAAATATACGTTTCATCATTCGTTATGCTATCAAATGTAGAAAACTTGAATTCAATTTCCGTACTCTGTTGTTAGCCTCTAAATTTTTAGCAGCTTTCCTGTCACCAACTTTTCGAAGCTTGTGTCTTTAAAACTGCATTATCTTAAACTTATCGTACCAAATAGTTCAAGCATAGAGCTTACCGGAATGCTTTTCCACTGGATGTGTTGGAAGCTCTTTTAATTTCTTTTGCTTTAGAAACATCATGTGGACCTTTTATCTGAACCAGGTTTTCTATCAAATTACAAGATCTCCCGTTACTGTTGAATAACGTTGGAAACAGTTTTGGTCACTTATTCTTATCAAATTAACAATGTTTAACAAAGTCAACGAATGTAAATTGAAAAATGTACTTATTTCCTCCAGCTGTTACAAGAACAACAAAGGTATTTAGAATAAAAAAGATGAACTAATACTTGGATTAAAATTTTAATTAACAACGTGTGTTAAGAATTTTCCGATCTCACTTCTTAGGTTGTTGGAGTATATTTTGTAACATACAGAAAAAAACTGGCATTACACTTCTGTATACCGATCGACTAAGAAACAATTTCCGTTTGTCTGTGACCAGCTTTTGTCTTAATGAAGTATGGTCCAATATTTCAGGAAGCTTCAATAGAAATGTCTACCTCAAAATGGACTGGTATGAATATATTATAATTAAATTTAAGTTAAATAAAATCTTCATGACAAGTTTCAAGAAGACTGATCAACAAATGATCTTAGCTTCTATACGGAATCACTTCCGAAAATCACTTTAGAGTACAAAAATCTCTTTTCGTAAATTTTTGTAGGGCAAATTTTCGTAAATTTCACATTTGTAGGGAAATTTTCATAAATTTCACCTTCATAGGAAAATTTTCGTGAATTTCACTTTTCCAGGGAAATTTTTCGTAAATTTCACTTCTCTAAGGAATTTTTCGTAAATTTTCCTATAGAAGTGAAAATTTCATATATTGAACTTCTTTTAGAAAATTTTCGTTAATTTCACTTTCATAGGGAAATTTTGTAAATTTTACCTCTAAAGATAAAGTTTCATATATTGAACTCTTTTAGAAAAATTTTCGTGAATTTCACTTTTCCAGGGAATTTTTCGTAAATTTCTCTTCTATAGGGAAATTTTCGTAAATTTCACTTCTATAGGGAAATTTTTGTAAATTTCACTTCTATAGAGAAATTTTTGTAAATTTCACATTAATAGGGAAATTTTTGTAAATTTCACATTAATAGGGAAATTTTAGTTAATTTCACTTTCAAAGGGAAATTTTCCTTAATTTCACTTTCGTAGAGACATTTTCGTAAATTTCACTTTCATAGGGACATTTTCGTAAATTTTACTTTCATAGGGAAATTTTCATATATTTCACTTTCATAGTATTGTAAGTATCACTTATATAGGAAATTTTTCGTAAATTTCACTTCTATAGGGAAATTTTCCTAAATTTCTCTTCTATGGGAAAATTTTCCTAAATTTTACTTCTAAAGGGAAATTTTCCTAAATTTTACTTCTAAAGGGAAAATTTCCTAAATTTTACTTCTAAAGGGAAATTTTCCTAAATTTAACTTTTTTAGGAAAATTTTCGTAAATTTGTATGTTACAAACATGTAGTGTACGATTGTAACAATAAAATATTTAAGGATGGAAAAAATTTCATTAACTATTGAAGGTAAACTAAAAATTCACAGGAATTATTAATTCAAAATATTTAAATAATCATTTATTTCTAATCTCTTCCTGTTAATCTTATTAAAATGTTTCCAATTTCTAGGAAAAGTTGTAAAAGAATTCAAATACAATTTGAATAAGAAAATCTTAAATTATGCTTAATTGGAAGAGGGGAGGTGAATTGAGTTAAGAATTAAGAAAAAAAAGAAAACACTTCAACTCTGATGTAGGTGGAAAATGAAAATGAATTGCATCAAAGAATCTAGACGTAACAAAAAGGAAAAAACAAAAAAATGTTTTGAAAGAAAATAAAAAAAATTAAATTAAATGTAATGACGTGAGACACTCCCAAAATAAAAGAAAGAACAAAACCAAATAAAAGACAACCTCCAATAAATACAAAAAGCAGAAAAAAGAAAATAAAACTTAAGAAATTAAAATTAAATTAAATATTTAATAAATGTTGAAAAATTAAAAAAGAAATATTTATTAAATAGAGAACCAAGAAAAGTTATTACTTTATTAATTAAATGTAAAAAAAAAGAAAAAATGTTAAGTAATTTGGAACAAAAGGATACAGTTGTATTGTATATACAAAAGGAAACTCATAAGGATAGAAATAAAGAAAACTTAAATAAGAAGAAATAATTTTTAATAATAATAAAATAACACGCGATATAAACATATGTACGTATATATGTAAGCATAGATGTATGTATGGAGTGAAATGCTCATGTAAGGAGTGAAACTGAAAAAATTCTTAACACACGTTATTTATTTGATTCTATTTTCATCAAGTTACTTTTGTAAAAAACATGTCCGTTGTTATGTTTAATATCAAACAAAAGAATTGAATTGTTAATCTCATAAAAATGAGTGACCAGAAAAAATTCGCACTAAAATTATTAAAATTCAATAAAACTTGGTCCTACAAGAAGTTGGTAAAGCATGTTATTAGACAGTACCGGGTGAACTTGAACATTGATAGAAAAGGAATGATCCACATGATATTTCTCACATTAAGAAGTGTTACAAAAACGGCTGCTACCATTCATAGGACTTCATAATGTGTCTACATATTTTTGGACTGCCATGACATTCTGTCACTATGGTAAAGAAACCCTTGAATGATACAAGAACAATAACGTGGTATATGTACCAAGAGATGCCAACCTTCAAACTGCTACTGGAACTAAGGCCAGTGGAGAGATTGTGGGCTCTTGGTAAAAGAGAATTGAAGAGCACAAAAAGTGTGGTCGATTTTAAAAGGAGATGGACTACCTGTTCGAGCAAAATGACAGAAAGCACTACAAAATTGTAAATGGAAGGGTTTCCGTAAAAGGTTCAAAATTGGTAGTTACAAGGAATTATGGACCGATCCTCGTATAATTTTGCTTATATTTATCTTAATTTGGTAAAGTCTTAAAAGTAATATCAACGTATATGTGAAATATATGCCCTTTAAATAGGTATTTGTAAGGGAATTTTTTGGGACCTAAGAGAAACAATGAACCGACTCTAGCAGAATGTGACACATCGGATTAGAATATCATTATTTAAATAATATGTACCAAATTTTATTAAGATAATTCAATAATTACGAACTGTAGCGTATTTACAACGCTTATATAGACAGCCAGACAGAAAGACAGACGGACGGACATAGTTAAATCGACACAGAAAGTAATTCTGGGTCGAGCGGTATACTTAAAGGTGAGTGTTACTCAATTTTTCAGCACAAACGCATAATAGTCTAACCCGACTTAGGTAGAATTGGGTATAATTAAAAGTGTAAGTTTAGTGGTTTTAACAAATATGTATGTTAAGAGTTTTTCGAGGTCATTTCTTTTGAGTTCTGTGAGCTTAAAATCATATTCGGGAATAACATTTTTATGGGAACTATTAGAAATATTGAATAACATCAATTTTGAATAGGCTTTGTTCTTGACCTAAACTAATAACATGTTTGCTGTAGGACATTCCCAACGTTACCGGCAGTCATCTAGCCGTTCCGAAACGACTTGACTAACACTCAACTAAAGATTTTAAAAACCAACGACAATTGTATCAAATGAAAGTTTTTTCCCCCAGAAAGAACTATTGAATACAGCCAAACTCTTACAACAGCAACCAGAAGGACATACTCAGATATTGATTCTGAGTCGATCGCAATTTTTTTTGTATGAAACAACCATCAGCAAATACTCATAATACCCGAATCACCTTTGGTGGTGTAGGGTATAACAAGTTGCTCTCTCGAATATTATTGTATTTTTTTAAGCTTTAAAAATCACATACAACAATTCATACACGAGAAGAGGTAAAAGAAGTAGAAGAAGAAATAAATGAAAATGTTATAATTTTTGTATACAAAATGCATGATTTGTACAATATTTTTATATACATACATATATATTTTATGTTACTTACACATTATCCGTCGCCGCCGACACAGAGGCGCCAGGCATTTCTGTTAAGGGATTTATGGTGGCCGAAATAGTTGTTGACTCTGTAGGATTATGCGTAGTTGTTGTTAAGTTTGTTATAGAAGATGATGATGTGGATGACTCGAGCGTTGTTCCACCGCCACCACCACCACCTACTCCCACTAGAGTTGAGGATGATGAAGTTGTATTAGATGATGTACTTGTAGTTGATGAATTATCATTACCACTGCTACCACTACTGCCACCACCACCGCCACCACTGCCACTACCACTACCAGATGATGACTGGCCACGACCACGCGTATCAGTCATTGTGTGTGGTTTTTGTAAAGTGGCAGCTGGTCGTTTAAAACGCAAAAAGGTAACCAAACCAAAAATTCCTTAAATAACTACAGTTTTCCTTATTTTTCTTTTGCTTATTCTTCTCTATATCTCTGATTTAAATCGGCTGCGTTTTTGAAGAAAGAATTTTTTGATTGAAAACAAAAAAAAAGAACAAACCAAAATAAAATAAATTTTATTTCACTTCAGTTTGTTCTCCGGTGTTTTATGTTAACAAGTCGTCTTTAACAGAATTTCAAAGATTTTTTTTCTTTTTAATCGTTTGTTTGTGTTTTTGTTACTTGTGTTGTTGTAAGTTATTTTAATATAAAAATTTAGTTTGATATTCAAATAGAAAAAAAGAAAAGAAACTATATGTTTTTTTATTTTCTTTTGCTTTTTTCTCTCTATCTCTCTTTCAGCAGGAGGAACAACAAAAGGTTCCTAAGCATACGTTTTTACATATTCCACACACACACACACAAACACACTCTGGTCTAAAAGGCAAATGCAAAAATCCATAAAACTGCAAAAAAGAAAATACAAAAAAAGCAAAAGAAAAAACATGAAAAACAAAAAAACAAAATAAATGAACGATAGATAAATAGTTATAACATAGAGAGATAGATGAATGAAATAAAAAAAGAGCAAAAAATATTGAATAAAAATTAAAAGAAAAGATGGGTAATTCCATGGATTGATTTCAAAGAGACATTTTTGAAAATCCACTTTTATTTTTGTAAAATTCACTTTTAAAATAAAATTTACTTTTATAGGGAAATTTTTGAAAATTCCACTTTTAAAGGGAAATTTTTCGAAATTTTCATTTTTATAGGGAAATTTTTGAAAATTTCACTTTCATAGGGAAATTTTTGGATATTTCACTTTTATAGGGAAATTTTTAAAAATTTCACTTTTATAGGGAAATTTTAAAATTTCACTTTTATAGGGATATTTTAACTTTTATAGGGAAATTTTTCGAAATTTTCATTTTTATAGGGAAATTTTTGAAAATTTCACTTTCATAGGGAAATTTTTGGATATTTCACTTTTATAGGGAAATTTTCACTTTAATAGGGAAATTTTTGAAAATTTTACTTTTATAGGAAAATTTTTGAAAATTTCACTTTTATAGGGAAATTTTTCGAAATTTTTACTTTTATAGGGAAATTTTTGAAATTTCACTTTCATAGGGAAATTTTGGATATTTCACTTTTATAGGGAAATTTTTGGATATTTCACTTTTATAGGGAAATTTTTAAAATTTCACTTTTATAGGGAATTTTTAAAAATTTCACTTTTATAGGGAAATTTTTGGATATTTTACTTTTAAAGGGATATTTTAAAAATTTCACTTTTATATGGAAATTTTTGAAAATTTCAATTTTATAGGAGAATTTTCTTAAATTTCATTTTTTAGCACATTTTCGTAAATTTCACTTTTTTAGAATTATTTTCTTAAATTTCACAATAAATTTTCTATAGAGAAATTTTTGTAAATTTTTATTTTATTCGAATATAAATTCACTTTGTGAGGAAATTAAAAAAAAAAAAAAAAAAAATTTCACTATTAAAGAGGAATTTTCGAAAATTTCACTTTTAAAGGAGAATTTGCGAAAATTTCATTTTTTTAAAATATTCGAAAAGTCTACGTTTATATTAAAATTTCGATAACTTTAGACTAACTTTAAAACTATTAATTATAAAAAAATTTCTATTTCTTAAAAAATTCAAAAATTAAAATTTTTACATAAAAGTGAATTTTTATGGAATAACCCATATTTATTAAGACTTTAAGAGAAATACAAGTTATGGATCGAAAAAGGAAAAAGTAAAGAATATAAACCACAAATCATTCATCTATTTTACGAACAGCTAATTTTTGTTGCAACAATACTTTTAAAAATTAATAATTAATAATTGTAATAAATATATAAATGTTTATAGAGGAAAAACAGAAAGAAATATAAAAATATATATTTTTATTAATTTTTTTTTTTTTTTTTTTTTTTTTTGTTATTTTTCGAAAATTTTCAAATCGCTTTTGTTTATTTATAAAGAATATTTTTATTGTTATTTTTGTTTCATTTATTTTATTTTCTATTTTTTATTTACAAAAACACTTTTATTATTTAAACGCTTTAATTTACAACATTTCATTTATTGAATTCTTAAATTATTATTTTTTATTTGTTACTTTATTACTTTTACTTTTATTATTATTGTTATCTTTATTCAATTTCAGTTATTTTTTAAATATTTTTTTTATTTACTTTAGTTTTAGTGATGTCATTATAATATTTAGTTTTTCGGATATAATTTTTTTGTAATTTTATTTTGTTTTTGCGTTTTCTTTGCTTGTGGGAGAGAAGAAAATGTCATATGATTAAATTTGCATACTCATTGATTGATAAGTTTGATTAAGGGAAAAATGTGAAAAAAATTAGAATTTATGTTTAATAAACAATTAACATATTTATGTTGTACATACGTTTGTATGTGTGTTTATGTTGGTTTTGTATGGGAGTATTATTGAAATGAGTAAACTGTTAAGAATGTCGTCGACTTGCTATGTAAATATGTTTAACATTTATTTATACACATGTAAAAGATGACGTATAATTAGCAGAAATGTGTTTACATTTAGTATTTTACATATTTCTAGTCTCAATATCTGCTTCTTGTTCAATTAATATTTTTTATTATTTTTTCTCTAAATCATATTTGTCTTTTTATACCCTACACTACCATAGGTGGTCTGTGTGTCATGCGTTTGTGCTGATGTTTTTAACATACAAACAAATGTCGTTACACCCACCTTTAAGTATACCGTTCAATCCAGAACCATTTCCTGAGTCAATTTAACAATATACGACTGTTCGGCCACAAAATAATAAATATAAAGTGTTTTTAATGAAATTTAACAATACAATATAAGACAATAAACCCGAAAATCTAGCTCCCATACAACTCCCACAGAAAAAAATCTTTTCAGAATGCACTAATCCCTCATGGATATTTGTACAAGTATAATGTCCCTTAAGGATTTTATAAATGGGAAAGGTCTTTCACATAATCTCGATAGATGGACAAAAGTCACCGTCAGTTGATTTTATGTAAATTTGTTAATTGAAAATATTATTAGAATTAACCAAAAATAAATATTTTTATAGTTTTAATCACAATTAGTGAAATGTTGAACCTTTTTCGGAAACGCCTTCGTAAAAGCTCCAGACGAACTGGAATACTAGTTTCTCTTGGTAAAAATTATTAATGTTCTTGTATCACTCAATGGATTGTTTACCATAGTGGCGGGATGCCAAGTCAGACCAAAAATAAATGAACAAACATTCTTTGATGTAAATTTAGTTACTTATAAAGCCTGTTGACACATGTTTGGCTTCTTTTGCAGCAACTGCATATTGCTTGCCATACCAGGAACTTTCTGAGAAATATTGACTTCAATTGAGGAACATACGTTTCGGCATCCAATATGCAGCAAGAATCTTTTTAACAAAACTTAACTTAAATTTCCGTACTCTGCTTTTGGCCTCTAAATTTTTAGCAGCGCTTCTGTCAGGAATTTTTTGAACCTTGCATTTTTTTAAATCTACATTAGTTTTAGTACGAATACTTAGCTAACCACGCTGCTTTCTTACCGGTTGTGTTGGGAACTCTTTTGAAAATGGTTTCTATATTTTGGCTTTAGAAACATAATGTGGACCATTCTCCCTATGTTAATCATGTTTTCTATCAACGGACAAGTTCTCGCGAAACTCTTTAATTGCATTAGAAACAGTTTTATAGTAGAGCTTTGAATATTTGGTCAACTTTTTGTTGGACCAATATTTAATACGCACTTTTTTGGTCACTCATTTTAATCAGATCAACAATATAATCATTCTTTTGACATTCATCATTCTTTGAACATGATAGATGATGGTGACTTTTGTCCATATGTGCATATTTACCAACAAACGGGAATGATGCATCTGTCACTCTTAACTTTAGGGACCTTTATTTAGGAACCTATTAGAGAACGTAAAAAACTATGTAGTTGGTTTTATTTTTTTGAGAGATATATCATATAAATATGGTTGAACTCAATAGCGTAATCCAAACTTTCGATATCCCTTTTAAATTAATAGTATGTATATGAAATTACTAGAAATGTAACAAAAATCAGCTGATTAATTAAATGAGGAAAAAGAAAAATAATCGCATTACAAAAGCTTATTAATTCTTTAAAAAATTAATTCATTTTTATTTTGATTAAACAATAATCTAATAGAATATCTATTTAACTAACAAAAATGTTTTCCAAAATACCTTAAAAAAGGTTTAAATGAAAAAAAACACTTTAAATTTTTCTTTTCTAGTCTACAAAAGAAAAAAACAACAGCAATTAAACACACAAAAAAAATCCTAAAACATACAGCTGCGGAAACCCACCAACAACAACATCAAATAAAAAAAGTACAAAAAATATTTCAAAACGAAGACAACGATTTATTATCGATTTTCATAAAACCAACCAACCAACACACAAACGCACACACTCAATCAAAACGGCTGAAACACTCAGCCGTCTCTTCAAGAAAATGTAGAAGAAAAAAGTGAAAATATATTGATGTTTTATTTTTGCACAAATTACACATTATTTTTTGAAACTTATTAACGCACTTGTTTTATTTTAATATTTTTTATCTATTCTATTTTTTATTTTCTTTTAATTATTTTTAATTCTTTTGTTTTACAGAGATTTTTTATTCGTTGGCAAATTAAAAATAAAAAATGTTTAACACCGTCTGCCACAAAACGAATTGCAATTTTTTTTTTACTCTTTCTTTTACACTTTGTTCTTTTTGATTCTTTCATTTAATGCACTTTTTCATTTGCACACTCTCTTCTTTTTTGCTATTTTCTTTTGTCGTGCACTTTATGTTTCCGAAAAACTCACCGATTATGTATTTTTTCTATTATTTTTGCATCCGCCCAATTAGCATTCGTTTTTGTTTCTCTCTCTCACACTCTCTATTTTTTACTCTTTTTTGTACGACTTTGTTTTTTCGGTCTTGTATTTTTTACACTCGAGTTTTTTGCAACGACTCTTTCTTTCGTTTTTGTTAACATTAATAAATATAAATTATTTTTCAATATTTTGTTATAATTTATATTGAAGTAAGAATTTTGAAACGATTTTTATTTAATAATTTAGATTTTATAAAGGAATTCAGCCGGGCACAGACAAAATGGCGACCTTTTTTGCTCGTCTTATTTCGTTTAGGGAAAAAATATATTTCTTGCTTTTTTTCTTTCTTTTCCTTTTTTTTTTTGCTAACACTGCTTACTTCATTCACCTTATATTTCTTTTTTTCCTTTGTCGTATTGCAATTTTTTCTTAGGTATTTTTTTAATATTAAATACAATATTTAAATAATTTTTATGAATCTTTTTATTTTCTTACTTTTTCTATTGATTTTATATATTTTTATTATTTTACTTGTATTAAATATCCCCAAAAAAGTCGTTTTTTCCGTGCTTAGAAATTTTACATCGACACTTTTCGGGAATTTGCAAAAATTCTCTTGCCGAATTAATATTTTTTCTCAAAGAGTTGTAAAATTGTGTATGTTTTCTAATTACATTTTCGGTACATGGTTGTAAAGAAATGTATCAATTGACATCTGATGTTGTTAACAAAGGAATAGAATGCACTGAACGTAAAAAATAGTTGAATTATTTATTTTTAATATGTAATGTAACACAGGAACACTTAATGAACGTCAATGAAGTACATATAATTTAATAATACGGCATTTCATTCTAATTTGTTGATTTAAAATAACCATTTAACAATATTTTTAGCTTAGACTTAGAGGCTGCCTCCGATATCGGTCTATATCTTTTAAAATATTGTATTGTTTTTGCCGGTTTTAAATAGGAAACTTCTCACGACTATAAAAATTTCATTGAGCTCTGTCAATTATTGTGAATGAGAGCATACCAACAACATACAGATAGACAGATAAAAAAGACAACTAAATCGGCTCAGATTTTGATTTAATGGAAGAATATATTAATATTATGAGGTCTGAGATGATTTTTTCTTAGTGTTACACACGAAATGATAAGTTTAGTATAATCTTTCCTTCCCTTGTGGTGATGAAGGGTATAAAAATCCATTTCATAGTTTAACGCCGGCTAACTGTTATTTGCACACCAGCGCCGTTAGTTTAAACTCCAGACCTCTGAACTTCAAGTAAAAATAAAAAACCAAAAAGCAAGAAAACGACGTACGTGTACTCTAAAAAAATTTTCTTATTAATTATTTAGAATTTTTCGGCATTTAAGTTTTTAAATTATCTTTAACATTAGTTAATTGAAGTATTCTATAATATATAAAAATAGTTTGTGTTAACTTTAAAACGTAAATTCAATGTAAATTTGTGATAAATTAAATATCTACTTTTTTTTTTTATGGTTGACGAAGTCTCAAAAGAAAAAAATATTAAAGAAATAGAAAGGAAAAAATAGAAAAACTTATTTTTATTTTTATACATAAATTTAACAATCTCTTTTTTCTCTTTATTTTTATTAATATAAGTTTAATTCTTTTTTTCTGCTTTCAACAATTAACTGGTGTCAAACTGTTCTCCTGTATGTGCGTTTGTTTGTTTGTGAAAGGCAGTTTCAATAGTAATTGGGACAATTTGTTCAAGAAAAGACTTGCAAAATCAAAACAAGAAATAAGAAACACATTTCTTAAAATTCTTTTTGAAAAATAAAAGCCCAGAAATTATTTTGAAAACAAAATTAATATATTTTTGGTGACGATCAGCCAGTGGGCTGTGCGTGTTAACAGCAACAACATAATGCAGCTTTTGCTGTCAACAATATGTTTAGGTTTAACCAGTGCCGTCATTGGCAATGCCTGGTATCAAAAGAAACAATTCTATCCAGCAGTAGTTTATATCACTAAATCCAATGCATCTATGGCGGTAAGTATATGAGATATGGTAATTACATGATGATCTCATAAGCATATTTTTTCTGAATTAACCATACATTACAGGTGATTTACATACAATTCTTTGCAATTGTTTTTATGTTTGGAAAATTACTGCGCAAGGTAAAAATATCAATATGTTAATTTTTGTTAAAATACTAATTATTTCTATTTAGATATTTTTGGGAACTTTAAGAGCTGCAGAATTTGAACATTTATTAGAACGTTTTTGGTATGCAATTACTGAAACCTGTTTAGCTTTTACCGTCTTTCGTGATGATTTTAATCCACGATTTGTGGCTTTATTTACGGTATTATTGTTTCTTAAATCATTCCATTGGTTGGCCGAGGAACGTGTTGATTTTGTAAGTATATTTGATTTATTTAATACATATAATAATATACATACATACTTGTATTTATATGTGTGTCTGCTGTTTACGTTTCATACCTACATACATATTCAATTTATAAGAGATAAAGTTTTAATTATCACTTGTGTTAATAAGTTATAGTTTATTTTCGAATATTCTATGAGTTCTTATGATTATTTAGTTTTAATATTTTATATGCAATTTTGTATACTTTTGACATATGTACGTGTGCTTGTGTATAATACATTAATTCCATTTTTTATTATACCCTACACTACCATATTCGGTTGGGGTATTATGTCTTTGTGTGAACACTCAGAGGTTGTGAGATATCTTGATGAAATTTTGTACATATTAGCATTTTGGCCCAGGTACAAGGCCTATTGAAATTGGCTATGTTCGTCCAATATTTCAGATGCCTCTCATACAAATATCCTACCGCAACGGTATTTTAAGCTCATAAAACTCCTAAATATATAACGCTTTTAATGAAATATGACAAAAATAAATCTAATGATAATCTAAACCGATGTACCAAATTATGTGAGGGTCGCTTCATTGCTTCTCTCATACAAGCCCCCTTTCAAATGACACTTTGAAGGGCATAAGTCATATTAATATAAATAAAAGCAAGACTCGATGTGCAAAATTATACGAGTGTCGGTTCACAATTTCTTATGGCTAAAAAATTCATTTTGAAACGCATAAATTTCAAAGAAATGTTAGTTTCACAATAATGTACTGCACACTTAAGAATATGTAAATTTGAATGTAAAATTATACGAGGGTCGTTCATTACTTTATCGTAATGACTATTTATAACGAACATTATGGAGTAGTGTATTACATAGTCGGCTATAATCAATCATAAAATTCTTATTTGTTTTTATTTTGTTATTTTTTTTCTTTAATTTTTTTTGTTTTTTGTTTATTTTTTATTGTATTTATTATACAAATACAAAATTGCCACACATGTCCTAATAATAAACAAATATTAAATCATCATTCTTTATATTTCTAATACTCTCAATTATTTCAACTAGAGAATGGGAATATTCTTAGTTTGTCATACCGTTGGTAACAAATAAAATTTCATATAAAATTTAATATCGAAACAAAATATTTTAATACAAATCAGATATTAAATACAGAAAAATGTTGTTAAATGAAAAATAAGCTGGCACAGATATTTGATCCTATTCTGAATTATTGGCTTTTATTTAGTTAGGAGTCTTATTTGCCTAATTTAAAGGGTATTTACAATCCATTATAGCTGCAACTGGTACTCTGATTTGTTTATTTAATATTATATTTTTCTTAAAATTTTATCAAGTGTATTATAGTAGAAAAAATGTTGCCATCTTATGAAAATTTCTCTTAAAAAAAAAAAAAATAAAGAAAAATGTTTTAAAATTTCTTTTTCATAAATATTTTCGGAAATTTTTCTTTTGTAGAAAATTTTCTGATTTTTTCTCTGTTAGAGAAAAACCAGAAGACCTGGCAAATTTCTTTTTTCAATAAAAAAAATTATTTGTTTGGGCGATATGCCTCTTTCATTTTGTCCAGTCGAGGAATTTGTTAGGACCAAATTTCTCTCGCTATTATAGTTTTTTAGATATTCGATAATCAATATTTGCTTTGAATGGGGGAAGGGTACCCCATGTTCCTATCGGAATTTTTTATAGCCTATTTTATTTTCGGGTATATTGGGATCATTCTGTGAAAATTTCATCAACATTGGAGCATCCGTACAATTTCGTAAATATTTCTTTTATATAAAAAATTTCTATTAAAAAATATATTCGAAAATTTATTTTTTATTGTACTTTTTTTCTCTCCTTTTTATAGAAACATATTCTAAAGTTTTTCTAATAAAAAATTGAAAACATTTTGTCAATACTCTTATAAGAAAATTTTCAATAATTTTTTCTTTTTCATTACAGATGGAACGTTCTCCCGTCTTAGGATGGCTTTTCCACATCCGTGTTGCCAGTTTATTAATGGTTTTGGGTACACTTGATTATATGTTACTCATGCATGCCTACAATTCGACTTTAGCTCGTGGTCCCACTGTACAATTGGTATTCGGTTTCGAATATGCCATTCTTTTAACAGTTGTCGCTAGTACAGCGATTAAATATGTACTACATGCTGCTGAAATGCGTACCGATACTCCTTGGGAAAATAAAGCCGTTTTCCTCTTGTACACTGAACTATTTATTGGTTTTATCAAGGTCATTTTATATGTTCTCTTTGTGGTGATTATGGCGAAATTCTATGCTTTACCCATGTTTGTATTCCGGCCAATGTTCTTTACGATACGTAACTTTAAGAAGGCTCTTAGTGATGTGATAATGTCACGTCGTGCTATACGTAATATGAATACATTATATCCAGATGCTACGCCCGAGGAGTTAAGATTATCGGATAATATTTGTATTATTTGTCGTGAGGATATGGTTAATCATTCGAAAAAATTACCCTGTGGTCATATATTCCATACGATTTGTTTGAGATCTTGGTTTCAACGACAACAAACTTGTCCAACTTGTCGTTTGAATATACTGAGAGCGCCAGCTACGAATTCGACGGCTTTGCCGAGAGTCGATGATAATGCGAATGCGAACGCCGCTAATGCGGCAGCAGGAGTGGGAGCAGCAGGTGCAGGTGGTGTTAATGCGGGTGCTGCACCAGCAGTTAATGCTCAAGTACCTAATGGAAATGGAGGAGCCAATGATAATGCTGCCTCTCCAGGAGCTACAAATATTTTTGAGCAATTATATATGCGTAAGTGGTCAAGTTTTTTTTGGATTATTTTCACATAAACAAAAAAAATCATAAAGCAGATATTTATTCCAATTTCCCGAAGAAAACATTTTTGAAAATGTTATTTTAAAAAGGAAATTTTCAAAAATTTTTAATTTAAAAGGGAAATTTACGAAAAAAATGGAACCTTTGAAAATATTTCTTTAAAAAGATATTTTCGAAAATTAAAAAAATATTTGTCTTAAGAATTTTCTATAAAGAGAAATTTCCAAAATTTCTATAAAAGAGAAAATTTCCAAAAATTTTCTATAAAAGAGAAAATTTCCAAAAATTTTCTATAAAAGAGAAAATTTCCAAAAATTTTCTATAAAAGAGAAAATTTCCAAAATTTTCTATAAAAGAGAAAATTTCCAAAAATTTTCTATAAAAGAGAAAATTTCCAAAAATTTTCTATAAAAGAGAAAATTTCCAAAAATTTCTATAAAGAGAAAATTTCCAAAAATTTTCTATAAAGGAGAAAATTTCCAAAAATTTTCTATAAAGGAGAAAATTTCCAAAAATTTTCTATAAAGGAGAAAATTTCCAAAAATTTTCTATAAAGGAGAAAATTTCCAAAAATTTTCTATAAAGGAGAAAATTTCCAAAAATTTTCTATAAAAGAGAAAATTTCCAGAAATTTCCTATAAAAGATAAAATTTCCAAAAATGTAAAAAAAAAAATAAAATTTCCAAAAATTTTCTGTAAAAGAGATAATTTTCAAAAAAATTTCTGTAAAAGAGATAATTTTCAAAAATTTTCTATAAAAGAGGAAATTTCGATTTATTTTCGTTAAGTTTCTTTTGATGGGGTAAAATACGGACATTTTGCTTTAAATGAGAAATTTTCGAAAAATTTCCTTTTAAAGATAAATTTTTTGAAAAATTTTCTTATATAGAGGATTACATTTTTCTATAAAAGGGATTCTTATTTATTTTTAGCTGGTTTACCCAATAATTTGCCCAATTTGTCTGGTTCGGGTGGAAATGGTTTACCTAATTTTGGTGGTTTACCTATGATGCCTCCACCTTTTATGATGCCACCACCTTTTCCTTTTGTGGCACCCTATGCTGTGCCCCCACCACCTATGCCACCAGATCTTACTAACTTTAGCGATGAAGAACTTAGAGCTTTGGAAGGAAACGAAAGGAAAAACATTGAAGAACGCATAAAGGTAAATTAAAGTAAATTTCCATAATAAAGAGATTAAATTAATAATTATTTTTATGCTATAGCTTTTACGCAACATACAATTAATGCTGGATGCAGCAAATATTTTAATGAATAACTATCAAATAGTGGCAGCACGTACGCAAACTTTAAATCCCACACCTGTAGCAGCAGCAGCAGCAGAAAATGCAACAACGACTTCAGAAGCTTCTCAATCTAAGAGTAGTGGGGAAACTGCAACCGCTGGATCTTCTGGAGTTTCAACGAAAACTACCACTGAATTTGCAAAAACTGAGGAATTACCCACAACCTCAGCGGCTGCTGCAGCTACAACACCTAAAGTTGCGGAAGTTTCGAAAACAACGCCAACTACTGAAACACCAGTTGCCAAACATAATCAAGTGACTATTGAAGATTTGGGCGGTGAAGATCATATTGATGTAGCAGCTACATCCTCAACAACTACAGCAACAATATCATCATCATCATCGTCACCAACAACTTCAATAGACAGTACAGCGGAACATATGAATGAGTTGCGTAAAAGACGTTTAAAATTCCTGGAAGAACGCAACAACAAAACGTCTGCAGAATAAAAAAAAACATAAAAGAAAATGTTAAGGCTCAATTTTATAAAATTATTACTTAACAACTTCTTGTTTTTTTTTTTACAAACGATTCTGAAGGTCGACTGAATATTAAAAAAAATAATACATGTTTCTTATTTTCTTTAAAAAAAAAAGAAAAAATAAATAACTTTTTATTTTGTTTTTCTTGTTTTAAATATTAAAAATGTAATAATGTGTGTTTTTCTTTAACTCTTTAAATTTTTCATTGAAATCAAACAAACAAACAACCTACATGTTGAAAAATGTTTAATATTATTATAATTATTAAATATGTAATAATTATTATTTGTCTTTTTTTAATTATTATTTTCATTTTGCTTTATTTTTTTTTTTTGCTTTCGTTAGAGCGATAACTCCCTTTTTTATTATCTTTCTTTTTGAGCATTAACAAATTCATTGAAAAAAAAAAACATAAAAACAAAAAAGAATTATTATATTAATTTTTAATAACTAAAACAAAAATAAATGCAAATACAAATTGAGATAAAAACAAAAAGAAGATACTTTAAAAAAACAAATAAATATCTTGTTATATTATATAACAAAAATATATTGTGTATAAAATTAAGTAACAAACAAAATATTGGATTTAAATATTAAAAATAACAAAAACAAAAACAATGGGAATGAAAAACAATTTATGATTAATGTATATGTATTTAAATAATTTATAATTACATTTAGAATTTAAATAAATAAATTAAAACAAAAAAAACATACACAAAAATATTCTATGAATTTGATTTTTGAATAAGAACAAACATCGAACCACATATATACACCCTTCACCAGAAATGGTATACATTAACTTTGTCATTCCTTGTGTAACGCTAAGTACGAAACATTTTAGACTCAAATTCTACTTACATCAAATCAAAATCTGAGTCGATTTAGTTATTTCAGTTTATCTGTCTGTTGTTGGCATATTCACATCCACAATAATTGACAGAGCTCGATGAAATTGGCATGAGTATGTTTTATAATCCTAAGAAGTTTTGTCTTTAATTAAAAAATAAAATTTATCTGAGACAACCTTTAAGCTCAAGCGAAGAAAATTTCGTAAAAATGTTAAATTTGTGAAAATTTCCTCTGATATTGTGTTATGCGTACTTTATTAATATTTCAAAAAATTATAGAAATCAGTGACCCATTAAGTTCCCTTTGAATTGTTAATCGGATTAGAATGAGTGACCAGAAAAAAGTGCGCACTAAAATTATTAAATATTTTCAATAAAACGCCACTTGATCCCAAAAAGGCGGTTAAACATTGAAAGGTCTACCGTCAAATTCTTTCCAATATTAAACAGTACCAGGAGAACTTGTCCGTTGTTCTGGAATCTGGTTCAGGTAGAGGAAAAAGTCCACTAGATGTTTCTAAAGCCAAAAAATATAAAGAACTTTGCAAAATTTCTAAAAAAAAAGTTCTATGTAAGAAAGGCAATAATTTTTACAACGAAAAATTTTCTATGAAAGAGATATTCTCAAAAAAAATTTCCTACGAAAGAGAAATTTTCGAAAATTTGCCTCTAAAAGAGAAAATTTCGAAAAATTACCTCTAATAGAGAAAATTTCGAAATATTTCCTCTAAAAGTGAAATTTTCGGAATTTTACCTCTAAAAGAGAAATTTTCGAAAAATTACCTCTAAAAGAGAAAATTTCGAAAAATTAACTCTAAATGATAAATTTTCGAAAAATTACCTCTAAAAGAGAAATTTTCGAAAAATTACCTCTAAGAGAGAAATTTTCGAAAAATTATCTCTAAATGAGAAATTTTCGAAAAATTTCCTATTAATGAGAAATTTGCGAAAAATTTCCTATAAATGAGAAATTTGCGAAAAATTTCCTATAAAAGAGAAATTTGCGAAAAATTTCCTATAAAAGAGAAATTTGCGAAAAATTTCCTATAAAAGAGAAATTTGCGAAAAATTTCCTATAAATGAGAAATTTGCAAAAAATTTCCTATAAATGAGAAATTTGCGAAAAATTTCCTATAAATAAGAAATTTGCGAAAAATTTCCTATAAATAAGAAATTTCCGAAAAATTTCCTATAAAAGAGAAATTTTCGAAAAATTTCCTATAAAAGAGAAGTTTTCGAAAAATTTCCTATAAAAGAGAAATTTTCGAAAAATTTCCTATAAATGAGAAATTTTCGAAAAATTTTTATTTTTTTATAAAATAGAAAATTTAATAAGTTTTTTCTATAAAATAGAACAGTCATAAGCTTTTTTATAAAAGAGAAACTTTCGAAAAATTTTTCTTTAAAAGATAAATTTTCGAACATTTCTAATAAAAGGGAAACAAAAATAAATTGTGGTTTTTGGTTTTAGTTTATATAGACAATATATATTATTCATTGTTATATTAAACTGCAATCAAATTTTAATTTTACTTTTTTTAATTTAAAAATAATAATAAATATCTTGAAATCACCTTAATTGTTACGGGCTTCTACCTCACGAAACTCAGCTGGATCAGTGAAACGCACTGTTAATATATAAAATATAGAAGGAAATGGTACTAAACACAATAAAGCATAATGATGACCCAAAGCTATAATACCATAAGCTAATAAAAGCCATTGAATACCTAAAATTAAACAAGGGACTTTTCTATGAATGAAATCCTTTTTTAAAATTTTCATAAAACTTACATATTATAACTAAATTTTTTATTTCCAAACAAGAAGATTTAATCAAAGCTTTAATCGATTGATCTAATTTCATGGAATAGTGTATAGCATTGGCAATCATGGAAATGGCAATGCTCATATAGGGAAAAGAATAATCTGGATTAAAAGAAACAAAAAGATTTTATTTTAAATTTTGAGGCATTTTGATTTACTTACATATAAGACCACAAGCTAAAGCATGTATAAACGTAATTAGGGGTAGAAAATATAAAGCAGCATAAATGGGTGCTTTGCCACGCACCTCCAATATGGTGCTAACTAAAGGTCTTATAATAAACATGGTAACCAGGCACAAGAAATAGAAAACCAAAATAATAGTTTGCCTAGAAATATAAAATAAATTAATCATATTTCGCTTATTTATAACAATAACTTACAAAGGATAAACGGCCTCTTGAGTACAATGTAAAGATTTCTCATAGTTGGGAGTAGGATTATAAAAGAGTGTATACCAATCAGAAAATTTGCGCACCGGGCAAGAAAATAAACGAAATTCTCCCATGGGCTCCATTAGCAATATAGATGCTATGGCGGATATAACAACTTCCAAACAAGCACAAGTAGTTAAAACCAATTGTTTGCGGGAAAATCTAATTGGAACACAGCAGTCTAATTTAAACACAGTTTTAAATTAAAAAAATAACATATATGTACTTCCTATCCTTGGCATCTAAATCTATAA
The DNA here is from genome assembly GCA_004302925.2 of Cochliomyia hominivorax. Taxonomy (NCBI): domain Eukaryota; kingdom Metazoa; phylum Arthropoda; class Insecta; order Diptera; family Calliphoridae; genus Cochliomyia; species Cochliomyia hominivorax. Next base: position 9,025,235 of record PYHX02000467.1, on the reverse strand, counting down.
AGAAGCAATGCATCATTAACGGTAAAGCAGCCATAAAGCCCAAATAAAACCAGGAATAAGAATCTAATTCATCTTCACATTGTGTGCAAGCATAGCTTTCATTGACCCGAAAACCTCTGGGACAAGGACCACAATCACTCCAGGTATCATTTTCTAATTGTATACGTCCACAATATTGTCCCGGACAACGTGCTAAGAGAGCAGACATTTTTTACCAATTCTTTAAAGGCTTTAAAACAATAATTTTAACATTTTTTTAAATAAAATTGCTTAACAATTTAAGTGATTTCACTAAGTTTGTTTTGTTTACAAACAGCTGTAAAATTGAAGATATGAGAGAGAGAGTGAGAGAGTTAACTAACACTACATGTTATGACACCTGTAGTGTTTACAATAAAATTTTATGTAAAAAAAGAAATGGTTGGCAATGTTAATAAAACAAAACATATAAATAAATCATGATGAAAACCGCGGTTGATTTAATTTTTTTTAATTTTTGCACATGACATGACTGGGGGGGGCACTTGCTAAATTACTTGAATAATCTAATTATGGAAATAAAATAAAACTCTCAGTGATTGGAGTACTGAAAGTAGAGAGTTAATCCAGCAAAAACAGAACTGGTATTTTTGAATAGGAAATAAAAATACCAGACTTCAAACTTACCATGCAAGGTGGAGTGACTTTGTCGATATCCAACAGCGCCAATTCTATTCTACGAGGCAGCCTTCCGGTGAAAATCACCTGAGACGCCCTCGAAACGTGCGAGATATGAATCAGTCCTTCGACGATTTTACCGACTGCCCACCACTTGGTAAAATCGTTGCATGCCTCTCATGAAGATGCATAAAGCATCTATACTGATGGCTCGAAAAATGGGTCCAGAGTTGGTGTCTTCATTGAGGAATTTCACATCAGTATATCTTTTAAGTTTCCGGGTAAGTGTAATATTCAGCAGGCTGAGATTGCTGCAATTCGTAGAGCGACCAATATGCTAAGGTATTATAGGATATACGATCGGGATATCATTTTTACTGACAGCAAGGCCTCAATTCCTTAGGGGTGTCTATACGTCATCGAATCTTGTCCGCGAATGCCGCATAACATTAAATAGAATGACAGAGCAATTGAACATTGCACTGGTCTGGGTGCAAGGACATGGGACTAACCAGGACAACCTGATGACTGATGCTCCTAGCGAGAATATGGAAACAGTGATCGTTAGTGCGGTCTAGTTTAAAGAATTTTACAACTATCAAGGATTTTGAAATAAATTTGTAAATAAAGCGATTTAATTTCGAAACTATTTCGTTTAGCTCAATAGCACTGCACAGCTCTCATTTGTGAAAAATTTTATATTTTAAAGGTATTTTGAACATATAAAAATTTCATATAAAAACATCTAGTTTTTATTTTCAAATATTTTTTGCAAAAAAAATCTATTTTCAAAATACCATTTTTATTGTTTTAAATTTCAAATAATTTTCTATCCATGGCATAGTAAAATTTCCGTCTTCCATGAATATACCACATAGTTTCATGATAAGATTTCGGTAAAACCATCAGTACATTATTGTTACTGGAAAATGTATAATAAAATATATTCGTTGTGGTGGGATTTTCACTTGTCTCCAAAATCTCTGCCACTGTCATAATTTGCATATAATTATCTTCTGTATAAACCACATAGGAAGTCATTTTTATAATGGAACCAACTTTAACAGGCTTTTCAAAACTTATGTCACAACAACGTTCACACGAAGGTCTATGTCCACAATACAAATAAGCTCGCATCCAACTTATTTCATAAGAGTAACGCATTAGTAAACCACCAAAAACGGTATTTTGAGCATTACGATGTTCCGGAAATGAGAGAAATGTATTAACTATATACGATACATTCATCCAGCGGCATTTTGGGGGCAAGAAACGTTTGTTTAGCTGAAGGTGTGTATTATCGGTAGTATTTCGAAAGAGATTGTACATGAGTCCATGTTCCTTTTCCGAAGGTTTCATTTTGAATATAGAAGTTTCACTTGAACGTTTTCTAGTTTTACGTCTCTCGTCGCCTAAATTAAAAATTTCCCTTTCCTGATCATTGTATGGTATTAAAGGATTAACGGGAGCGGCTTGTTCATTTGTGGCATTTCGGGCAGCCATTAAAAATACTGCTTGGGTGATAAGACGAAAATCATCTTCATGTTTCTGTTCTAACCAAACAGTAATTTCCAATGAAGTCCTTCCTACCCAAGATACATGTCCCGTTAAACGTATATCTTGATTATATTCGGGCAATAATTTTGAAAACACTAATTTATCTACCAAGATCGTAACAAATGTATAGGGTAAGGGTTCGTGTTTGGGAAGATTGGGTAGGAAGACATGTTGTTGACATATCCATACACAAAACATATCTAATTGTTCCATTAAACGACCCAAGCGCACTGTACCCACAGCACTAACATAGAAAACTTGCATATCCTCACAAGTACTTAGAGGAATTTGTGCCTGCATATAAGAATCTTGCATAGAACGTCCTGGCAATTCATCTTGTTTGGGTGTATACTTTAAGAGATGATTACGTTTTTCTGCTTCCCGTATAAAGCCTGTTTGCAAACCTAATCTTTGCATTATTTTCAAATTAACTAAAAATGCAGAATTATCAATTACACTTCTAATGGTTGTGAATAGAATTTACCTTCTTTCATGGTTCCCGAGTTTTTGGGTACAACATTTTTAAGACCAACATTTGCGGAAGAGCTAAAAAGTTACGTTAATTTATTTAATTAAATTTTGATATGATTCAATTTCAGTTACCTAATATTAGCGATTTGTTTTAAGACTTCTAAATATTTTCCATCATTTTTGCAATAACGACTTAAAAATTTTGATATTTTAAACATAAAAAAATATTTCTTTTGCTTAAATTGAAATAAATAATTTAAAAATTTAAGAGTGTTCAAATTGCTTTATTTTTCTAATTTTAATAATTAGGCTATATGAATTTATGTACACTCTACAGGTTGTAATTTCAAAGCTTGTGATATGTAACGATCTTCCCTCAGAATATCGTTCAAAGTTGTCATACACGAATATCGATCATGGTCTTGCACATACCTAATTATGCTCTGTTCGAATATTCTCTCTTGCATACCTTGGAGGAGACTTCAATTGTGTAATATTGCAATTGAGATGATTCCTTCGATGACATTCTAGAAAAGACTTAACATTTCGTTATGTTCCTTAACCTTCGATTCCTAATTTAGATATTGTTTTGTGGACATTCGAACATAGTCTGTTACAGTTCTTAAAACATTAGAACAACATAGTTCATCATTGATTCATTGTTTTTAACAGTCGGATTTTGGACATATAACACCGCTACGATGCCCAAAGTTGTATAAGCCTCCTTTGTCCAGTGGTGAAGAGTAGACTTCGCTGGTAAAAGTTTGTGATGAAATTTATAATATGAATCTGTCTTATATAATTTCGTATTTCCCTTAGCAGGTTTTTTAATACCATAATTCTGTCCTTTAATAAAGAAATTGCGCAACACACTTTCCGAATGTTTAATTTTACGACCAATATTTCTATTAAAACATCCTTGGTCATAAACAAATTTAATTCGTATCATTTTTTGATCGGAGAAAAAATAGAAATATTTCACATAAAATTGAACGATTAAAAATTGCACTCACATTAAAAAACTTCAATATGACTTTTGGTTGAGAACAACAAAAATAGAGAAACAATTTAATGCGATTATAAGAATATGCATCAGTGCATAAGAATTAAATTCTAATTAAATTTTACAATTTCATTTAATAAAATTTAACAAAAGTATTTACTTTTTTAACAATTTTAACTAAAAATGTTTAATTTTTAAATAATTTAGCAATTTTTATTATTTTAACTAAATTCAAACGTCAAACTGAATTCAATTTTATTAAAAATGACATTTAAATTTAACTTATCAACAGGAAATTAAAAATATAAACATAAACACAAACTAGTTGGCAACACTAATAAAATTAAAATACGGAAAAAACTGTAAAAGTTCTGTTATTAAAGTGGAAAAATAATTAGAGAAAGAGATAACAATAAGAAGATCTGATATGTGATAAATTATTTTTTTTTTGTATTTTTAATAACTAAAAAAATAAATTTCCTGTTTTACGTTTATTATTGCACAACTCTTCTTCTTACCCTATCAAGTTCAATGGCAATAGTGTTGTTAAACGTTTCTTTTTTTTCTCTCATGCTCTTTTACTATTTACAATTAATTTTGTTGTTTTGTTTAGAAAACTATTCGTTTTTTGTTTTTGTTATTATTTCTTGCTGTTTTTTCCAATCTAAACAATGATAAGATCAATAATACTAAAATAATTGCGTCACGGTTATATAGTCCAAAATTCAAACTCTGCTGGCCATTAACAAAAACAACAAACTAATGAAATATCTTGGACAAACTTGTTGCTCGTTGTCTATTTAGTCAGCCAGTCAGTCGGTAAATAGTAGCCAAACAATGCTAATTCACATTGATAATTAATATACTTTTTGTTTGTTAAGATAAGCAGTGATTTACCATATTTCATACCAGACGGTTTGTGGAATATTTTTTTTCTAATAAAAAAGAAAAATGTTAAGAAAATTATTAATAAATAGGAATTATTTAACAATACAAAATTGTCAGACACTGCAAAAAGAACTTGTAATAACAGCAAATATGTAAGTAAAGCAAAAGTATAAATAGAAAAGAAGAAAGAATGAAATTATTAATATTTTGCAATTATGGTATAGTTTGCTTAGACGTAATATTGGTTTACATCATGGACAAAATGATCCCTATTATGCCGGCACAATGGCAGAAGGTATGTACATATGTTTCATTTTTAAAATGATTCAATTATTTCACCTATATTTGAAAAATATGTACTTGAAACTATAAAAAGAGATTATTGTTATCATTAGAAAGTGTTATGTTTTTTCTTCAGATTTTAGTTGTTTTTGTTAATAAACAATTAAAACAAATAACAAAACTTAGATTAAAATATGTTAATTTATTATCGCTCCATATAAGGAGTGAGATCGAACAATTCTTAACACATTTTTTCATTAACATTTAACCCAAGTGTTTTTTGATTTTTATAACCTCCACCACCACAAGTGCTGAAGAGGGTATATTAATTGTCATTTGTTGCTAGCACAAGGGACGGATAGACGAAGCATAACGTATTTACTATTTTAGAGTTTCCCAAGAATTCAAAGGTCTGGCATCAAACTGTTTATAATATTATAAAAAAGGACCGGGAGAACTTTTTCGTTGATTGAACCCCCGGTTCGGGTGGAAGGAATGGTGCACATGATGTTTCTAATAGAAAGCATTTTCAAAAGAGCTCCCAACACATCTAAAAACAGACACGGAAATTGAAGTCATTTCTTCTTTCTTTTTCTTGCTGCCAAATAGATGGCGAAACAAATGTTCTGGCAGTTTTTCGAAGCTTTGTGGTCAAACATTTAATGTTGCTGATGCCATAGGGAATATTAACAAAAATTTTAGGACCAAAAGCAGAGAAAAATTTCCAAAAAGATTGTGGTTTCATTTTTAAGACTTCATAAAGATTGTGGTTTCATATTTAAGACTTCATAATGTGTCCACTCATTTTTGACCTGACTTGGCATACTAGCACTTCGTTAGCTTGGTAAACAAGAACAATAACAGATATTTGTATCAAGAGAGGCAAATCCTCTAAACTGTCCAAAGCTAAAGCCAGTGAAGAAATGTTGGGCTCTTGTTTAAAGAGAATTGAAGCACAAAAAATGTTTAAAAAAGTGTGATAGATTTTGAACGTAGTTGGACTATATGTTTTAGCAAATTAATAATAATTGTCATAATATTTTCAATTAAATAAAAACAATAAACTAAGTTAAGTGATTTCGATTTTATTAACATGTATGTGAAGAATTTTTCGACCTGACTCCTTATCAATTCTATTACATCGAAATAAAATGTTTCTGATTAAAACATAATAATTATAAAATGTTTATTAATTATTTTGCCTTTTTACCCCACAGTTAAAGAGGAAACCATGAAACGTTTGGGCTTAGAACATGGTTATTCTCCAGTGCCCAAAACACGAGAACCTTTATTAAAATATCAACCCAAACCATCAGATTTACCACCACGTTCTATGCAGGATTCGTTCACTTCCGCTGTTTTGCCCTTAAGTGAGGATAAGGCATTACAAGATAAATATATCTCTTATTTAGGAAATGTACGTTTGGGTCGTTTAATGGAAGATATGGATATGTTTGCTGTTTGGGTGTGCCATCAACATATAAAACCTAATAATTTACCCGAAAATGTCCCTTTGCCCTACACTTTTGTCACCATTTTAGTAGATAAAATAACATTTTCCGGTGTTAAAGCCAAAGCCACTGAAGATATACGTCTGTCGGGTCATGTTTCTTGGGTGGGTAAAAGTTCTATGGAAATTGTAGTCTGGTTGGAGCAAAATGAACATAATGTTTGGAGAAAAATCACCAGGGCATTATTTTTGATGGCAGCCCGTAATGCCACCAATACAGCAGCAGCTCCTGTAAATCCCATACAACCAGCCAATGAAGAGGAAAGTAAAATATTAAATGGTGGTGAAGCTCGAAAAAAGAGAAGGCAATTTTTGCAGGCTTCCTCGATATTTAAGGTACAACCTAATGATTATGAACAATCTTTGATGTATGATTTATTTAAACGAACCACACCACAAACAACCATCGAATTAAATAAGCGAGTTTTACCCGCCAAATGTCGCTGGATGTCGGATTCTTTTGTCACCAATACTATGGCTTGTTTTCCCGAAAATCGTAATGCTCAAAATACTGTTTTTGGTGGCTTTCTAATGCGTAATGCTTTGGAGATAAGTTGGGTAGGAGCTAATCTTTATTGTAAGAATAGACCAAAATTAGAACATATCTGCGATATTAGCTTTGAACAACCAGTTAGTGTCAACTCTTTTATCAAAATGACTGCCTATGTGGTTTACACAGAAGTCAACTATTTACAAATGATGACAGTGGCTGATATTATTGATCCAGCTACTGGTAATCAATTGACTTCTAATGTTTTCTATTATACCTTCTCTTCGCCCGAAGAAGTACCAGAGGTTTTGCCTCGTTCTTACCATGAAACTATGTGGTATTTACAAGGTCGCCGTAAATTTAAGTATGCTTTGGGTATGGAGTAAGAGACCCGTGGCAGCAATAATTTAATTGTAATACAATATTTGTTGATTATTATTTTCTTAGAAAATTATTTTCTCTTAAAAATTGTAGTTTAAGTTTAAATTCTTGAGATTTTTTAATATTCTCTTTAAGCAAAGTTTTTTTTATTATATTTTAAAAATTAAAACAAACCTTAACCGATTTTAATTTATACAGAAAATAAAAATTTTATGAAAACATATGGCAACTATTTAGAATAATATTAAAAAATGTCGAAATCACGAACATGATTTTTTGTGAAATTTCACATGATGGTGAGGTATTTTGGAGTTACTCTGGAGCAGTACATTTGCAGTTTAGCTACATAACCAAACAACCAAAAAGGGTTTTCTTTCGGACGGTCGTGATGAAGACAGGGCGATTATTTAAGTGAAGAATTAAAATTTTTAAACTTTTTTACACGGATCAATACGTTTTAATTTTATAAAAGTTTTAATATATTTTTTTTTTTCAAAAATTTGAATTTGTATTTTTTTTATAAATTTTATAAGTCAAAAAAAGAGCTCGGAATTTGAAGTCGAGTTCTATTAAAAGTATTCATCCTCATCATTCATCACAAATCATCCAAACTGCCTGAGCTAAAGCCAGTGAAGAGATATTGGGCTCTGGTTAAAAGGAAATTAAAAAATACATAAAAGGTGTCCAAAAGTTTGTTAGATCTAATACGGAGAGAGGCTACCTGTTCAAGCAAAGTGACAAAAAACGCTATAAAACCGTTAAAAAATAAACTTTAAATATTTTACAGATTTTATTCAAATAATTTTATTTATACAAATAATAGTGTTGTAAAACGTTTTTCTCCCTACTGCTCTCTCTCAGGCTCTCTTTGAATATATCTTATTTAAGATAACATTTGTTTTTGTTTACATTAATGTTAAATTATAAATAAACAAGAAAACAAAAACAATTACGTCACTGATGAACATGTATCTTTACATTTACTCATCGTAAATTGACATTTGGCTAAAACAATAACAAAGTCTTATTAAATTAAGAAAAAGGTGTTTCTTCTTAAAGAAAAATATAATTTTATTTTGTTGAAACAAAATAAAAATTAATAATAGCAAAAAATGTTAAGACACTTATTAAATAAAACACTTTATTTAAAAAATTTCCCGAATCCTCTTAAAAAAGATATTCTTTTAACAACATCTTCATCACTGGGGTAAGTAGAAAGGAAAAAGGAAATAAAATTGATTAGATAAACAAGAAAACGAAAATTTTAGTATGATAAATTTTTGGTATAACAAAATTTATTTTTAGATCATCTAAACGTAATGTAGGTTTACAACATGGACAAAATGATCCTTATTATGCGGGTACAATGGCAGAGGGTAAGTCAGTATATAAAAATTAGTTTTATGGAAAAAATAACAAAAAAAATTCTTTACATTTAGTCAAAGAAAAAATCATGAATCGTTTGGGTTTGGAAGCTGGCTACTCTCCTGTGCCCAAAACCCGAGAACATTTACTCAAATACGAACCGAGTTTAAACGATTTACCACCACGTTCTATGCAGGACTCATTTACATCTGCCATATTACCCCTAAGTGAAGATAAAGCTTTACAGGATAAATATATATCATTTTTGGGAAATGTACGTTTGGGTCGTTTAATGGAAGATATGGATTTGTTTGCAGTTTGGGTATGTCATCAACATGTTAAACCCAATAATTTACCCGAAAACATACACTTGCCCTACACCTTTGTCACTATTTTAGTAGATAAAATAACATTTTCCGATGTTAAAGCTAAAGCCACCGAAGATATACGTATTTCGGGCCATGTCTCCTGGGTGGGCAAAAGTTCTATGGAAATTGTAGTTTGGTTAGAGCAAAAGGATAATAATATATGGAAAAAACTAACTAGAGCTTTATTCTTAATGGCTGCTCGAAATGCCACTAATACAGCAGCGGCACCTGTTAATCCAATAGTGCCTGCAAATGAAGAAGAAACTAAAATTTTAAATGGTGGCATGGAACGGAAAAAGAAAAGACAAATTTTACAGGCATCCTCGATATTTAAAGTAGAACCAAATGATTATGAACAGTCTTTAATGTATGATTTATTTAAACGTACTACACCCCAAACAACTATGGAATTGAATACACGGATTTTGCCTGCCAAATGTCGTTGGATGTCGGATTCATTTGTTACCAACACTATGGCTTCGTTTCCAGAAAATCGTAATGCTCACAATAAAGTATTTGGTGGATTTTTAATGCGTAATGCTTTAGAAATTAGTTGGGTTAATGCCAATCTCTATTGTAAGAATAGACCAAAATTGGAACATATATGCGATATAAGTTTTCAACAGCCAGTAAGTGTTAATTCCTTTATTAAAATGACTGCCTATGTGGTGTACACAGAAGTTAACTATGTACAAATGATGACGGTGGCAGATGTTTTAGATGCTGCTACTGGCAATCAATTGACTTCAAATGTTTTCTATCATACTTACTCACTGCCAGATGTTGTGCCAGAAGTATTACCTAGATCCTATCATGAAACTATGTGGTATATACAAGGTCGTCGTAAGTTTAAATATGCTTTGGGTATGGATTAAATTTGAATGTAATAAGGGAAATATGGAGAAAATTATTAAAATTTAAATAGTTACAAAAACGGTTTAAAAAATCTGTTTAAAGACGTTTTTAAAAACGAGTGTTCTTTTTTGAATTAAGCAAATTTTTTTGATAAAATTTTATTTTGTATTTTATAAGTTCAAAATTGATTTTATATATTTTATTTATATATTTATACAAGTACTTATTTTATTATATAAAAAATGTAATAATGTAATTTGGCCAATATTTATTTATCATATCATAAATTATTGTCATTTATTAACAAATAAATATTAACAAACGAAATAAACGTTAAATTCAAAATAAACTATTTTAAGATGCTTGATTCATTTTGGATCACTATTGAATTTTCTTAAGTAACATTATTGACTTTAAGATCTAAAAAGAAAACGTATATCCGGACATTTTTACCCAACGTAGAATCGATTCAAAAATGGTCATTGTAAAAACACTAAAAACCAACCAAAAAACAAATTAATGCGAAACAAATAAAATTTAGATGAGAATTGTATTTTTTATGTTTTCACTCATAATTGATCATTAATCCGATATTTCTACACCAGAGATCTCGGAGTCATTTTTATATAAGGAGTAAGATTGAAAAATTCTTAACATACATATATGTTAATAAAGACGAAACCACTGAACATAAAGTTTCAATTTTTTTAATGAAATTATGTTGAAATTACTATTACAATTTAAAAAATGCAAAAACATGTAAAAATCTAATAGTCGGTCAAGACCAATTTTTCTGTATGTTACAAAACATTTGCACAAACGCATAATACCTCAACCAACTACAGTGGTGTAGGGTATAAAAAACTATTTTTATAGTTTTAATCACTAGTGATGAAATTTTGAAACTTTTCAGAAAATCCTTCAATTGTTCACCTCCGTTTAAAATCTATAACACTTTTGGGCAATTGTGCTTTTCAATACTTCTTTAACAATAACCCGATAACACTCCACTGGCCTTAGCACCGAACAGTTTGTGACAGGCTACCAAGTTAGGTCAAAAACAAGTGGAAACTTTTTTAAGTTTTCTCAATAGAATCAGCTTTTTTATTAACATTCCTTGATATAAATTTCGGTATTTATAAAGCCCGTTGTAACAAATAATTGGCTTCCTTTGCGGCAACTGTATATTTCTTGCCCTACTAAGAATTTTTTGGGAAATGTCGACTGTTTTTGGGTCCTTGGTGTTCGGGGTATAATATAATATTTTGACAAAAATTCAAGTTTATGAAAAACGTTTCTCAACGATCTCACTCCTTATGTATAAAAACGAATTTTTGTTTGTTCGGAACTCAGGCATCTAAACTTCTAGATCGATTGAAATTTTCACAGAATTATCCCAAAGTAACACTGGCTATACAAATTTTTGGTAGCATCAAGGGGAAAGATAATATTAATGCTAAAAATCTAAAAATCTATTAATGCAAGAGTTTTAACATTTGGTCCTAATCATTTTTTCAAAGAACAGTTTTACTGGACATAATGTATTACGCATATTATCAGGTGTAGAGGTAGCTCCCGATACAATGCTAATACAAATTATTGAATATCTAAGGAATTATTGATGCAAGTTACTTTCTCAAGAAACAGTTTTACTAGACAAAATGAAGAGGTAGTCCACATACAAAGCAAATATTAATCATCTCATGTACTATTACAGCTAAAATTATAAAATTTATTCCCAATAAAAAATATAGATCAGATAGGATTATGGCGACAGGTACCCTCCAAAATAAATAATCGACTTTTGATCAACTATTCTTATTTTGATTATTTTAATCGATCAACTGCACTCTACAATCAGTGAAAATAAAAATTCTTTTTTTTCATATTTTACTTTTTTGATTTAATTGGCCACTCAGAATCGATTGCAGTATGAAGTTATATAAATTTCTCCAGTCACTACTATATGCAACGCGAATTTCTTAAGAACTCTTACAGCTAGAAATCTTAGCTTTAGTCCCTATTGTTTTCCTGTAAAAGATTTAGAGTCTTTGGTAATGTATCAATCGGAGAAAAAAGGAAAACCTGCCCATAATATTGTCCAATTATTAACTAATAATGTCTAGTATCTAAATAACTATTACATCTAGATTTTCCAAAATTTATGAGTGCAACATTGAGTCGAGATCCTAAATTTCATCCCATATTCTTGAATTTCAATCAATAATTAAGAGACATAAATAATCCTCCTCCAAATTCCTTCTCGCTTTCCCCACCTTAAAGAATTGAAAGAAACATTTGTTTTGGGAAAATTTTGTATTTTACAAAATATTTTTTTATCCTGTTTTATTTTTTACTTTTACTTAGTAAATTATATTAAAAAAGAAACAACTTCTTTCCTCTTGCTCTCCACCACACAAATAACTTAAAATTCTAATTTAAAACTTTAGAACTTCATGCGATGAGGATACTGAGAAGAGTGCAAGGCGAACATGCTCTTCAAGTATTTGGCGAGGAATTTGCCATCTTCATGACCCTTGATGGCCTTAACAATGGCAGCATCGACTTCCTTTTGGTCCTTCTTGCGGGCTTCATTGGGAACGAAACGTTCCTTTTTAACAGCAAAGATATCACCTTCACCAGGTTTCTTTTCCTTCTTGACCTTCAAGCGGCGGAAGTAGGCATCGTCCAAATGTTCGGGTACCTTGTAGTCACCCAAGTTGATGCGGGTAGAGGTGCCAATAACATAACGTTGGGAAACGCGACGCAATGGGCAGGAGTTCAAGCAGAAGGGACCAGTGACCAACAAAAGTCCAGAGGCCAAAGCCTTCAACAAAACAACACGTTTACCTTGGTGGCGACCAGCCAACAAAATGAGGACGGTACCGGGTTTAAGGTTGTGGCGAATGTTGCGCTTGTGTTGGCTGAAAGTAGCCTTGGAGGGACGCTTGGCTACAAACTTCTTGGTGGGGTAGTTGGCCTTGGGTTTCTTTTTGTAAACGGTACGTTCACCACCGTTCTTGGGACCACCAATCTTTTTGACAACTTTAATGTCGGTCTTAACAGTCTTGACGACTGGACGTTTGGTACCCTTCAAACGCCATTGAGCACGGCGTTTGTACATCTACAATTATAAAAGACAAAATTATAAATAAATCAATAAATATTGAATTCTGTTTTAGGTTAAGAAGTAAACAAAACAAATGCGAAAGTGTATAACAAAGCAAACGTGTTTAATATATTTTTCGTCTTCTTAGAATAAAATCCAAAACAAAATATCAAATACAATAAATAAATTCCAATTGGGTTTTTTTCAGACACATTCTATAACACTCTTAGTTTCTTCTTTTTAAAAAATAACTCTTTCTGTCTTAAGAATAAAAACCAGAACATTTTTTTTGCACTTAAAATTTTTATGGAATATTTGCAATATTTACCAAACATATCACTAAACAATTGAATTTAAAATAAATTTTTCACATTATTTCCAAATTTCTCACATTTTTATTTACGCCATGTTTTATTTCCTCATTTATCGAACTTTTTTGAGACACACATTTGCCTTACATACACACACGCACATTGTCGTTTTGGGGATAGTGCTAACTTTGGGAACACTTTTCTGTGGGATATTTTATGAATTTTTACCTGGCTCTTGGAGTAACGCAAGACACCGCCATGGAGGTAAGTGTTTAATGGATGTTTGTTAACTTTTTTGCCCGATTTAACGGCTTTTTTAGCTTTTTCGACGGGTGCCATATCGGAAAACACGTGTACACCGCACAGAAACTATGGTAAAAAGGAAGGTTAGGTACGACAGCGTTGCCAGATAAAAAGTCAATGTCATATTGACAGCTGTCAAAAAATAAATGTCATGTGGCAGACATTTTGTTTTCGGAGTTGTATTTAGAGCAGTTCCCCTTAAGGTATGCAATGCTTTTTGTCAAACGAAAAATAAATATGGCAATTTGATGCGTGATTAAAAGAAAGTTAAATTATTTTTAATTAAAATAATATTAATTAATATTTTATAAAGATGTATTTATAAATGTATAATTTTATGTGTGATTGTTTTTGGTATTTTAATATTAATTATCGGAAACGCACTTTTAAAAATGACATCTCTAATGTAAACGAGTAATGTTACCCACCCCATTTATACCAGAACGACTTGCCTTTTTTTAGAAATGTTATTGCGAAAAAAATCTTATTAGATCACGCATAATGTATTGCGTAATCTATAATGTATTAAACCATCTACAAATCTGCTTTCGCTCTCTGATAATTTTCGAAATATAGGCTCTCAAAATTTCGACTTGCGGATCCACTTTTCTTCTTGGATAGTTAATATTGGCATTATGTGAAAGGACTGGGGGAAAACTTTCACATGATATTAAAAAGGCGATATATATTGTTAATCCTTGTGGAGACAAAATAAACTTTTAATTTTTTTTAACAATTTTTTACAAAAGTATTAATCTCAAATGACATCTTAACGCTACTGCTATGATAATGAAAGATGTAACGATACTGAAGGGCGGTCGCATGGAAACCTAACCTTCATAAAAAAATAATTTTATTTATAATTCAATAATTTCCAATGACACGATTTCCTAAATTCAAAATTTTCAAATTATTTGTCACAAAATAAAGACATTTTTAAAATATTAACTTTTCTTGACCCATACTTAGGTATTTGGAGGGTTGAGCGTATAAAAAGGATCTCCGTAGGGCCTTTGTTATATCATTGGGTAGATTTCTCCAAAATCTTTCACCATGTACCTCAAAATTTAGAAACTTAAAAAATCGTTAGCGTACGGATCTAAATTTGTTCCACAAAATTCTGTATTATTCCGTTTTAATTGCTATGATTTTATTTTAATCTGGCAATGCTATTGTCCGAATATCATTCTTTAAAGTGGCAGCCTTGCGCCTGAAAAACAAGACAGCTGTCTTAAGCACTTAAACAAAAGGTGTATGATGTGAAAATTCTATTCTATCAATATTTGGCGCCAGTATGACTGCAAATAAATGTACTAACTGTTTTAACAAAAAATATATTGATCTTATGAAAGCAATAAATAAAAGCTTTATAGTAGGGCAGCTGCATAATATCAAAACCCAAACAATTGTAGTATGAAAACCCTCCTCTGCCACGAATGTTTATAACAGAATTGACTGGGAACATTAGCGCAGTGCTCTATATCAAATACATAGATGGTTGTGGGCAAAAAAAAGCCGGTCGTTGAATCGCTTCAATCTCATTAGAAATGGCTCGTGAATTTGCTTAAAGAGATTTGGCCAACATCTGCTGCTAAATATTTCGCTGCTTCTTTCGGAAATGTTACAGAGAGCAGCGAAATGTTGTCAAATGTTTATTTACATTTGAAATGGATTTTTTTAAGATAAATTTATCACATAAAAAATTAAATTAAATTGAATGTGGTACTCACGGTTTTTTGAAAATAACTTCAGTCATCAATTCAGATTTTAAATAATTTTCGGCGCGAATATGGATTCTATTCTTAATTTATTCTGGCAATATGACTATAAATTGTTCTTGTCGCAGCAATATGGAATGGTTCAGAAAAGCCATTTGTGTGACACTAATTCAAAGGATGCATTTAAAAAATCATTCGTGATTTTCAAGTTTCCCAGTGCCTGGCCAGTCATAGAGAGAAATTACTCAACAGAAGCAACATTCACTTTCACTTGTCATTCATCTTCCACTAGAATCGAATAAAAATGAATATATTTACCAGGTGAGTAGGAATAATTAGACGTTACGTGAAAACTCAGAGGCCTTTGTACTCTCTTCCAATGAGAGGAAAAGGGAATGTGTAAAAGAGATTCAAAGGAATCAGATTGATACTGGTGAATATGTGGTCTCATTAGACATCTTGTCCGTAAAATGATATTTACTAGATCAGCTAGCCAACAGTTGCTAGATACGCTAGAGTCCCGGCTAAAGGCAAAGCAAATGTTCCATTGACTTAAACTCATTCTTATTATCACACGTCCTACAAGTATCGAAAACATACAACATCTTCCCTCTATTGTGTTTCGACATTAATTTTTGAAAAAAATTAAATATGAATTATGTTTACTAAAATCATTATGAAATCGTTGATAACTAACTTAATACTGCGTTTTTGGCAGAAAAAGCTTTATTTTTGAAAATTTAAAAAAAAAATCGAAAATCCATAATTTTTTATAAAAATCGTTCATAACTCACTAAATACTACGCTTTAGACTTCAATAAACTTTATTTGGAATCACTTTTTGAAAATTTATAATTTTTTTCATAAAATCGTTCATAACGCATTTCATACTGCTTTCTTGGCCTTAATAAACTTTATTTGGAATCACTTTCTTTAACTGATTTATTTTAATCACTTTTTGAAAAGCTAAGAATTTTTGTAAAATCATTCATCAACCGCTAAAAAAGATTTTTTGAAATCACTTTTTAGAAATCCAAAGTTTTTTATAAAATCGTTTAAAAGTGGGTTTTTTTGTCAAAAATAAAATTTATTTGGAATCACTTTTTGAAAATTAAAAAAAACTGCATTTTGGCTCCTAACAAGCTTTATCTGTGATGGCTTTTTATTTATACGGTTTTTGATAATTTCGTTATTTGTTATCACTTTTGAAAATATTCGATACTTCTTTTTGGGTCATCATCATTTTTATTGATATTCCAGAATTGATTAAAAACAGTCTAAATTTGTGATACTAATTGTTTGCAATTTTATGTATTTCTAAAGCTAAAGAATCTGTATTACTCTAGAACAAATTAATTTTTTTATTCTATTTCTCTAATTAACGAAAAAACCATGTTATATATCCCTCATTAGTGCTAAATATAATTTTATTTCACATATTTAAATTATTACAACTCATTGCTTTTAATATTTATAAAACAACACTTGATTTAATTGCAAATAAATAACGTTTAACTTTATAATTATTACAAAAATTAAAAAAAATATATATGTTTATTATACCCTTCACCACCACAATTAGTGAAGAGGGTATATTAAATTTGTCATTCCGTGTATAACGCTAAAAAGGAATCATCTCAGACCCTATAATTTATATATATTTTTGCATCAAATCAACATCTGTGTTGATTTAGCTATGTCTATCTGTCTGTTGATGGCAGAGCTCCATGAAATTAGGCCTAAGCATTTGTTATAGTTCTATTTAAAATCAGCAAAATCGGTGAATTATATTAAAAGATATAGACCGATATCTGAAGCAACCTCTTAGTTCAAGCAAACAACTTTCATAAAATTGTCAATTATAAATCGATAATTCGGAATGAAATTCTGCCATAATACTAAGTTTTATGTACTTCATTACCATTCCAAAATGTCCTCAAATCGGCTGAGTAAATAGAAGTTATAGCCAAAATATAACTAATTTAATTACTGATTAAGTTTTGCATATTAAAAACTTTTATATATTGTACTAGTTAAGACCCGGTGCGCTATAAAAGTGTGTGGTAGGCCTTCCCGTGATCCTATTTATTCTAAATTTTCGCCAGTAAAAAGGTAATTGGAACCAATTTGAATACTTCCGCTTTTTTAGTTCATTAGATATTCGATAACTTATATTTGCTTTCTTCTTGTTCCTAACCGTTCTATATTTGGATCAGGTAAACAAACTCTTGAGAAAGTGATTGGGGCCGAATTTGAGAACTATTGCTCATATTCGGCCCCAATAGTTCTTTAGATATTCGATAATCAACATTTTATTTGTTTGGAGGACACCTCTCCCCATGATTCTATCTGACCTTCATTCTGTCCAATAAAAAATTGTTACTTAAAAAATTTATTGGAATCAAATTTGAAAGTTCACGGTGTAGTATGTATGGAGGCTACTTTTATCCCTGATATTTGTCAGCAAAACAGTTCCTTGATAAAGTGGTTGGAGCTTAATTCGAAAATTCTCGCTGTTATAGTTCTTTAAATATTTGATGATCAATATTTGCCTTTTACCTCTTCCCTTCCCTTTGCCTCGTAACAAAGTTTCTTGAAAAAATTATTGAAATCAAATTTAAAAATTCTCGTTGTTATAATTCTTTAGACATTCGATTATCGACATTTGCTCTGAATGGGGGCTACCTCTCTCCCTGATTCTATCCGCCCCACATTTTGTCTTATCCTATCGAAATTGTTTTTAGCTTATATTACTTTTGGGTACATGGGGATCATTCTTTGAAAATTTCAACAAAATCGGTCTAGTAATTAAGTTGTCTATAAGTCTCAAACAAAAAAACAAACATACAAACAAACACATGTTCATTTTACTATATAGGTAAATTATTGAGTTTATGTGCATGTATGTACGAACATAATGTATTTAATTAACAAGCATTTGTGTTGGAGGGTACTGAAGATTCGGCATGGCCGAATAGATCATTCTTACTTGTTTTTATTTCGAAGTCTCTAGAAATTAATTGACGTCATCATTAAAATAAACTTTTCCTTTTCCCCTTTTTAACCAAAAAAGAATCACAACTTTGAAAGGAAGCAAAAGAACTATTTTTCTATATTAATGTAAGATAAAATTTTATTAAAAATACAGCAACAAAAAAACACAAAAACGTTAAGTACTTGCACTTAACCTCATCTCATCAGTATCTTAATCTATAAAAGAATATAGATTTTTTTCGCTCAAAAAAGAAAAAAAACGAGATACGATAATAAAATAATAGTTGTACTTGTAAAAATTGTTTAAAAATATAATTTTTTATTTATGTAAATGTATGTGTTGAAATGGTGTGAGTTGTTTCTTCTTTGCTTTTTTGTAATGAAAGGAAAAGGAAATGTATATAAATAGGGTTACCATTAAAATAACACTAACAACAGCAAGAGGAAGAAAGGCAAGTGTTTGACAGGGATGGGGAGAAGAGAGACGGAGAGAGTAAGATAATGTAAACTTAATGTAATAATGAAGCTGCCACTTACCAACACTAATAAAATACTAAATGGTTAAATAATTTTGAATAGAATTTTTGTAATAAATTAAATAGAATGTTTTTTGTATAGAAAATTCACTTTCTAAATATAAAAAATAAATTATAAATTTGTTATAATTACACACACACACTTTTACATGCATATTTCCTACAAACTCTATGTATTTAACAACCTGAGTTTCTATTTATTTTAAAGCTAAACCAAAAAAGATGGGAAAAATAACTAAAAATTTATGTATTTTGCAAATAATATAAAGATCTTGTTTTATACCCTACAGAGTGCATAGGAAATGACAGTGTTATACAGACATTTAAGTGCTGTATTTGATCCTATTGCGTTAATCAGGACAATCATTAGTTGCCAAGCGTTACTTTTACGATCACTACTATTTTGTGCCCTTTTATTCTCATTTAATAGACCAGGAAATTTTATTGTACAGCAAGAATATTTTTTAGAGAACTTGACTTCAGTTTCCGAGCTCTTTTTTTGGAGACTAAATTTTTAGTAGCCTTCCTGTAGGGAACTTTTTGAGCCTTGTATGTTTTTAAACCTGCATTTGTTTTAACTTTTCAATCACTTATCTAACGGAGGTCATTTCTTTCCGGATGTGTTGGAAGTCCTTTTGGAAATGCATTTTATTTTTGGCTTCAGAAACATCCTATGGACCATTCCTTCCACCTAAACTAGATTTTCTATTAACGGACTATTTTATATCATTGTAACAGTTTGACAGCAGACCTATGAATGTTTGACCAACTTTTAGTACAAACAATTTGAGTTTTGTTTAAAATATTTAATAATTTTAGTACGAACTTTTTTCTGGTCACTCATTTTAATTTTTTCCTAAAAAATTTCAATTAATACTTGAGTTAAAATTTTTAATTAAAAAACCTGTGTTACGAATTTGTCGATCTCAGTCCTTATCTTTTTTCGTTACTTTGTTTTAAGCTTGTAAAATATACAAATATATAGATATTTTGATCAAATTAGATAAAAAAAGAAGATCAGTCCACAAATGATGTGATTTAATCTACTTAAATCACAAAAAAATGGTAGATATTTTGTTATAATCTTCATTTAACATCCATTTCCAAAAATCACCTAAAGTGGCATTAAACTCATCCAAATGTGAGTATTATGAAAATATTTTAAATTATTTAATTTTATACAAACAAAAAATATAAAATTTAATTCTAACAGGATCGGTCCATAATATTTCTTGGTATAAGGTATTATAAAGTCACTGTCAACCGTATAAGATATTCTTTATTTGTTTTATTTTATTATTTTTTTAAACTAAAATACAATATCTCAAGTGTGTTATTATCGCATCAGAGATAATTTAATAACAACCTTTAGTCCTCTATTCTCTTCTCTTTCCCGTTGTCTGTGTGTGTAATACACATAAAAAACTACAATTCAAAGGACCTTTAGTTTTGTAAAATCTAAGAAACGGTTGTAAAAATCTTATTTTATTAAAAAAAAAAAAACAGTTTATTTTTCTTAGGTTTTTCCTAAGAATGAAATATTGTGTGAATTATGTTATGGAGGGTGAGTGTAAAAATGCAACATTTATTGTGTGTAAGATTTTCTTATAACACATACACACACACACACAATAAAAACATCTAAACAAAGTTTTGAAAAAAGCTTAAGATAATGTAAAAAATGTTGGGGGTATGTAGAATTAAAATGTGGTTAATGTAGGGAATATTTCGTAAAGAAATTGTAAAAAATAAATTGTTGGTATAATTTCTATTAGGGAAATATCTGGTACGTTCAAACCGTTTTTCGGAAAACATGCCATTAATGTTGTTATAGCGCTTTCTGTCACTTTGCTTGAACAGGGAGTCCCTCTCCATTTAAAATGTACCACACTTTTAATTCCCTTTTAACTAAAGCCAAATATCCCTCCTCTGGCCTAAGCTCCACCAGAGCTTAACCACATTGTTGTTTGTGTATCACTCAAGGGCTTGTTCATCATAATGACCGGATAACAAGTCAGGTCAAATATAAGTGAATTACGAAGACTTATGAATGGAAACAGCCTATTTTGTCAATATTCCTTGTTGTAAATTTCGGTATTTATAAAGTCTCTTGTAATAAATTATTGGCTTCATATGCCGCAATTGCATATTGCTTGCCATATCAAGAACTTTTTGAGAAATTTTGACTGCTTTAAGTCTTAAACTTTTCTTCAACATTCCCTAGAGTATCAGAAACATATAAATTTTTGATCAGGAAGTTGCGAAAAATCTAACAAAAAATAAGTTTCGGATTTTTAGAAAACTTGACTTCAATTTTCGTGCTCGGTTTTTGGCCACTAAATTTTAAGTAGTGTCCCTGTTAGGAACTTTTGGAGCTTTGTGTGTTTTTAAACCTGCATTAGTTTTAGTTTATCATACCAAACAGTTCGAGTACTGATCTAACCAGGCTGCTGTGTTGAAAGCCCTTTAGCAAATACTTTTCACTTTTTTGACTTTAGAGAAACATCTTGTGGACGATTCCCTCCAACTGAGCCAACGGAAAAGCTCTCCTGGTACCGTTTAATAACATTGGAAACAACTCAACTTGTGTTTGGTTTTTTTGTACCCACTTTCTTCTAATCACTCATTGTAATAGAATTAACAATGAAAAGGGATTAATTTAAATAAAAAACGTGTGTTAAGAGTTTTCGATCTTAGTCCATATATAAATTCATACTCTAAATGAAAATCCCCTTACAAATATACAACTAAATTATGTGTGTTTCTATGTTCTGGCTTTCGGTTTTTATAACCTTGATGTTTTTGAAAACATATTTATATAAAAATGTTTAGATAAATGTAAATTTGTTTCATATCAAATCTCATACGACATTTTTATTTATTTTCTTATTTTTTTCCTTTAAAAAAAGAAGTCTTTGTTAATGAGTGCATTACTGGAATTTGTTAAATAATTTCCAAGTTACTTTTGCTTGAGAAAAACTAACTGAAATCTATTTCTTTTTTAGACTTTAAAAAATATAATTTTAAGCTAAATTGTACTTATTTTGATATATAAATCTGAACATAACCTTATTTAAAATTGTACTTTGAAAATATCAAAAACAAAAAAAATATCTCAAATACAATTCACAGATGTTTTAATACATAAAAGTTTTTCTTGAATTTAATACAGGAATACTTAATGATCCATAAAATTAGTTAAAATTTTGGCTATAACTTTTTTCAACTGTACCGATTTTGTTAATTTTTTGAATGGTTATGAAGTATATGTAACTTTATATTATGGTAAAATGTTATTTTAATTTGTCTAATTTATAATTTACAATTTTAGGAAAGTTTTGAACTTAGGGGTTGCCTCAGATATCGGCCTATATCTTTTAATATACCAAACCAATTTAGCTGGTTTTAAATAAGAAATTTCTCAGGCCAAATTTCATTGAGTTCTGTTAAATATTCTGGATATGGGCCTGTCAACAACAGACAGGTGGGCAGAACGACGGACATAAAGACATGGGGAATGAGAGATATACATACAGACGGACAGATAAACAGGTTAAATCAGTTTAGATTTTGATTTGATGCAGGAATATATATACATTAATGGGTCTGAGATGTTTTCTTCTTAGTGTTACACAGGGAATGACAGAGTTAATATATCCTCTTTATCACTTAAGGTGGTGGTGGAGGGTATAAAAAAATACTTTTTTGCTTTATAAGTTTTTTTTTAAATAGTACTTTTGTATATAATTGTATTAATATGTATTTTTAACGTTAATCAAGGTTAAAATTTTATTTATTTTGATTAAAAATATTATGTTTCCATGTCATCTAGTGAAATTATATAAAACATGTGAATAAGTCTCTTAAGTGTTTTATGACGTAAAACTAGAAATATTTTCTTTTTCCTTTTTTTTGCTTTAAAAATACCTTCAATTTATTATTTTATTTTAGTTTTATAACATTTTTTTTTATTTTGACATAATGATTTTAACACTAATAATCAGATGTCATCAATATTATCATCACAAAATATCAATGCAATACACTTTCATACAAACTCTTTTACTGGTATTGATGGTTTTGTTTTACTGATATATGACGAGAGTGGCCAGATGTTTTTTATTTTGAAATAGTTGTCATTTGTTTTGTGTTTACTTTTGTGAGATGGTCACTTTAATTTTTACAACTACACTAATACAAGTACATCATTAGTATTTTACCGTTATTTTCTTTTTGTTTTTGCTCTCATTCTTATGCTCTTGAGAATATTTCGCCTGCATTATTATGACAATGAATTCTTGTGTGATATTTTTACGGGATTTTTTTGTTGTAGTTTTCCTAACGAAAAAAATATAACAAGTAAATTGATTGGAAAATTGTTTAAAAGTTAAAAGAGTGTGTTAAGATTTTTATTAGTTCTTTGTTATTCCTAATAAGAGAGCATAAGTTGGGAAAACACAATTGTAACCAAAAATAGAAAGTGGCAAAGGTATTTAAAAATTTAATTTAAAAAGGAAAAAAAGTAATTATAAATAGATTATAATTGAGACAAGTGTCACGATATTATTATGGATTGACTGATTGTCTATATTATAGACTAGTTGAAAGAGTATATTATAAATAGTACATGCATGTTGTAGACTAATTGATATTCTATATAATAGACTAGTTTTTATTTATGGTCTATATTATAGACCGGTTCATAGTTTATATTATAGAATAGTTTTTACTCCATATTATAGAATTGTTTGGACTCTATATAACAGTCTAGTTCATAGTCTTATAAACTAGTTGATAGTTGAAAATATGTACTAATACATAGTCTACGTTGTAGAATAGTTTTTCGGAAACCCTTCCTACTATAAGTTTGGACACTTTTTGTGCTAATATATCTCTCCACTGGCCTTAGTTCCGGAAAGTTTGGGGGATTCTGTTGTATTCTTGTACCGCTTGAGGACTTGTTTAACAAAAAGTCAGACCTAAGTGTGGGTGCATTATGAAGTTTTTTCAATGGAAGAAGCGTTTTTTGTAAACACTTCTTGACGTAAATTTAAGGTATTTATGGAACAAAATTGCTACTAAAATTGTTAAATATTTTAAACAGAACCCAACTTGGTTCAACAAAAAGTTGATCAAGCAATCAAAGGCCCGCCGTCGAATTGTTTTCAATACTAGTAAACAGTACCGGAAGAACTTTTCCGTTGATAGAAAACCTGGTTCAGGTCAAAGCTAATGCAGATTTAAAATCATACAAGGCTCAAAAAGTTCCATACTGGAACGATGCCACAAATTTAGTGGCTTAAAACAGAGAACGGAAATTGAAGTCTATTTTTTATAAAAAAATATTCTTGGATATGGATGACGAAACGTATGTTCTGCCATAGTTTTCGCAACTACCTGGTTAAAAAGTTTTATATTGCTGATGTTCGAGTTTAGGACCCAAAAGCAGTCAATATTTCCCAAAAACAGAGCACGGAAATTGAAGTTAAGTTAAAAAATATTTATTCTTGCATAATGGATGAAGTATGTTCTGGCAGGTTTTTCACAATTTCCTACTCAAATGATGAAACTTTGAAGAAAAGTTTAGGCAAAAAAACTGTAAAAATTTCGAAAAAAATATTCGCTGTAAAAGAAGATAATCATTAGTTAATACGCCCTCTACAAATACCCAGTTTCCATTATATTACTTACTTAAACCTTTTTGGCCTGACTTAGCATCTGGTTACAAAGACAATAATGTAATATTTGTACCTAGAAAAGCACATTCTCCAAACTGTTCGGAGCTAAGGCCAGTGGATAGATATTGGGCCTTTATTAAAAGATTGAATTGGAGAGCGCAAACAGGTGTTCAAGAGTGTGACAGATTTGAAACGGAGATGTACTACTTGTTCGAAACAGGGAAATGTACAGAAAGCACTATAAAAAGTTAATGGAAGGGTTTCCAATAAAGGTTCAAAATTTCATCGCTAGTGATAAAAACTTAATTTTTTTGTAAACTGGATGCCGGTTATTTAAATCGTTGTTATCCTTATAACGAAACCAAACCAACCCTACTTTTAAGTCTATATTATGAATAAATATTTACTCTAAATTACGGACACTCTAGAGTTATCACCTTGACTAATTATAGTTTATATTCGATAGTCTAGACAATAATGGACTTTAACGTTGGTTTAGTAAATTTGGCATTTAAATTAAAATATTTTATCATAAGTTACCAACTCTAATTAGTTCTTATTATAATTTCAAACCTTCAAACTAACTTTTTGTTTCAATTGATTTCATAGTTTTTTTCCTTCCGAGAAACAATATTAATTCTTGGAATACGATTTTTTCTAATTTTACATAAATTTTATCATGGAAATATTTACAAAGAAATTGAGAAAAATAATTAAAACGTTAAGATTTGAATATGATAAAGAGGCGATAATAGAAATAAACATCCTTTAGCATGAACATGAAAATATTTTGGAAGCCAAGCGAGTGACAGCAATATTTAACATAATAATCAATAATTAATAGAAAAATAAATT
Source organism: Cochliomyia hominivorax (assembly GCA_004302925.2). Classification (NCBI taxonomy): domain Eukaryota; kingdom Metazoa; phylum Arthropoda; class Insecta; order Diptera; family Calliphoridae; genus Cochliomyia; species Cochliomyia hominivorax. The sequence goes on along the minus strand of PYHX02000467.1, from coordinate 8,999,904 downwards.
CAAGTATTGAAAAAAATAATAACATTGAATAAAAACTATGGATTCTTAAGAATTTAAGCAAACAAGAGAAGAGAGTGTGAGAGGTGAAAGCGAAAGAGGAGAGAGTGAGAGTGAGAGAGAAAGGGAAAAGAGTAAACGAAAAGGATCCTTAAAAACAGCTGCAGTTGCAGTGGTGACAGCAGCCAATATTACTAATACAACATCATTGTCAAGTGCCACTAACACATCGTTGGCATCGTCATCATAATCATCTTCGACAGCTTCAATTTTAGCCTCAGCCTCATAATGTCATGTGCTTAACACGAGGCAAAAATAAGTTTTATTGGACAGCAATGTCATCCAAGTACTTTGATAGTTGAAGGAATACAAACACATGGAAACACACACACACACATGCATACATATATACACATATTCAAATATGTTTAAATTTAATTTATAAAAAAACAAATAAAAGTGTTATGGTCGATCAAGCCCGACTATGTAACTTCCTACATCATCTTGTTACTTGCAAATGACAGTTACGAAAAATTTATTAATGGCCGCTCGTATAATTTTCTTTCCTGTTTATGCTTATGTGTGCAATAAATGATTATGATACTAACATTAATGTGAATTTTTTCTGGAAGGGTTTATGGGAGTTTGAAAAAATTTTGGACCGACTCTTGTATAAATTCATACAGCGATTTTCGCTTATATTCATCTTAATTTGTCTAAATATTATTACAATATTCACGTATGATTTGTACGATTTATGAGATTTAAAGTGATTTTTATAAGGATGATTGTATGTGACCTATGAGAAATAATGGACCGATCCTCGTATAATTTTGCACATTGTTTTAGAGTACAAAACGGCTTATTTTCGCATATTTTGGATAAAATTGTTTTTATATTTAAAAATTATATGGACTAAAACCGCCCATTTCCGGGGGACATTTGTAAGGAAAATAATGGATCGATCATAAATAATTTCAAAATGCATCGTTCTTGTATATCGTATATCGTATATATACTTTGCGAACAAGCTTTACATGGACAGTGAACCGGACAGAAATGCTAATCGACTTAGTCAGTGATTCTGATTCGAATGGTTTACTCATAAAGGACTATATTTTCTGCCCGTTACAAGAATCTGTACAAACGCATATTACCCCCATCACTTATGGAGATATAGCGTATAAAACAAAAATTACACAATTACTTTTAAAGAAACAAGTGGTAAAAAGTGAGAGAAGAGGAAGAAAAAAACTAAAATATTTAAAGAGGCTGCAGTAAAATTGCATTTAATTTTAAAATACTTTTTCTTTAAAAAGGAATTATTTCAAAAATGTTTAAATTATTAGATTTTGCAAAATCTTTCATTAAGGTTTAAAAACCATTATAACCTCTAAATTATTATTAAATCTAATTTCACTTTTTTGTGCGGTTTTTCTTTTTGTCATGTCTAGTCGTTTTGCTTGAATATTTTTTCGTCACTAGCACAAACAAAAATCATTACAATCATCATGCAACAACCTCCTCCTTTCCTCCCTTCCATATCCTTAATAAGCATAGTGGGGGTAAAATTAAAATCCTTAATAATTTTTTGTCATTGCACTGCGCTGCACATAATTCGTTTTTAGAATTCTCATTAAAAAAATGCTGGAAATTATAAAAAAAGGTTTCGAATTCAAAACATTTTTCAACAACTGTCAGTTTGTATCGGAAATTCAACGTTATCAGTTGTAAAATTTGAAAAATAACGGATTAAAATGCAATTTTAAATAAATAAAAATTTGATTCAAGTGTTTTAAGTGAAAATTTAAATTTAAAGGAAAATAACAGAAATTTAAATTTAAAATAATTGAAAATTGAAACTAATACTAAATAATTTAAAATTGAATATATTGGAATAATAAATTTCTTAAATTACAAAACTTCATATCTACCACAATTTTATAAAATTTAAAAAATCATGTTATACAGTAATTAACAAAAGTCTAAAATAAGTAATTAAAAATATAAAAATTAAAATTTGAATTTAATTCAAAATTCATTAAATAATCAAATCGGTGAGTGAACATATAAAAACTAAAAAGCTAATTAGGATCAAAAACGCAGTATCTAGCGAGCTATGAACGATTTTATAAATTTTTTTAGATTTTGAATTTTTCAGAAAGTGATTCTAAATTAAGCTTTTTTAGGCCAAAAACGCAGTATTAAGCGAGTTATGAACGATTTTATAAATTTTTTTAGATTTATGAATTTTTAAAAAGTGACTCCAAATTAAGCTTATTAAGACCAAAAACGCAGTATTTAAGCGAATTATGAACAATTTTATAATTTTTTTTAGATTTTTTAATTTTTCAAAAAGTGATTCTAAATTAAGCTTATTTAGGCCAAAAGCGCAGTATTTAGAGAGTTATGAACGATTTTTTTTTAAAAAATTATAAATTTTCAAAAAGTGATTCTAAAATTAAGCTTATTTAGCCCAAAAACGCAGTATTTAGCGAATTATGAACAATTTATATTTTTTTTTAGATTTTTGAATTTGTTCAAAAAGTGATTTTTTTTAGGCCAGAAACGCAGTATTTAGCGAGTTATGAACGATTTTATATTTTTTTAGATTTATGAATTTTTAATAAGTGACTCCAAATTAAGCTTATTTAGCCCAAAAACGCAGTATTTAGCGAGTTATGAACGATTTTATAATTTTTTTTTAGATTTTTGAATTTTTCAAAAGTGATTCTAAATTAAGCTTATTTAGGCCAAAACGCAGTATTAAGGCGAGTTATGAACGATTTTAATAATTTTTTTAGATTTGTTGAATTTTCAAAAGTGATTCCAAATTAAGCTTATTTAGGCCACAAAACGCAGTATTTAAGCGAGTTATGAACGATTTTATAATTTTTTTAGATTTTTGAATTTTTCAAAAAGTGATTCTAATTAGCTTTTTTAGGCCAAAACGCAGTATTAAGCGAGTTATGAACGATTTTATAATTTTTTTTAGATTTTTGAATTTTTCAAAAAGTGATTCCAAATTAAGCTTATTTAGGCCAAAAACGCAAGTATTAAGCGAGTTATGAACGATTTTATAATTTTTTTTAAGATTTTTGAATTTTTCAAAAGTGATTCTAAATTAAGCTTATTTAGGCCAAAAACGCAGTATTTAGCGAGTTATGAACGATTTTATAATTTTTTTTTAGATTTTTTGAATTTTTCAAAAGTGATTCTAAATTAAGCTTAGTTAGCCAAAACGCAGTATTAAGCGAGTTATGAACGATTTATATTTTTTTTAGATTTTGAATTTTCAAAAAGTGATTCCAAATTAGCTTATTTAGCCCAAAAACGCAGTTTTAGCGAGTTAGAACGATTTTATAATTTTTTTTTAATTTTAAATTTTTCAAAAAGTGATTCCAAATTAAAGCTTATTAGCTAAAACGCAGTATGTAGCGAGTTATGAACGATTTTATAATTTTTTTTTAGATTTTTGAATTTTTTCAAAAAGTGATTCTAAATTAAGCTTATTTAGCCAAAAACGCAGTATTTAGCGAGTTTGAACGATTTTAATAATTTTTTTTAGATTTTTGAATTTTTCAAAAAGTGATTCTAAATTAATCTCATTTAGGCTAAAAACGCAGTATTAGTGAGTTATGAACGATTTTATAATTTTTTTTAGATTTTTGAATTTTTCAAAAAGTGATTCTAAATTAAGCTTATTTAGGCCAAAAACGCAGTATTAGCGAGTTATGAACGATTTTATATTTTTTTTTTAGATTTTTGAATTTTTCAAAAAGTGATTCTAAATTGAGCTTATTTAGGCTAAAAACGCAGTATTAAGCGAGTTATGAACGATTTTATAATTTTTTTTAGATTTATGAATTTTTAATAAGTGACTCCAAATTAAGCTTATTAAGACCAAAACGCAGTATTTAGCGAATTATGAACAATTTTATAATTTTTTTAAGATTTTTGAATTGTTCAAAAAGTGATTCTTTTTAGGCCAGAAACGCAGTATTTAGCGAGTTATGAACGATTTTTATATTTTTTTTTAGATTTATGAATTTTTAAAAAGTGACTCCAAATTAAGCTTATTAGACCAAAAACGCAGTATTTAGCGAGTTATGAACGATTTTATAATTTTTTTTAGATTTTTGAATTTTTCAAAAAGTGATTCTATTAATCTCATTTAGGCTAAAAACGCAGTATTAAGCGAGTTATGAACGATTTTATAATTTTTTTTAGATTTTTGAATTTTTCAAAAAGTGATTCTAAATTAAGCTTATTTAGGCCAAAAACGCAGTATTTAGCGAGTTATGAACGATTTTATATTTTTTTTTAGATTTCTGAATTTTTCAAAAAGTGATTCTAAATTAATCTCATTTAGGCTAAAAAAACGCAGTATTAAGCGAGTTATGAACGATTTTATATTTTTTTTAGATTTTTGAATTTTTCAAAAAGTGATTCTAAATTAAGCTTATTTAGCCAAAAACGCAGTGTTTAGCGAGTTATGAACGATTTTATAATTTTTTTTAGATTTTTGAATTTTTCAAAAAGTGATTCCAAATTAATCTCATTTAGGCTAAAAACGCAGTATTAAGCGAGTTATGAACGATTTTATAATTTTTTTTAGATTTTTGAATTTTTCAAAAAGTGATTCTAAATTAAGCTTATTTAGGCCAAAAACGCAGTATTTAGCGAGTTATGAACGATTTTATAATTTTTTTTAGATTTTTGAATTTTTCAAAAAGTGATTCTAAATTAAGCTTATTTAGGCTAAAAACGCAGTATTAAGCGAGTTATGAACGATTTTATAATTTTTTTTTGATTTTTGAATTTTTCAAAAGTGATTCAAATTAAGCTTATTTAGCCCAAAAACGCAGTTTTAGCGAGTTATGAACGATTTTATAATTTTTTTTAGATTTTTGAATTTTTCAAAAAGTGATTCTAAATTAAGCTCATTTAGGCCAAAAACGCAGTATTAAGTGAGTTATGAACGATTTTAAATTTTTTTTTTAGATTTTGAATTTTTCAAAAAGTGATTCTAAATTAAGCTTATTTAGGCCAAAAACGCAGTATTTAGCGAGTTATGAACGATTTTATAATTTTTTTTTAGATTTTTGAATTTTTCAAAAAGTGATTCTAAATTAAGCTCATTTAGCGATTTATGAACGATTTTATAATTTTTTTTAGATTTTTGAATTTTTCAAAAAGTGATTCTAAATTAAGCTTATTTAGGCTAAAAACGCAGTATTTAGCGAGTTATGAACGATTTATAATTTTTTTTAGATTTTTGAATTTTTCAAAAGTGATTCTAAATTAAGCTTATTTAGCCAAAAACGCAGTGTTAGCGAGTTATGAACGATTTTATAATTTTTTTTAGATTTTTGAATTTTTCAAAAAGTGATTCAAATTAAGCTCATTTAGGCTAAAAACGCAGTATTAAGCGAGTTATGAACGATTTATAATTTTTTTTAGATTTTTGAATTTTTCAAAAAGTGATTCTAAATTGAGCTTATTTAGGCCAAAAACGCAGTATTTAGCGAGTTATGAACGATTTTATAATTTTTTTTAGATTTTTGAATTTTTCAAAAAGTGATTCTAAATTAAGCTCATTTAGGCTAAAAACGCAGTATTAAGCGAGTTATGAACGATTTTATAATTTTTTTTAGATTTTGAATTTTTCAAAAAGTGATTCTAAATTGAGCTTATTTAGGCTAAAAACGCAGTATTTAGCGAGTTATGAACGATTTTATAATTTTTTTTAGATTTTTGAATTTGTCAAAAAGTGATTCTAAATTAAGCTTATTTAGGCCAAAAACGCAGTATTTAGCGAGTTATGAACGATTTTATAATTTTTTTTTTAGATTTTTGAATTTTTCAAAAAGTGATTCTAAATTAAGCTCATTTAGGCCAAAAACGCAGTATTTAGCAAGTTATGAACGATTTTATAATTTTTTTTTTAGATTTTTGAATTTTTCAAAAAGTGATTCTAATTAAGCTTATTTAGCCCAAAAACGCAGTGTTTTAGCGAGTTATGAACGATTTTATAATTTTTTTAGATTTTTGAATTTTTCAAAAAGTGATTCCAAATTAAGCTTATTTAGGCCAAAAACGCAGTATTTAGCGAGTTATGAACGATTTTATAATTTTTTTAGATTTTTGAATTGTTCAAAAAGTGATTCTAAATTAAGCTTATTTAGGCCAAAAACGCAGTATTTAGCGAGTTATGAACGATTTTATAATTTTTTTTAGATTTTTGAATTTTTCAAAAAGTGATTCTAAATTAAGCTTATTTAGGCCAAAAACGCAGTGTTTAGCGAGTTATGAACGATTTTATAATTTTTTTTAGATTTTTGAATTTTTCAAAAAGTGATTCTAAATTAAGCTTATTAAGCCCAAAAACGCAGTGTTTAGCGAGTTATGAACGATTTTTAATTTTTTTTAGATTTTTGAATTTTTCAAAAAGTGATTCTAAATTAAGCTTCTTAGGCCAAAAATGCAGTATATTTAGCGAGTTATGAACGATTTTATAATTTTTTTTTAGATTTTTGATTTTTCAAAAAGTGATTCTAAATTAAGCTCATTTAGGACAAAAACGCAGTATTTAGCGAGTTATGAACGATTTTATAATTTTTTTTTTAGATTTTTGAATTTTTCAAAAAAGTGACTCCAAATTAAGCTTATTTAGCCAAAACGCAGTATTTAGCGAGTTATGAACGATTTTATAAATTTTTTTTGATTTTTGAATTTTTCAAAAAGTGACTCCAATTAAGCTTATTTAGCCCAAAAACGCAGTATTTAGCGAGTTATGAACGATTTTATAATTTTTTTTTTGATTTTGAATTTTTCAAAAAGTGACTCCAAATTAAGCTTATTTAGGCCAAAAACGCAGTATTTAGCGAGTTATGAACGATTTTATAATTTTTTTTTTAGATTTTTGAATTTTTCAAAAAGTGACTCCAAATTAAGCTTATTTAGCCCAAAAACGCAGTATTTAGCGAGTTATGAACGATTTTATATTTTTTTTAGATTTTTGAATTTTTCAAAAAGTGACTCCAAATTAAGCTTATTTAGCCCAAAAACGCAGCATTTAGCGAGTTGTGAACGATTTTGTATTTTTTTTTTAGATTTTTGAATTTTTCAAAAAGTGACTCCAAATTAAGCTTATTTAGCCCAAAAACGCAGCATTTAGCGAGTTATGAACGATTTTATAATTTTTTTAGATTTTTGAATTTTTCAAAAAGTGACTCCAAATTAAGCTTATTTAGCCCAAAAACGCAGTACTTAGCGAGTTATGAACGATTTTATAATTTTTTTAGATTTTTGAATTTTTCAAAAAGTGACTCCAAATTAAGCTTATTTAGCCCAAAAACGCAGTATTTAGCGAGTTATGAACGATTTTATAATTTTTTTAGATTTTGAATTTTTCAAAAAGTGACTCCAAATTAAGCTTATTTAGCCCAAAAACGCAGCATTTAGCGAGTTATGAACGATTTTATAATTTTTTTTAGATTTTTGAATTTTTCAAAAAGTGACTCCAAATTAAGCTTTTTAGCCCAAAAACGCAGTATTTAGCGAGTTATGAACGATTTTGTAATTTTTTTTTAGATTTTTGAATTTTTCAAAAAGTGACTACAAATTAAGCTTATTTAGGCCAAAAACGCAGTATTTAGCGAGTTATGAACGATTTTATAATTTTTTTTAGATTTTTGAATTTTTCAAAAAGTGGCTACAAATTAAGCTTATTTAGGCCAAAAACGCAGTATTTAGCAAGTTATGAACGATTTTATAATTTTTTTAGATTTTTGAATTTTTCAAAAAGTGACTCCAAATTAAGCTTATTTAGCCCAAAAACGCAGCATTTAGCCAGTTGTGAACGATTTTGTAATTTTTTTTTAGATTTTTGAATTTTTCAAAAAGTGACTCCAAATTAAGCTTATTTAGGTTAAAAACGCAGTATTTAGCGAGTTATGAATGATTTTATAATTTTTTTTAGATTTTTGAATTTTTCAAAAAGTGACTACAAATTAAGCTTATTTAGGCCAAAAACGCAGCATTTAGCGAGTTATGAACGATTTATAATTTTTTTTAGATTTTTGAATTTTTCAAAAAGTGACTCCAAATTAAGCTTATTTAGGCCCAAAAACGCAGCATTTAGCGAGTTGTGAACGATTTTGTATTTTTTTTTTAGATTTTTGAATTTTTCAAAAAGTGACTACAAATTAAGCTTATTTAGGCCAAAAACGCAGTATTTAGCGAGTTATGAACGATTTTATAATTTTTTTTAGATTTTTGAATTTTTTCAAAAAGTGACTCCAAATTAAGCTTATTTAGCCCAAAAACGCAGCATTTAGCGAGTTGTGAACGATTTTGTAATTTTTTTTTTAGATTTTTGAATTTTTCAAAAAGTGACTACAAATTAAGCTTATTTAGGCCAAAAAACGCAGTATTTAGCGAGTTATGAACGATTTTATAATTTTTTTTTAGATTTTTGAATTTTTCAAAAAGTGACTACAAATTAAGCTTATTTAGGCCAAAAAGGCAGCATTTAGCGAGTTATGAACGATTTTTATAATTTTTTTTTAGATTTTGAATTTTTCAAAAAGTGACTCCAAATTAAGCTTATTTAGGTTAAAAACGCAGTATTTAGCGAGTTATGAACGATTTTATAATTTTTTTTTTTAATTTTTTATATTTTTCAAAAAGCTGATTACAAATAGTTTATTTTAGCCCAAAAAACGCAGTATTTAGCGAGTTATGAACGATTTTATAATTTTTTTTTAGATTTTTTGAATTTTTTCAAAAAGTGATTACAATTAAGTTTATTTTTAGGCAAAAGGCCCAGCATTTTAGCGGAGTTATGAACGATTTTATAAATTTTTTTTAGTTTTTGAATTTTTCAAAAAGCTGACTAATTAAGTTTATTTAGGCCAAAAACGCAGTATTTAGCGAGTTATGAACGATTTTTATAATTTTTTTTTTTTAATTTTTAATTTTTCAAAAAAGCGATTTACCAATTAGGTTTATTTTAGGCCAAAAACGCAGTATTTAGCGAGTTATTGAAACGATTTTATAATTTTTTTTAGATTTTTTGAATTTTTCAAAAAGTGACTCCAAATTAAGCTTATTTAGGCCCAAAAACGCAGTATTTAGCGAGTTATGAACGATTTTAAAATTTTTTTTTTAGATTTTTGAATTTTTC